>QEPC01006143.1:32977-85140 GCA_003113815.1 Sphenodon punctatus | reverse complement strand
CCATCCGCCACGGCCTCCAAACACTGGGACAGCACCGAGATAGCAGGGTCTGGGTCCGCTGAAAAAGAGAGGTATAGCTGAGTATCATCAGCATATTGGTGACAACGCACCCCGAACCCCCTCATGACCTCCCCCAGGGGCTGCATATATACATTAAATAATAACAGAGACAGAATAGAACCCTGCGGAACGCTGCATGATAAGGCGCGGGGGCAAGATCTTTCCTCCACCAGCACCACCCGCTGGCTTCTCCCCGAGAGGAATGAACGGAACCATTCAAGAACAGTCCCATCCAGACCTCCCAGGTCACGCAGCCGTCTCAACAACAGCCCATGGTCCACGGTGTCAAAAGCGGCTGAGAGATCTAGCAGGATGAGAAATGTTGAACATCCTGCATCCATCTCCCGGCGGAGATCGTCGACCAAGGCCACCAACGCCATCTCGGTGCCATAGCCAGGGCGGAACCCAGATTGAAATGGGTCGAGGAAACCGATGCTGTCTAGATGCGTCTGGAGCTGAAGTGCCACTGCCCGTTCAATAACCTTCCCTAAAAAGTGAAGGTTAGAGACAGGTCGGTAACTGGCGAGGGCATCCACGTCCAACGATGGTTTTTTCAGCAGGGGGCGCACCACAGCCTCCTTGAGACTGGGTGACAGCCTCCCCTGCTGCATCTCCCTGGAAGCTTTCACTAACCAGGACGGGCATGGATCAAGTTCACAACATGTGGCCCTAACAGACCCCAGGACATCCGCAGCATCGACCGGCATCACTTCCTGAAACTCCCCCCACAAAGCTGGACCAGACGGGGCCTCCAGCACCTCGCGCTCTCTATCTATTGTCTCTAATTCGGCTGCAAAGTCACTCTGAATCCGAGCAATCTTGTCCGCAAAGTAGCTGACAGATTCTTCGCAGCGGGCCTGGGACACGTCCCCGTCCAGGTGGAGCGAGGCCGGACTAACCAACCCTCGCACCACCTGAAACAAGCTCCGCTGGGCGGGACTTCGCGGACGCTATGAGGACAGCAAGGAACTCCTTCCTTGCTGTCCTCACAGCCTCAACATAGGACCGCAAATGGGCCCTATGGAGAAGTCGGTCGGAGTCAGAGCGAGTACGCCGCCAGCGTCGCTCCAGCCTCCTGCCTGCTTGCTTCATACCCCGCAGCCCCTCGGTAAACCAAGGGGCCCTGCGGTGATGAGACCGAGGCAGGGGGCGTCTCGGAGCCACCCTGTCGATGGCCTCCCCCAGTAAGATATTCCAAGACTGGACCAGCTCATCGACAGAGTGACCATCCAGGACCAAAGTTAATTCCCGCAGGACTTCCTGGAACCATTGCGGTTCCATCAGCCGCTGAGGGCGGACCATCCTAATTGGTCCTTCCTCCTTCTGAGGGGTGTGTGCAGAGAGATCGGCCTGAAGGAGATAATGGTCCGTCCATGACAAGGGCACTGCTGTAACGTCCCCCACAACCGGACCCCCGGCCTCAAGGCCAGAACTGAAGATCAGGTCTAGTGTGTGTCCCCCCACGTGAGTCGGGCAGATCACCCCCTGGGACAAATCCATGGTTGCCATGAATTATCGCTCCGCCCTGACAAGGCCGACATCGGCGTGGACATTGAAGTCCCCCAGGACCAAAGTCCTGGAGGAGCCCAACACCACCTCCGAGGCCAGCTCTGCTAGAGCGGTCAGGGATGCTGCCGGATAAGAAGGAGCCCGGTATACCAGCAGCACCCCTAGCTTGCCCCCAGCCAAATTGAACACCACATGAAGGGCCTCAATACCTTCAATCTCCTGAACTGGATACCTCCTAACAGGCCAGTCCTCTCTAAAAACAATCGCTACACCACCTCCCCGGCCACCTGTGCGGGGCTGATGCTGCACGGCATACCCGGCTGGAACAAGATCCGCCAAAGTTGGACCGGCGAACTCGTCCAGCCAGACCTCCATGATGCCTGCGAGGTCCACAGCCCCATCCAGGATGATATCATGAATAATTGGGGCCTTGTTGACCACAGACCTCGCATTCACCAGCATCAACCCACCACACGTGGACTTTGGGCCTGGGTCCTCCCTCACCCCCAGCGGGGTGGGGTGGGGTGGTGGCAACCTGCACCTGCCTCAGGCACCTTGGTCCCCTCGGGGCGCGGGCCACCCTCCCCTGTGGACCATACCGTCCACACCCCAGAACCACCCCTATAGCCACCTCCTCCCCACCGTCCACCCCACCCTGGCCCCCAAAACCTGGCTGCTCACCCTGCGGCCTTCCCTCCCCCCCAACATCCTCCCTCTCGCCCCCCCAGCTACCCTGCTGCCACCAGGGGCCGGAGAGGGCCATCCCCCCACCCAATCCCACTCTCACTGGGTATGGGCACCTCCCGCTCCCCTCCACTCCCCCCTGCTGCCACCAGGGTTGGTTCCCAACCCCCCCACCCTCTAACCCACCCTCCTACACCCCCACCCCACTCCCTAGCCCTGCACAAAACAAAACCACCTCCCACGCGCAGCCTACAGCAAAAGTAAACTTTGAACCTCTTCTACAACCCACAGATGTCAGTAGTAGACAGAGCACCGTAGCACCAATACACCTCCCCACTCCTCAATAATACAACAACAACCCAACGGGCCAACAGATAACAGTTTGGCTTAAACGATCCCCCAACCCCTCCAACAAGGGGATTTACCCCCCCCTCCCCTCTCGACCCTGAAGGGCCCCAAAGGAGGTGGGGGGCTAATTGAGGCGATTGTGTGGCTGCTGGGATGATGCTGAGGGTTCTGTGAGAGATGGGGTGACATCTGGAAGCACACAGGACAAGCCCCTCACACCAGTCCTGTAATGGGGAATGGAATCAAACCCCCACCTAGGGCACAATTCTTCATGTGTTAAAGTCAATGGCAAACCTTACTTTGACTTTAACGGCAGAGGATTGTGCCATGTTCCAAGTGCCCACTGTGTATAGGTACACTTGCATAACAGAGTATCCCTGGCTTCAAGACTGCTTCTGTGCCCAATTTAAGGTTACATTTTATAACTTTCACATTATAACTTTGAGCTGTAGTTCTCTTCCATCATTGTATTTACTGTTTCACAAGCATTAAAACAATACCAAACATCAATGGTCTACATATAAGCATTTTGGAATTACAAAAATGCTTTTTACATAACATGTCATATTTGGTAGTCATAAACTTGCCATTGCCACAAGCCCCTTACTTCCTGCGGCTTCATTCCTATGAGAGTTTGCTCAGCATTGGGCCAGTACCTGAGACCATGTCTGCACAAAGGATTAATACATTTAAATCCTAGCATAGACAAGTTAACATTTAAACATGTTTTGTAAGGCATAGGGTTAGCCTCGGCTATCTGGCATGTTTAAACACATGCCAGACAGCTGAGGCTAACCCTATGCCTTACAAAAGCCTAGCTAAGAAACACACACTTAAACATGGTAGCCTGTCTGTCTGTACAAGGAGTTGCAGCTTATCAAGACGTTGTTGCACAGCAAGTGCACAGTCATCGGACAGCAACTAATGTCTTCCTTCTCAAGGAGCTGGTTACCCTACAATGAATTTGCAGTTACCACACATCAGCAGCATCCCCACTACCAGATGCTTGATAGGCAGCAGCACGTCAGCAAAATGCTAACCAGGCAGCTTGGCTGCCTCTTTTCGTAGGAGCCTCTCCTCCTCCTACTGTTCTGTCATTGGGGGTTCCCTTTGCCCTTGGTAACCTATAACATCCCCTGCAACCTACCTCTTCCATCAGGCTTTCCCTAGGTCTTCATCCCCACAGGCTGCTCACCGATGCCTCCTCTACTATCCTTTACTTATTGTTATTATTTATTAATTATGCATATTTCTACCCTGCCCCCTCGCTCAAAGGCAACTCGGGGCAGTTCACAATAAAAAATACAACAACAATATATAAAATACAATAATAATATAAATACAAAAATATAAAACCATAATAATGGCATAAAACCACAGTAATCCATGCAGAAAAACACGCCCCCATCCCATCCCATCCTTCCCCTCCTCCCCACCAAACACCTGACGGAAGAGTCACATCTTACAGCTTCAAGGAGATCCGGGCTGAGGTGAACCTCCACCAGGAGGGCATTCCAAAGCGATGGTGCAGCTGCCGAGAATGCCCTCCTGTCCGTCTGGACCCGCCAAAAATGCAGGACCTCCAGGATGGTGCTCCCAGACGATCACAGGGGCCACCCAGGGGGTGAGGCGATCCTTTAGGTAAGTAGGGCCCAGGCCATTTACTGCCTTTAAAGGTTTAAACCAGCACACTGACTCAGACCCAGAAGACAATAGGCAGCCAGTGCAGAGCTTGGAGTACTGGTGTAATGTGCTCTCTGCGGCCCATCCCAGTAAGGAGACAGGCTGCAGAATTCTGCACTAGCTGCAGCTTCCGACGCATCACCAGGGGCAGCCCCAGACGGAATGCATTGCAATAGTCTAGTCTTGAGGTGACGAATGCATGGATAAGGGTGGTGAGGTCTGAGTCTTGAGATATATGGGTGGAACCTCTTCACCAGATGTAACTGGTGAAAAGCGCCCCTCGCCACGGCCAACACCTGGGAATCCAGGCATAGCTGCAAATCCAGGAGCACCCCAAGGTTCTGCATAGAGGGAACCAATATAAGGAAAAAAAACCTCCTCCAATAACAGGAGTGTTCCCCTCCCCTAGGTCCCTGGCCCCACCCACCAACATCAACTCTGTCTTATCGAGATTGAGTTTCAATCGGCTCGACCTCATCCAATACCCCACATCAGCCAGACACCAGAACAGCAAGGAGACAGCAAGGCCTGGATCAGATGAAAAAGATAAATACAGCTGGGTGTTGTCTGCATATTGATGACAACTCACTCCCCAGCTGTGCATGACTTCCCTGAGCGGCTTCATATACACTTTTAATTCAGGGACAGTGGCAAAGAAGCACGGCAATGGTGGTCCTGGGCTGATGTCCTAATTATAGGCCCCCCTAAGAGCAAGGTCTTCCTAAACAGCAGTCCTTTCAAGGCTCCTGGCCAACAGTGGCCTCCCCCTGCAAACGTTGTGTGCCATCCTAGCTCCTAGTGAGACCCCAGGGAGTGGCACCGCCACCCACCCCGAAAAGATCTTTCTTGGTAAGGTTCTTTGCAAGCAGTCTGAGTGCAGGTAGAAAATTTACAGTGAATGGAGTCAGATTGTTGGCCCCATTCCCTTTCCCACCCACTGTGAAAATTTCCTAGCAGTGCTCAAGCAATATGCAGAGGGCCCCCCAAGAGTCCAGGCTCAACTAAGCCCCCTTGCTTCATGATAGCTACACCCCTGTTCAGCATCCTTTCCTCCCTGTAACTAAGCTAAAGACATGGACCTGTGACTTCTCAACTCTGTGACTGCATCCCTGTCTCCATATGTTCTCCTCTCCCTTGTCCATCCGATTGTAAGCCTCCCAGGGCAGGGACCTGTCTCTAATTTGATTATTGTTCAGTGCCTGGTTAATTGCTTGCACTATATAAATAATAATAGAGACATGGCTTTGAGATCATCTGGTTTTGCCTGTATCAAATTTCTTCTAGTTATTTATTTAATCAAGTTCTCTAGCCTTTGGTTGGCTAAGCATGTCTTTCTGAAATGTGGTTAGTTTCACCGTGCAGCTGCAAGTGATGAGAAATTAATCATCCAGGGATTAATCACACTTGCTGGTATAAAAAAACCACAGTGTGCTGGATTTCCACTCTGGAATCCCAGCCATTGTTTTTTGTTCTGCTTTCCTCAGCTGGGAAAGTTGGGCAGTCCCTTCCCCCCTCGGTGTGAGCTGCCAGAGGGGAAGGGTCTTGGGTGCAGGATAAGGGCACTGATACCTAGGGTGGGATGATGGGATCTGTGAGCAGGCCCACAAGGGGTGTGTTTAGACAAGTGTCTCCCCACCAATCAATGATCTCATGCATGTCGCAGCGCTGCATAGGGCACCAATGTGGTGCCATGTGGGGAGGTGCTTGTCTAAAAACACTCATGGTCTGGTGGAGGAAGGTCTGGGGACAGTTTAGGGGTGCTGCTTGTATACTGTGCACCTACCTGTACAACAGCCTCTCTGCACGCTCTGATGGAGGTGGTGTTGCGGTCCCCAAAGACATTAGTCTTGGGGGACTTCAACATTCACGCCAACGTCACCCTTGGGGGCACAGAGCATGAGTTCATGGCTGCCATGGGCCTGTCCCAGGTGGTTAGTGGCCCAACCCACTGGGGGGGGGGGGGGCATACTCTGGATCTCATGTTTTGCACCAACCTTGAGGCAGGTGTTCTGTTATTGGGGTAGATATCAGCACTGCCCTTGTCATGGATGGACCATTACCTCCTACAGACCTCTCTTCTGGTGCATGTGTACCCCAGGATGGATGTGGGACTAATTTGTATGGTTCGCCCCCGGAGATTGATGGAACCAGAGCAGTTCCGGAGGGCTCTGGGGGAGATACCATCTAATTTTGACGACCATCTCATTGATGACCTCATGGCTTTTTTGAACCCCTTGCTAACTGAGGCCATTGATCGGCTCCTAGATGTCCGCTTCCCAGATGACAGCACCGCAGGCCTCCTTGGTATTTGGAGGACCTGTGGGTGCTGAAGTGGAATGGGTGGTAGTTGGAGCAATGGTGGCACCGCTCTCGCACTGAAGCCGACAGATTGCAGCATAGAGCTAGTTTACGAGCCTATGCTGTGGTTATGAGGACAGCAAAAAAAGAGTTTCTTGCTGCCCTCATAGCATCTGCTAAGTCCCGTCCCTGGAGCTTTTCCGGGTGGTGTGGGGATTGGTCAGTTTGGCCTCCTTCCACCTAGGAGTCATCTATAGCTCGCTGTAACATGTTTGTGGACTATTCTGTGGATAAAATTGCTCATATTCACCGAAACGCTGATGCTGCACTTATTAAATTAGGAGAGCCAGAGGTTATGGAAGCTCCATCTTGTCCATTTTTGTGGGATCAATTCCAGTCGGTGGTGCCCGCTAATGCGGTCGGGGTCCTTGGGGCGGTTAGGGCCACTTCTTGTGAGTTAGACCCAAGCCCATCCTGGTTAGTGAAATCTTGTAGGGAGACAATGGGGCTGTTGCTGGCGGGGGTGGTCAATGCCTCCCTTTGGGAGGGCAGAGTGCCGGGCTGCCTCAAGGAGGCGGTGGTGCGGCCTCTGCTGAAGAAACCATCACTTGACGTTGGCTCACTTGCCAGCTATCGGCCTGTCTCTTACCTTCCCAGCAGCTGCAGAGACATCTGGATGACATCGGTTTTCTTGATCCCTCCCAGTCAGGATTTTGTCCGGGACATGGCACCGAGACTGCGCTTGTGGCCTTGGTGGATGATCTGCACCAAGAGTTAGACCGGGGTTGGTGGACCCTGTTGGTGGTGTTGATCTTTCGGCTGTGTTTGATACCATTGACCATGAGATGTTGGTGATGCTCCTGCGGGACTGTGCAGGAGTGGGCGGGAATGTTCTTGAATGGTTCCACTCATTCCTAGCAGGAAGAACTCAGTGAGTGGTACTCAGAGAATGTTTTTCATCATACCGAGACCCCTCGTGTGGTGTCCCGCAGGGTTCTGTCTTGTCCCCTCTCCTGTTCAACGTGTATATGCAGCCACTCAGTGAGGTGATTAGGAGGTTTGGTATGCAGTGTCATCAATATGCGGATGACACCCAGCTGTACCTCTCCTTTTACAACAGACCCAGGCCCTGCAGTCTTGGTGCTTACCCGGTGTCTGATGGCTGTGGGGGACTGGATGAGGGCCAACCAACTGAGGTTGAATCTTGACAAGACAGAGGTGATGCTGGTGGGTAAGGCGATGAGGGTAACAGCCCCTGTTGTGGACGGGGTCTGTCCCGCGTTGGTTCCCCAGGTGCGGAGTCTGGGGGTGCTCCTCAATGCGCAGCTCTGCCTGGATGCCCAGGTGGAGGCTGTGGCAAGGAGAGCCTTTTGCCAATTATATCTGGTGCGGCGGCTTCAGCTGAATGTTTCAGACTCTGACCTGGCCACCCTCATCCATGCTTTCATCACCTCTAGACTAGATGATGGTAACACGCTCTACATGGGGCTACCCATGATAACGGCTCGGAGGCTGCAGCTAGTACAGAAATTCGGTAACCCGTCTCTTGGTGGGAGTGGGATGCCAGGAGCACATAACACCAGTGCTCCGTGCTCTTCAATGGCTGCCGATAGTGTTCTGAACCCACTTCAAGGTGTTGGTTTTGACCTATAGAGCCCTAAACAGTCTAGCCCCCCCCCGGGTGCTGGATCGACCTCTGCGGTCATCCAGAGGTGCCCTGATTGAGGTCCCCTGAGTCTTCCGGGGGGCCACGCAGGAGAGGGCATTCTCGGTGGCCACACCGCGGCTGTGGAACTCCCTGCCGGTGGGGGTACGGCTGGCCCTGGATCTCCCCTTTTCAGAAAAGGTGTAAGACCTGGCTGTTCCGCCAGGCATTTGGTTGGGGGAGAGGGATGAAAGGGGAGGAGGGATGGGGGTGGGGTGGTGGTGTTAAATGTCGTCTTCCTTTTAGCAGTTTTAAAAATGTTTTATATTGGATTTTATTTGTGTTTTTATATTGTAAGCCACCCCGGGCTGCCTGATGGCAGGAGGGGCAGGGTATTAAATTGAAAAATAAATAAATAAATTTATGGGAAATTCCTGGACATGTTGCTCAACTACTAAAGTGTCACATGGGTAGCCCTCCTCACTCCATTTTCCTGCGTCATGTTCTTTCTTGTTTCATGTTCTTTGGCGTCAGTGATCTGAAGCTGACAGATTGCGAAATAGAGCCAGTTTATGGGCCTACGCCATGGCTGTCAGGGCAGCAAAAAATGATTTTCTTTCTACCCTGATTGCATCCATGAAGTCTCATCCAGCACAGCTTTTCCAGGTGGTGAGGGGGCTGGTCAGTCCGGCCTCCCTCCACCTGAAACTGGAATTTTCCAGTGCCTGCTGTGACATGTTTGTTGATTACTTTGCAGATACAATTGCTCAGATTCACCATGACTTCGACTCCGCACTTATGACAATAGGAGAGCCAGAAGTTATGGAGGCCCTGCCTTGTCTGGTTTAATGGGATCTGTATCAGTGGGTGATGCCCGCAATTGTGGAGCATGTTCTGGAGGCTGTTAGGTCGCGTTTTGTGAACCTGACCCATGCCCATCCTGGTTGGTTAAGTTCACCAGCCAGGAGACGTTGGGGCTGTTGCTGGCAGGTTTAATCAATGCCTCCCTTTGGGAGGGTAGGGTGCCAGACTGCCTCAAGGAGGTGGTGGTGCGGCCCCTGCTCAAAAAACCATCACGACGTTGATTCCCCTGCCAGTTATTGGCCTGTCTCTAACCTTCCCTTTTTAGGGAAGTTTATTGAGCAGGTTGTGGTTCAGCAGCTGCAGGAGCATCTGGACCACACCAGCTTTCTTGATCCCTCGCAGTCTGGCTTTTGTCCAGGTTATGGCACCAAGACTGTGTAAGTGGCTTTGATCAATGGCCTTCGCTGGGATCTGGATCAGGGTTGATCAACCCTGTTAATCCTATTAGATCTGTCGGCTGTTTTTGATACCGTTGACCATGAGGTGTTGGTGACCCGTTTGCGAGACTATGCTGGGGTTGGCAGAACTGTTCTTGAATGGTTCCACTCTTTCCTGGCTGGGAGGACCCAGCAGGTGGTGCTTAGGGATTGTTCTTCATCTCCCTGGGACCTCTCATGTGGAGTCCCACAAGGTTCAATTCTGTCCCCTCTCCTGTTCAACATGTATATGCAGCTGCTGGGCAAGGTTGTGAGACGGTTTGGGGTGTGGTGTCATCAGTTGACGTTGACAAACCACATCATTGATGTGGTTTGTCCTCCACGGGTCTCCCAGGTTCAGAGTCTGGGAGTGCTCCTCGATTCCTAGCTCTGCCTGGATTCTCAGGTGGCAGCTGTGGCGAGGAGCACTTTTCGCCAGTTACATCTGGTGCGGCGGCTTCGGCCATGTCTCAGACATCGACCTGGCCACCATCATCAATGCCTTCATCACTTCAAGATTGGACTATTGTAACATGCTCTATATGGGGCTACCCTTGGTGATGGTCCGGAGACTACAGCTAGTGCTTAATGTGGTGGCCCGCCTCCTCATGGGAATGGGTCGCCACGAGCACATTACACCAATGCTCTATGCTCTGCATTGATTGCCTATAGTTTTCTGGGCCCGATTCAAGCTGTTGGTACTTACCTATAAAGCCCTATATGGTCTAGGCCCCATCTATCTGTGGGATCACCTCACTCTCCGTATCCTGGACCCTGCGGTCTACTGGGAGTGCCCTTCTTGTGGTCCTCCGGTGGGTCACGATGGAAACGGTATTCTCGGTAGCGGTGCCTAGGCTGTGGAACTCCCTTCTGGCGGAGGCCTGGGTGGCCCCGAACTTTGTCTCATTTTGATGTCAGTGCAAGACCTGGCTGTTCCGTCGGGCCTTTGGTGAGGGAGATGGGTTGGGTAGGGTTTTATGCTACCCCCTTTTTTTGTTTTATGGTTTTTATCTGTTATTTATGGTTTTAGTGATATATTAAATTTTATTTTGTAAGCCGCTTCGAGCTGCATGTGCGGAAAAGGCGGGGTAGAAATTCTGTAAAATAAATACATAAAAAATAAGAAATTTGATCATGGTTTGAGCAAAGGGAGCAATTTGATCATGGTTTGAGCAACGAGAGCAGTTTGAGCAAAAGAGCCAGTGTGGTATAGTAGATAAGGTGCTGGATGTGATCGTGGGAAGCTGGGGTTTGAATCTTGCCCTAGCCATGAACTCCCCTTGGACAAGTCACAACCTCTCAGCCTAGAGAGCCAGTGGAGTGTAGCAGATAAGGTGTTGAACTTGGTTCTGTGGGAAGCCATGGTTCAAATCCTTATCTAGCCATGAACTCAGTGGATGGTCTTGGGCAAGACACAACCTTTCAGCTTCAGTTCCCTATCTGTAAAATGGGAATATGTATCTGTCTCACCCATGTCCATCTTAGACTGTAAGCCCACCGGGCAGAGACCTGTCTCCAAAATTTGTGACTATAAAGTGCTAACTTTGTGATAGGTTTATTAAACCTGTCCTCAGATCTTTTCCCAGAAGGACAGTGGAGTATTTAATTATTATTCTTTGTTTGATTTCAGCAAAGCATTTGACAAAGTCCCCCATGATATCCTTCTTGACAAGCTGGTTAAATATGGGCTAGATGATTTTACCATTAGGTAGATATACAGCTGGTTGAAGAACCATACCCAAAGAGTGCTTATAAACAGCTCCCCATCTATCTGAAGGGAGGTGTCGAGTGGGCTGCCTCAGGGATTGGTCCCGGGGCCTGTACTGTTCAACATCTTTATTAATGGCTTGGATGAAGGAGTAGAGGGGACGTGATAGCAGTCTTCAACTACCTGAAGGGCTGTCACATAGAATATGAAGCATTCCTGAGCTCAGGACTAAAACCAATGGGCTCAAATTACAGGAATGCAGATTTCAGCTAAATAGCAGGAAGAACTTCTTAATGGTAAGAGCTGTTTGACAGTGGAACAGACACTGCCTAGGGTGGTGGTGAGCTCTCCTTCACCGAAGGTTTTCAAGCAGAGACTGGACAGCCATCTGTCAAGGATGCTGTAGCTGAGGATTTCCTGCATTGAGGTTGGACTAGATGACCTCCGAGCACCTTCTAGCTCTATAATTCTATGATTGTTTTCTGATAAAGATAAATTTATCACTGAAAGGGTAAAGTTTTTAGCAGCCTCAATAAAGATTAGAATTTTGTTTGTCACTCAACATGCCGTTGTCAGGGTGATCACCTGGTTTGAGTTTTAATCTGGGTCTTTTAAAACATTGTTTTTCTTTTTCTACTTTTAATATTTAAATATGTCATTACGATGTTTTGGGTGCTGGATTATTTTTATTTATTTTTTCTTGTAAAGGTCAATTGACTAACTACAATAAATTACTATTTATTACTATGTATACCACTACTATGCCTAGTAGTGGTATACAAATTAGTAGTAGTAGTAGTAGTAGCAAATCTACTTCATCAAAAAAATGTAGCGGACACATGCTTAATTAATGTTAGAGTTCAAATAAAATAGTATTCAACCTCAGAACTGATTTAATACTAAAAAAAAATACTGCTTAGATTGCATAAGTACAAAAAAAATATCATACTGGGTCAGATTTGGCCAGACTGACCTCTAGCAGGCCTTCTGTTTCTGATGGTTCATTAAAAACAAAAAAACACCCTTGCATTTTGTCAACACGGTCCTACTAGTAATGTATACTTGGTTGTTTTAGGCTCTGGATTACTACAGTTCTGAGATTTCATCAGCACTGTCACACTATACCTCTGACTTTGGGGCTTCCGTGTATTTCTCACTGCTCCTTCCTGCGCTTAGCAAAAGCCTGTACTTTCCAATGCATTCCACCCATTTAAGAGCTTAGCTGGCATATCCTGAGAGATTCGGAGTCGGCCTGCACACTAGACAAACAGCACTGTGCCTGGGCCAGTGAGGAATCCAGGTGGAGGCGGCCCTTTAGGCAGATCACGCTCTCTGCCTCCCATCCACGTGTCCTCCTCAGGCTGCCGGGAAGCTGTCCTTCCTCCTTATCGGAGACTGCAATCCCCAAGATGTGGTGCGGCATCTTGGCGCCTGCGCCCAGGACTCCATCCCGTGTTGGGGGCCTGTTGGGAGTGGTAGTTCCGGAACGCGTAGGCAGGCTAGCGGGCTGCCAAGCGCGGACTCCATTCCCCAACAGCCTCTGCGGTTAGGGCAGGGAGCGGCTGGTCGTGGGGTAGTCACGTGCAGTGTGAGGTGCTTGCTGTTGAGGCGGGGGCTGGCCTGGCCGCGCCGTACTGGCTGTTGTTGTCGCTGCGAGGGAGGGAGCCAGGCCCCGGTCCCGGGCCGGCAGCATGAGCGACAACGATGACATCGAGGTGGAGAGCGACGTGAGTGCGCGCCGTGCCCCTTCCCCCTCCGGTGTGTGTGTGTGTCAGGCGGGCCGGACCGGGCGGGGCTGCCAGTAACGCGTGTGTGTCTCTCTCTCTCTCTCTCTCGCTGCAGGAAGAGCAGCCGAGGTTTCAGTCTGCGGGACGTCCCCGCCTTTCGTTCGCTTACCCAGCCCCACGGAAAGACCCGCAGCCCCTCCGGGGAAGGCCCCCAAAAGAGCTGCAGCTCCACTGGCCTTGGGTGTGCGGAGTCCCTTGGGGGGCTCCCACACACACACTCTGGCTGCGCTTCCTTGCTCAGAGGACATCTTGTATGAGACCAGCTGCGGGGCGAGCTCCCATCCATCCAGGGCCCTTCTTCAGGTGTGGGAGCCCGAGGAAGGGCCCTGGATGTTCTTTTAGGCCGGAACCCTCTTCGCAACAGAAGCTGCTCTCATAAGATGCACCTTCTGAATTGCTTTGTCCTCATCTAGTTTTGCACCAACACAACAACTCCCTTCTCCCTGGAGTTCCTTGTGAGGGAACGGATGAGGGCCTTCTCCCCACCGCCAGTGTGTGTGTGTGCGGTACAGCTGGGGGAATTTAGACCCTATGTTAAATTCTGTGTGAAATCTCGGAAGCAGCTGCCTGATTCCCGAGCGGCTCGGAAGCTACTGTTGTGAGCCGGTTGGTTTTAGTGCTTTGGACATCTTGGTCTGACTGAAGGGATGATGCTGGTGCAGCCTCTCCTTCTTTCTCCCCTCCTCACTGTAAGCAGGGAATTGCATGAGTGGAGAGCGAAGAATTCTCTTATTTTGGGTGGTTAATCATCTTGGTTAATTACAGCAGACACACTAGCCTTTACAGCATTTCCCCACTAAAGTCTGATTTGGATGGTGTGGTGTTCTGAGCATTTTCATGTTTTTGAGTTCTGATGGAGAGCTCCTCTACTCTGTGCTGGAGCATGTGCTTACCATCTTTGTTTGGTTAGTGATGTTGCCATTTTAAAGAACAGAGAATCTGGGTTTGGGGGGTCCTTACACTCCTTTTTCTTAACCTAGACTAGGAGAGAGAGATTTTTTTGTTAACCCAGTCCCTCTGAAGGCCAGGTAGTGATGGCTGTTAGTTCCCATCTGGTCTACCAGAAAATGCCTCAGAATAGTGTGCTGAGGATAACTTCTACCCTCTCTAATTGCTATTGTGTGTGCGTAGATGTTGAAGGCACCGTGTAGGTGCCTTGTCTGTTATGGGATCTAGTCACAGGAACTCTGTTAAGGATGGTGGTTTCGTTGAGTATCCCAGTACTGACAGCTGGGATAAACATATTACCTTTAAATCAGCCAGTAGTGTTCGTAGTAGGTAGAAGAGAATAGGGATGTAGGAATAGGTGATAACAGAGAATCAAATAGAACAGCGTCATCAACTGCTTCCAGGCTAGGTCAGGGCTGTAAATCCATGATGGTTCCTGCATCGTGTGGTTGCCTTCCTTCTCGGTCTTAAAATTTCAGGGTTATGCTCTGTTCTCTTCAGGGCTTACTTAAAGGGACACACACATCAAATATAGTTGAAAAAAATAAAAATAAACTAAGTTTTTAGCAGGTCTCCTGCTCTAGTGTTCCCTTGCCATTATGTGTTTACACAGTTACTTTTAAAAAAATAAAAAATCTTGTTTGTGCAAGCAAACCCCACAACCAGACTGCAAAAAAAGAGGTTTTTCTTTTGGTTTTTGTCATTTAAGTGTTCTAGTAACAATAGTCAGTTTACAAATGCCTGCAGCTATTTAAGCTGGTGGTGACGTCTAAACTATAGAATGATTTCAAGTTTTGGCCAGTGGATGGTGATGTAATATGCCAGATGACATATTAAAGCTGGGTCAGTGGAAAGTTAGGCTGGAAGTTCCCATGGCATCTGGGTAGGCCTGATGGAGTGCTTGCTGGTTTTCCCTTGGTATGATTTGAACAGCATGCATCTGTGATACTAAACTTTAATTTCAAGCAAGGTTTTTCTTAAGAGAAGAGGTTCTAAAATACTTACCTGTGGGACCTGTTTGGCCTGACACCAGCTAAGTTCTCCCTTTGTTTGATCCAGGCAGAGATTGGTTTAGTTTCCTAGTAGCTTTCCCGCATCTTGGCTTGACGAATGCAGGCCTCCTGAGTGCCAGTATGCTAGAAACTAATGAAGGGCAATGGAGGCTTCCTTGAAATATATCAGCAATGCAAACCTTAGTTCTAACAGTGTCATTCAGAGTGTGTTTTAAACTATATGCTACCACCACTCGATGCCCGTATGAAGGTGGTGAGGGGGAATGCACGCTCTCATGACCTATGCAGCACTCGCTCATGGCCATGCATGAAGCACTGCTGAAAAATCTGGAGTACACCATGTGAGGGAAGCTAAAAAGGTGTGTGGGACAGGTGCCCACGCATCCCCTGCTCGTATGAATCGAGGCACCCATCTATGCCAGCTGTCAGGTCCGCAGCTGGCTGCCTCCCTGGTCCCACCCACGGCCCTGTTGGGAGCTGTCTGAAGAGCTCTTAAAGGGCACACATGTGAAAAACAACACTGTTGGCTCAAAGCACAACATCCCCATCTCATGACGCGCAAGAGAAGAGCCAACACCATGGAGAACAGAAGCTTCCTGTATACACCTCTGTTGTGCTGTGACTTCATGTTTCCATGATGTCTGTGACTCTGTCTCATGGCAGAGGGAGCGCAGTTGGGCACGGCTTGGGGTGGTGGAGGTTGTTGCTGGGCGGAGGGGTAGGGAGAACAGCTGCCTGTGTGTGGTGGTTGCAGGGTCGGACCATGGTAGTGGGAGTGCGTGGAGGCTGCCTGAGTGGCTGTGGAGGCCACCGTGGGAGCTGCCCATTAGAATCCCTCCCCAATCACTCCACGTGAGTGGGCTGCTCCACAGCTGTGCCACGGACACGCACACACCTGTCAAGCTTTGCTCATTTAAAAGCACCCAGAGTCTGTCTTTGGTTGTCTCTAGTGTCCCTGTTTTGTCCTTCTTGGAGGCAGGTTGCTTCCAGAGACAGTGCTTTGGTTAGTGATGTTTCTCTCTGGGGAGGGCAAGTTGGCATTTGAGGGTATGTATGGTTTGTGAGAGCTGCAGGTGACTGGGAAAAAGTTGTGGATTTTGTTTTTGCTTCCTAGGACTTCATGGCAACACAGAAGTATAAAATTTTGAGTGCTGTGTTAGTAGCTGATGATCATGGAATGCTAAAGAGATTTGGACATGTGGCTTGCGGAGTCTCCATCTCCAGTGGGATGCGTACTCGCCAGCTAGCTGGTCTTTTGGACTCGGAAGACTGCATTGTTGACTCATCTAAGGTTTTGGTCTCCAGTGTGTCTTGCCAGCTGAGGGAAATAGCATTAGGGGCTGCTTTTACTTTCAGGATATTTTTGTCAGGTAAACCTGCGTTTTCCTCCCTGCTGGGCAGTGTTTGATGTCACTGGGCTCTCGGTGCTCTCCTCTGCCCTAAGAACCATGCCATTTGGTTTATTGACAGTAACCCAGACAGAGTTTCTTGTGTCCTGCTGTGCTGAGCATAGAATTATAGGGTTGGAAGGGGCCTCAAGGGTCATGAAGTTCAGCGATCTTTTCTAAGCAGGATATCCTTGGCTTACAGCATTGTGGATAGATGCTGTTCAGTCTGTCGCTTTAAGATGGCTGAAGGATTCCAATTCTGGTCTTGGTTGCTGCTGATGGAAGTGGATGAAAATATGTCTAAGTGAAGACTGAGTAAAGTGTCTGCTTCTAACACATCATTTTTCTGCAGGAGATAGTCTGTCTCCACGTGGCATTACTAATTGCTCTTCCTGTTGAATATGTGGCTCAGGGTATGTGCTACTCTTTGAGCAGGCCTGTGTTGTCTTAGATGTTGGCCTGTTGTCCTTACTTAGATAAGAGCATTAGTTACTGTAACTGCCTTGAAGAAAAGACAACGTCCTCCTCTAATGTTGGAGACAAAGGGCTGGTCCGGGCACAAATTTTAGCCAAGCTTTGACTTGCAGTGCAAGAGGCCAAAGCTTGGGATTTGTGTCTGTATGCACTTTTGCTAAAGGGCCCATGTGGGGATTCTGTGTGCAGGTTCTGGCAGGGCAGAGCAAGACTGGCTGCTGTTGGGAATCGAGACCTTCTGAAACCTTGCCAGCCCAGGAAGGTAGCTAATGAGGCAGTAATGGAGAGTAGCATGGCAGCAGGCCACGTTCTTCTAATGAATGGGGAGCAGGGCTGTTTTTCTGTCCTGATTTGGCATCTGCTTTAGTTTTGTGGTTAGTAGAGCTCATTAGGTGAGGGTTAGCAGTCTCTTCTTAAGACCCCTGTCTGCTTTGCATCCCCCCTGCTAGCCAGTACAGTAAGGACAGGCATTTTGCATTCAGTTTAGACTTGCCTGGCAGTTTGATCTGCTGTTAGCAAGTTACCCACCTCCTGGGATTGAAAGAACAAGGAGTTGGAATCACTTGCTAGTATGTTCTATGGGTGAAAACAGACATGCACATAACTCTACTTTAACACTGCTTTAATTTTTCTTATGCATACTGCAGGGCTGTATTGGCAGTGGTGACCTGTGCAGCCCTGCAGCATGCATAAGAAATGTTAAAGCAGAGCTAAGGTACATGTCTATTTTTACCCTGTGTATTGCTGCAGCATGTTACTGGGGGGCAAATAGCAGCTTGCATGTATTGCGGCCCTTGTGCTTCTTTTCTGTGTGGCTGCAAGAAGAGCAGTTCCATAGCCCAGAATGTGCCCCATGCAACTAAGCTTGCTGCCTACATTATCAAGCTTACTTCCAAACCAACCTAGTGAGGAAAGCATGGTCATTCTTTTGAATCGTTCTACCCAAATTGCTTGTCTATTGACTCCAGTTAAGGCATGACTGGAACAGTGTGTGGGGAGCAATTCTCTGCCTAGTTAGTTTTACTACCCCTTTTGTGAAGGGGTAGCTGGCTAGCTAGTTTGGATTTCAGTAATGGAGTATTCAGCATCTTTATGCGTAACCTGGGAAGGACAAGTGAAGGGACTCCAGTGAGAATTCCTGCTCACCTGGCAGCATCTTCCAGCAAGCCTGTCCCTTTGGGTGCTTTTAGACAGACGTGGAAGCTGTCTGCCCCCAGAGCTGCTCTGGAAGTGTACCCCTGCGTCTGGCCACTTCCAGCCCTGCCTGGGTCCACTTTAGATGGACCAGCGGGTGTTCCCAGGCCACGGGCTGCAATGCAGCAAACCATGCCCCCCCCCCCCCCNAATTTCTGTGTATTTTTTTCCAAAGTGTTTTTTTTTTTTTAAACTGCCACGTCACTCTGTCAAAAGCTTTTTCTGCATCTAGTGATAAAAATAATTTGGGTTTATTAGTTGATTCTGCCCAAAAAACCAGCTCTAGTGCTCTGTGAATAGGATGCCTATTTGTTACAAATCCTGTTTGATCTCTGTCAATATATATAGGAATATTTTCTGACTGTTTGCTAAAACTGAGGCATCGATTTTTGTGTCTTTGTTCAATAATGATATAGGCCTATAGGATGCACAGTTGGACAGATCCTTTCCTGGTCTTGGAATTACTTTGATATATGCTTCTCTCCATGTGTCAGGAGTTTTGTTTTTGTTAATTATCTCATTAAATACCTCTGCTAGTGGATGTGCCAATTCTTTCTTTAAAAATTTATAAAATCCTGAAGGGAATCCATCTGGTCCTAGAGATTTACCATTTTTGAGAGAGATAATTACTGCTAAGACCTCCACTGGTTTTATATCGTCTTCTAAAGAGCATTGGTCCATAGCATCTAATTTAGGCAAAGTAGTTTTTCTTAGGTAATCCATTATCTGTTTGGGGTCCCTTGGTCTAGTGCAGTGATTCACAATTTTTTTGTGGCTGTGTACCCTTTTCAACTTTAGCGAAGAGCCAAGTAACCCCCAGCTAATTTGCAGACATTTACATAACCACATGACCTACAGTAGCAGGGTCATGCTGAATGCTTCATAGACCCCAAGGTTCCGTGGAGCCCAGTTGGGGGAACCACTGGTCTAGTGAGTATAAACTCTTATAATAGTTTACAAATGCTTCATGAATGGCTTTTCGGCCAGTGACCAAGTCATTTGGAGCTGTCCAAACTGATGGTATAATCAGGGCATGAAATTTCAGATCCAAGTCTAGTAGCCAAAAAAATTTCTTGGTCGCCACAAAAGATGGAAGGAACAGCAACAGACACTCGTAAGTTGTAACTGGAAATTTTGCAGTCAGTTGCAAGAGTCTTTTAAAAAAAACAAAAAAAAACAAACCCAGGTTATTGTTAAGCATGTACATTATAGGCAAGACAAGCCCTCTCAACTCATCTAGAAACTCATTAAAAGAAAGGGCAAGGATTTGTTTCCTGGTTCCCTTCCCTCATGAACCCTGTCCCCCCAACAAGAAACAGGCAGAGAGCCGCAGCGGCCCCCTCCCCAGGAGAAGGTTCGCTCCCGAGTCCGTCACCCCACCCCACCCAAAAAACCACATGCAGAGCTGCAGCGGTTTCCTCCCACGGAGGGCGCACCCCACCCTCCCTTCTTCACCCCCCAGCCTCTAACCTCCACCCCCCCTCCAGCCTCTTGATCCTCCTTCAGCTCCGCTCGCTGCCTCGCTCCACCTCCGTCACCACACGCATGCGTCAGCAGTGGGGGCAGTGCTCCGCTACGCTCTCCCTCCTCCCCCTCCCCATGGCCAAAAGACAGCATCACGTGGATTAAAGGGGAAGAAAAAAAAAAAAATCTAGCTGCAACAAAAAAATAAATAAAATCCAACTGCATTAAGAGCAGGTTGCCAGCCCTCATTTTCTGGTCGCCGATGGTGACCTGGTGACCAGAAATTTCACACCTTGGTATAATCATACTGTCCTTTAACTTTTACAATTTATTAGCTAGGAGTGTCTCACTTTTATTTCCCTTCTCATAATAAAGTTGCTTTATATATCTGCTTAGCTCTTTCTGTCTATAATAAATCTAACTTTTAACATCTATTAATTTTGTGTATCTTTTTTGTGATTTTTCTAAAGTAATTTGAGTCTTTCCACTTCATTGGTTAGATTTTGAGTTTCTTCTCTTCTAACCTTCCTAGTATAGAATTCCTTGTGTGTGTTTGGAATTCTTCTGTTCCAACGTGTACATGCAGCCACTTGGTGAGGTGATCAGAGAGTTTGGGGTGAGGTGTCATCAGTATGCTGGGTGTCATCAGTATGCTGATGACACCCAACTCTACCTCTCATTTTCAACCGACCCAGGCCCGGCTGTCTCGGTGCTTACAGTGTCTGGCAGCTGGGGGGACTGGATGAGGGCTAACCGACTGCGACTGAATCCTGACAAGACAGAGGTGATGTTAGTGGGTAGGTCGGCAAAGGTGACAGCTCCATCGATTGGTGGAGTCTGCCCTCCACTGCTCCTCGATGCGCAGCTTCGCCTGGTTCTCCAGGTGGAGGCTGTGGTGAGGAGTGCCTTCCGCCAGTTACATCTGGTGCGGCGGAAGGCAGTTACATTTGCTGTGGCTGCTGGTTTAAGTTCTTGACTTGGCCACAATCATCCATGCTTTTATTACCTCTAGGTTAGACTACTGCAACATGCTCTACACGGGGCTACCTATGGTGATGGCTTGGAAGCTGCAGCTGGTGCAGAATACGGCAGCCCGGCTCCTGGTGGGGTGGGCCACCAAGAGCACGTTACACCAGTGCTCCAATCTCTGCACTGGCTGCAGTAGTCTTCCGGGCCCGATTCATAGTGTTGGTTTTAACCTATAAAGCCTTACGCATCTGGGCCCTGCTTATCTGTGAGACAGCCTCACCCCCCTGAGTTTTAGACCGGCCCCTGCTGTCGTCTGGAGGTGCTTTGCTGGAGGTCCCCCGGATTCTCCGGGGGGCCACGCAGAATAGGGTGTTCTCGATGGCCGCACCTTTGGAATTCCCTCCCGGTGGGGGCACGGTTGGCCCCAGTCCTCCCGGCCTTCCACAGGAACTGCAAAACCTGGCTGTTCCGTCAGACATTTGGCAAGGGAGAAGGGTAGGGCGGGGGTTAGTGGGGGGTGTTTTATGGTTGTCTTATTTTATTGTTGAATTATTGTTTTTTTTGTTTGTGTTTTTTTTTAATTGAATTGAAATGTTTTTAGTATATTATATGTATTGTTGTTAGCCGCTTTGGGTCACCTGTGGTGGGAGAATGCGGGATATACATTTTGAAAATAAATAAATAAATTAGGAAACATCCTTAAAAGCATCCCGGAGAATGTTTGTTTTTTTTAGTTTGATTTACTTTATTCTCAATGAAATACTGTTTGATTTCCTTGTTAATAGTTTTAACTCTCTCCTGATCATAGAGAAGTGGGGTATTCAGTCTCCAGATTTTCATTTTCTGTGTATTTTCCCAGTCTCTAACAAGTAAAAATTAAAATAAATAAAGTAGCTGTACTGAGCTGTGGTCTGGTCAGACAATACCCCCTTATCTTGCTGATATGGCATTATTAAGCAGTGTTTTGGATATTAAAATCCTATCTGTTCTTGTGTAAAATTGTTGTGGTTCTGAGTAAGGAGATCTTTTGGGTTCATACGTCTTCATGAGTCACACAATTCATGATCGCATTAACAGCTTTAATGCGATACTAGACTTTCTGTCTTTTACTTCTATTTGATCTATCAATTTTTGGATGTAGGACACAGTTCATCTCCCCCTAACAAGACAACTCTTTCTCTAAATTGATCTAACACCTGAGAGCTGCCTAAAAAGGGGCTTAAGGTTTTGGTTGGGTGCATAAATACTTCATAGGGTTAGCATTTTGCCTTCTGCTGTGCCTTCGATAAGTATATATCTTCCTTCTGTATCCATGTATTTCTTTTAGTTGGAAGGACATATATTTAGCTATGATGATTGTTCTCCCCGTACCCTTGTTTGCTTTGCCAGGGTATACAATACAGGGTATGGAACCACATGCTTTTAAAGTATTTAATGTGTTCCTCTTCTAAGGTGAGTTTCTTGGATGAAACACAAATCTGGTGCCGCTTTCTTTATGGCTTGCAACACCTTCCTTCTTTGAATAACATCATTAAGACCTTTAACATTTATATTATAGAATTTCATTTTATTAACCATTTAGGGATGGGTGAACGCGGTTCAGAAGTTCGGCATTCGGACCGAACCGAACTCGATTTTCAAACCGAATTTCCGAACTCGACTCTGTTCGCCCATCCCTAAAAGATAATATTCCATTTAGTTCAATGGGGTTTGAACTTCCGAACCGAATTTCCGAACTCAGTTCTGTTCACCCATCCCTACCATTTAGAGGGTAGAGGCTGCCAATGTGTAGGTTACTTTGTGTAATCTGTTTGTGTTTTTTTTTTTTTTAATTGTCTGATTCTTTATCACCTTCACCTCGTGTGTATAGTTACATTCAGTCTGCATAACTACCATTTTCTTTTTCTGTGGGTATATTATAGGCTTGATCAGCCAGGATGATAGTCAGGGGTCCGAGATTTATGATAAGGAAGATTTAAGATCAAACACGAGGAAAGGATGCCCGATAGAGGTAGGGATAGAAATAATTCAACTGGATATGGATGACTCGCAGGAATTAATTTGTGTGGATGGGTCTAAAAACCCCAGGAGGTTGTTGGTTGCCAACTCCGGCATAAGTCTACCTGTGGAGACCAGCAATAGCTGGGATACTTTCCGAGTCCTTGGGGATTCTGAAATAGGAAGTCCAATCTCCCCCCATAAGCAGGATGTAACAGGAGTGAGTTATCCCAGTAGGATTAACTCAAATGCATGTATGGGCTTAGTGCCCTTGAAGAACGCAGGGAGAAGGGTGAATATGCTGGCTGCAGGGTCTGGCCACTCTTCAGACAAAGAACTTTGTTGCTTACAAACTTGGGATGAAGAGGATGAGTCCAGGTCAGGGAGGGAGAGGGGCAGCGCCGGGAGCGAACCCTTAGTGGAAGATAATAGTAGGAGTTCTGGGACTGCAGAAAAATCTAAGGTGAACTGACTCTCTGGGGATGGTATGGTTAACCCCCTCAAAGTTATATCCTGGAATGTGGCAGGCTGGAAGACCAGAGTATGGGATCCTGATGGGAAATCCTTTTTGTCTAAATTTGATTTATTTTTGGCTCAGGAAACCTGGATGACAAACAAGCCGTAATTTATGGGGTACGAGATATTTTGGCAGGGGGCTCTTCCAGCACAAGGAAAGGGCAGACCTAGTGGGGGTACAGCCTGCTTTGTGAAGAATGCCCCAGGGACAAAGGTGGCTGTGGCTGTCTACTGGAAGTGGCTAACCAATTATTTTTGGTAATTTGTATGTATATTCCCCAAGGTAACTCTGTAAATTATAATGATAGTATTTGGGTGGAATTGAGCACTTTCCTAGAGCAGACCCAAAACTTGTGCCCGGGAGCTGGCTTACTAGTAGCCAGGGATTTTAATGCCCATATGGGCATGACTGACTTTGATTTATGCCATCATGGAGGCTTCTGGGTAGTAGAGAATGATGCCCCACTTGAGAGAAGGAGGTCAAAAGACAAGGGCCTCAATCAAAGTGGCATAGCCCTGTCCAAATTCCTGCAACAGATAGATCTTTATATTTTAAACGGGCGGTATTGCAGAGACTGGCCAGGGGAGTTTACTTATCTCTCCTCCTAGGGGTTGCAGCACTCCAGATTACCTAGCTATATCAGCCAGTTTAATCCCCATGATTGAATCCTTTTATGTAGGCTCTCAGTTAGATAGCGACCATCTTCCTTTAATATTTAATCTGAAGAGGCTGCCACTACATGTAAAGTATTCCTTAACTAATTTCAATCATACTGAGCATAATTGCCCAGGGAGAGTGAGGAAGCATTGGGGGCCCCAGTTGGAACAGGAATTGAAGATCCTGATGAATTCACCTAGGGGCCTGCAGCTCTCCATGGAGGTAAGGGAGGTTGCTACCCATAAGGGACGGTTGACCAATTATCAGGGTTTAATGGACTGGCTACTGCCCTTTCTTTCTCTTTGTAGCACAGGCCCCCTAACATCTAGGCAGAGGGGCCAGACATTTTCCGGTTGGTATGATGAGGATTGTCGGTTGGCAAGGATGGAGCTCCGGCGCCTTTATTGGCTTTTTAGAGTTAGCCAGGGGGATGGTCTCCCGAGAGAGCTCCTGACCAAAAGGAGAGAGTATAGAGCTCTCCTGACAACCAAGAGGGGTGTCTTCCTCAGGAAAATGTGGGAGGATCTTGATAATGCTTTTAAATCTGACCCCGCGAAGTTCTGGAGATTAGTTAGGGGCATAGGGCAAGATGGGACCCTCGCTGTTGTTCCTTCGGTGCCTAGGAAGGTGTGAAAACAGTATTTTTCTGAGTTATATGCGGCTACCAGTGCATTGACCACTGATCTGATATTAGGACAACCAGTACCAGAATGGGATAGTATCTGTTGAATTGATACATTATTTAATTGACAGCTTGAAGGTTGGTAAAGCCCTGGGAATCGATGGTATACCTGTGGAATTTCTGGAATCTGGGTCCAAATGGTGGGCCCTCATTCTTGCCGCCCTCTTTACTGGAATAAATGAATCAGGTAACATCCCTGAAGACTGGGGACGAGCCATCGTAGTCCCTATCTATAAGAAGGGGAATCCCTCGACCTCCAGTAATTATAGGCCAATTAGCGTATTAAGCATCATAAGCAAATTGTACGCAAAATATCTATTGCTGAGGCTAAATGGATGGCTAAAAACCAAAGTTATCTTGATTGATGCCTGGATTGGGTTTCAAGAAGGGAGATCTACTAATCACTGTTTTCTCCTGACTCACCTCATCCAGAAATATGCTAGGCCTCCTTCATTATTGTTTGCTGCCTTCATAGACTTGAGGGCAGCCCTCGACACCGTGTCTAGGGGCCGCCTTTGGGGGAAGTTAGCAGCCTTCAACCCGGACCGCAGATTGCTGCACTTAATTATCAATTTATATAAGAATAACTCACTTGTGGTGAGACTCAGTGATCAATGGGAGATGTCCACCAACATTGTGGTTGAAAGAGGTGTAAAGCAGGGTTGTATATTGGCCCCCACCTTGTTAATATCTATTTGAACGACATTCTGGAGGCGCTCACGGATACAGCTTTCCATGCCCCACAAGTGGGCGACATGGACATTCCGTTCCTCCTGTATGCGGATGATACGGTGCTGTTATCACGTACCCAGATCGGGCTGAGGCGCTTATTGATTTCCTTTGGGAATTATTTTCGGGTACATTTATTAGAAATAAATCAAGACAAGTCCAAGGTCATGCAATTTTCTCGGAGGAAAGCTATTTACAGGTCGTGGTTGGATAATAAGGAAATTGGCCAAGTACGGGTATATAAGTATTTGGGGCTTTTGTCCCAATCAAACGGGGCCTGGGCATTCAATTTCAAGCGGCCCTAAATAAGGCTAAGCAGCTGCATAATAACCTCAAGATTTTTCAGGTCAAGGGGAGGGTATTTAGTTCCCCCTGCAATAAATATCTACTCACATAAACGTTCTGAGATCAGAAGATTTAGATAGGCAGGAAGACTTGGCCGTGGTGGCCACATTCCACTCACTTAACAACTATGTCTGCCAAGTCCCAGAAAAAAGATCTATGGCCACTTACCTTAAAGAATTTTTTTCCTACAGACAAAGGTATCTATTTTTTGTGGCCAGAGTTAATGCTCTTCCCTCTAAAATTTTGGAGGGCCGTTTGACTGTTCGACCAGCTAGAAGTGGAGACTGTAGGACATATATTGCTTCATTGTCGAATGTGTGATTTGTTTGAGTGATTGGCCCACTTTCTCCTGATGAGACCCGGCAGAACCACCTCTGAGCTAGAGAAGTTCCTCTTAGAGGACTCCTCTAGAGAAATTTCTCTAGCAGTAGCAAATTTTTTATTGCAGATCTTCATTGTGAGAAGGAATTTTTTGTTGTCCTGGGGTACTATCAGCAGGGACTTGACCCCTGGCCTGCAGTTTATTTAACCAATGTTCTGAATTTCGATTAAGTTTTTCGGCAATATGTCTTATTTGTGGCCGAATGGATAAGTAGAATAATGGATCCTTAAGGCTTTGCCTTTGCTTCATAGATTGCTTTTTGCTCTAAAGACATGTGGGTTTATTGGGGAATTTGTTTATTCATATACATATATTTATGTGGTTGATGTAACTATATGAGCCTTGAGACTATATGAGCCTTGAGATTATACTCTAGGATGACAAATGAGGCTTGGACCCCTATGCCCTTTCTGGAAGATGGCCTATCACCTAATGTGAGAAGATTATTTCTCCTGGCCAGGCTTAACGCCTTCCCCTTGGTGTATACTGATGGCAGATACAAAGGCACTCCGTTGGCTGAGTGCCTGTGCCAATGCTTGATGAAACAGGTGGAATCTCTGGCCCATATTTTATTGATATGTCCCTTCTATGCTAAAATACGTGAAAAATATTTGTCCCCTTTGTTAGCCCCTTTTCCGGGCGATGTTCCGAATAATTTTATGTGATATATCTGCTTAGAGATCGTTCGGCTGAAATTTTGTAGCAGGTGGGCTTCTTTTTGAGTCTGGTTAATAAAATAAAACAGAAAAGAGGCATGGAATTTGGCAGAGTGGCCTATAAGTGACTCCTGACTATGAATTAATTCCTTTTTGTGCACTGAGTTAACAGCTATTCTTTCTTATGTTCTTCATATTTTAATTTGTTTATCGTATGCTGCAGGGGCAATATCAGCAGAGCTGATTTGTGTATGATTTGGGTACGATGATTATGCTTGCTCAGCAGTATGCTGCTGTTGTGGTTCGCAACTTGTAAATTTGTTTGGTTTTATATGTGCAATGACCTGAAGGCCACGCAGTAGAGAATATTATTCTATTATAGGCTTGATCACATAAGTTTACACTCTGAGGTGCTCTCCACATGAATGGGCCTATACACTTGGATCTAATTTTTTTCCCTTTAACTTCCCTTTCCATCCTCCCCTCTTTCATACAAGCAGTAAACAGCTTTAACAATATCCATAACATTACAAACTCCCCGCTCCCCTTAATACTCCCCTCCGCCCCCAACTTCCTTTCCCTAAAATGTGGAGATCCACTATGTCCTCTGGTAAAATTGGCTGCTTAGCTCCCCTTATGAGTCTGGTGAACTCCTTGGAGGTTCTTTGACTGCCACACCGGGTGAACTAGTAGCATTCTTTTGGGGGCTGAAAAAACACATATCCGGGGGAGGCCAAAGGCCAAACTGCAGCCCTTCCTCCCCTGTTTGTCCCACCTTTATGTTCTGCTTTATCCTTCTCACCTTTTTCTTATTTCCCTTTTGTCCCCCCTTATATTTCAAATCCCATCAATAACTGTTCTTGTTTTCATCTTTCTTTCATCTAATATAAAGTTACCCATGTTTTGCTAGGTATTTTCTTGTAATCAGAAAGTTCATGTTCTTCTTTGCTGCCTCCTGGCCCTCTTTCCTGCCTGCCACGACCCCTACAAATTTTCCTGCTGTTCCCGCCTGCCTACCATGCCCCCCCCCCCCTTCTGGTTTGGTCACATAAAGACAGGAGGACACATAAAGGAACTTGGTAAAATACTTGGTAGAATACGGAGTATTCTATTGAGTACTGAGTATTTGCCAAGTATACGGAGTAGCTTCTGGAAGCTTGAGCCCAATCCATGACTACTCGGAAATACTTGTGAATAATCACTGCCCTACTCATTTCGGCCCTACTTTTGCAGCTCTGAGGCTAGATGTAATCTCAGACTTTTTTCTCTTCCTCAGGGTGGCTTGAAAAAGGTCCTGGAAGATTTGTACATTGTGTCCCTCTAAATCGACTACAGGCTGCTATCTAGCTTTTCTCATAATCTATTCTTTCTGATCAAATAATGCATTCTTATTATTTCTTCTCTGGGCCTGTTGGTATTTGGGGGTGGGGGGGCATTATAGCACACAAAGTGCTCTGTGTGCTCTAATAATTTTATTTCAGTGCTTGTCTCCATTTCTTTAAAAAAAAAGTATGGATTGTTTGTTTTAAGAACTTAGTTCAACTTTTTCCATACCTTCAGGGATCCCTCTGATTCTTATATTGTTTCTTTGCTCATGATTCTCCAGGTCTTTCATTTTTTTCCTGCAAGGTCTCTGAGCTTTTTTCTATCAGTTTAACTCTGCTTTGCAGCTCTGTGCCAGTGAGCAGATTTTTGTCTACACTATTCTCCAAGTCTGTGACTCTGCTCCCAATTGCTGCTATCTCAGCAGTGATCTTATCAAATTTAGTCTCTATTGAAGATTTAATGGATCTGAATTCAGAAATCAACTGTCAGCTGTGGTGACAGGAACTAGTTTCTTTCTCTATCCTGCTGACTTTAGAGTCTGCTGTGGCAGCCATATTTGCTGCTTCTGGCTCTGCTTTGTAGCTTGTTCCTCTTGGAGGCTTTTTTGAGGGGAGAGGGAACTCTTTGAAATTGGTTCCCTTATAGAAGCTGCCATCTAGCAGTTAGGGGATATGCTTCTGGGGTGCCGCAGAGGTTAGGGATAGGCAAGTGTCTGTGGATTATGCCATCTTCCCTTTGGAGCTCTGGTTTATTCAGCCATCTTCCCTGGTGACATCACATGACACCCCCCCCCCCAAAAGGACCATTCTCGTTGGACCTTCATTATGAGCCAAAGTCATGGTACCCAGGTGTCTTGCTGATTGAGTTTGAGAACCGAGAGATCCAGATTTAGATTTGCTGTGTGAAGTGATTGACTGTTTCTTTAGTTTAGCCCTGACCTCATATTGATCCCAGGTTCTCTTATGACCTGGCCGCTGTGGTGAAAGATGGGAGCTTGGAATAAGAATGATTCTTCCCAACTGAATCTCGTTCTTGTCCTGCCCCCTCAAATACTTGCTTTCCAATGTTGGGCCTGCTTGGAACACCCATAGTAGGGATTGCTGCAGAGAGGTTGGGGCTGGTAAGAGTTCACTTGTGGTGTGCTTTGGGGCTCTGAGTCTCCTGAGGTATGGTGACTTTGCATAGACTGTGGATCGACATGGGGCTCTTGGAATAATCTGTGCTTGTTGTGATGGAGCAAGTTGGGTTGGGGCAGGTGTGTGTGTGTGTGCGTGTGTGCTGGAAAAGAGCTTGCGTTGACTAAATACTTATTTTGTTTATATGAGCTGGATTCAAGCTACCTTGGATACTCCCCTTGCTGACTCGGTTGTTTTTTCCTTTTCTTTGATTCAAGAGGCACTCTTCTGCCTGGCCCTATGTATCCCACTCCAGCGCTCAAGGATGCACTCAAGATGGGCCTCGAAGTGACAGCAGGGAGGCCTAATGCTTGTTCTGTCTTTGTTCCAGGCTGACAAACGTGCTCACCATAACGCACTGGAGCGTAAGCGCAGGGACCACATCAAAGACAGCTTCCACAGCCTGCGGGACTCTGTGCCATCGCTTCAAGGAGAGAAGGTGAGTTTATTGAGAAAGCCAATGCCCTTCTGCTTTGGGCTCCAGCTTTAGTCCACATGGGATAGTATCCATTCTCCATCAGGCCTGGGCTGGATCTGAGGTTAGAAACATGGCCAGAGATAACCAATGAGATTCAAACTGGATGAATAGAGTGGAAGAAATACAGACTGGAACATGAACTGGGTATGTGTTATGGGAAAGGTGCTAATAGGTGTCTGTCTGTTTGCCTGAAGGGAGTTGCCTCTAAGCCACTTGTCACAGGCTGCCTCACAGATGCCATGTGCATTATTGTGGCCATTAGTAAAGCCTTGGGCACTCTGTCTCTCCAGCTTTAAGGTGGAACCAGTTCTTTGCCCTTTTCTGGCTTTGGCAAGTAAGAATGCTAGCAGTCTAGGCAGGCTCGCCATAGAGCAGAGAATGTTTTTTCTGAGCTTTATAAAAAGAATGAGGAAACAGAACCCTCCTAGTTGCCTGTGTTGGCCAATATCTGGAATCACAACACACAATTATCTGTGAGGGTATCAACAAGAGGCTAGCCTGATGAGCAGCATTCTTGTGTGCTGCCATGTCTGATGATGACATGTCTAGGGCATAGAGAAGACTCGCCCTTGATCATTGACATAACATGGGCAAGGATTTCAAAATGAGCCAGAAGGTGGGTTCCTAAATCTGTATGTAAGTGGCCTGCTCTTCCATTGTCAGTAAATACAGATGGGTGGTTGAAACTCTGCTTGTTTAGCTGTCCCAAAGTATGGCTTTGGGTCCTGTGTTTGGAAATTTGGCTCGTGTACTCAGAAGGATGCAGTCTTGGCAGGAAGAAGCCTTCAGCATCACTACTCTGCCCATAGAATTGGGTATTGCTCTTTTTAGTTTTTTAGAGACTCGACATAATACATGTGCAACTCTAGCAAGCTCTCCACGTGCGTAGGCTGAGTTTGAACATGAGTCCTTCAGAACCGCAGCATGAATATTTGCTGATTGAGTAAAGTAGTAGCTTGCTCATTAGATGAGGTTGTCAGTGGGCTGCTGCTATCTTGATAGTGAGTTGCACAACTGTCAGGAAATCAAGCTTCTTGGGTTCTGTTTCTGGTTTCAAGGAGCATGGGATAGTGGGGAAAGTTAGAATGTGAGAATTGGGTCTCTTGTTTCTCAATGGTGCATCTGAGAGTTCCAAAGTGCTTTGTGCGGGAGTGGTGCTGTTCAGACACAAGCAGATGTGGTAGATTGACTCTTGCATGAGAAAGGGTTCTGCTTCCAGCTCTGCCATGTGACCTCCTGTAGCCTCTTGCATCTCCAGTTGCCTGCTTGGTAAATGGGGGTAGGTGGGTGTGGCACTTGTCTGCCTCCTGAGAAAGTTCAGCCTGAGGTGGATGCCCAAAGGTTCATCCCGGCCAGTTGATTTTGTAAACTGAACCTGGGGTAAGGTTGAATACTGAGCACCCTTCCCTGAAGGTGTCCCTGCTGCACTGCTTCTCCTATTCCTTAACCCACCACTCTGGAGTGGCAGTACCTACTGTTCAGAAGTACATGGTGGCACTGCACTAGCTGCCTGGCAGGAAGTGAAGCATATATGCTGTTGAAAGTGCTGGGGGAGTTTAGGGAAGCAGAAAATGATTACCAAACCAGGGCATTAGGGCTGATGTCCCTGACTTGTGTGCAGCATGGCTTGTGGATTTCTGATCCCCTGGTAGGCCGAAGACCTCTTATCTGAGGGTGTCTTCTCCTGATCCAATTCTTTCAGGACTTAACAGCTCTACCCACCCTACTGTTGTCAGGATGAGAGGGGTTAAAACAAGGTTAAATGGGGTTGGTACTACTTACTGGCAGACTGGTTCAAGCCTGTTGGTTATTCTGGTATAACTCGCTCTGACTGAAAAAGTGCAGGAGGGCACACCCTGAAAGAACCATCTGTTACACTGGCAGATGACCCCAGACGCATACTGAGACACTTGGTCAGAGCACCAGCTACTAGTCTCCACTTCCGTAAACCTAGGTCTCCCATCCGAGGACTGGCCTGACCTGATCTGATCCTGTTTAGCTCAGGAAGACTAATGCAGCTGACAATCTCACTGTCCTCACAGGCTTGTGACTGGGTGGAAACCTGCTGTTAGTGCAGTCGCACTCGTGTGTGTCTTGGTGTGGAGCTAAAGGGAAACCTGAGTGTGTGTCTGAGAGAGAAGAGAACTTGCAGCACAAGTAACAAGGAAACAGCAACTTTAAAAGGGACTTGTCATCTCCTCCCTAGTCTGAGAGCTGCTATTAGCAGGAGTGGTGCTGTTTAGACATGAGCAGATGTGCTGCTGTGCTTATGGCCATGGATCCATGTTCACTGTGTTTTCCCCATTGCCACCAGTGGGGAAAACGTAGTGAGCATGGGTCCCTGCCTAAGGCTGTGGCCTTCCCATTATCCTTGATTCTCCCTCTGAACTGTCTGCTAAGCTCTCTGTCCGATGCACAGTGTTAGATTTGTGTTGTATTAAGGTTGCTGGTTTTAAGTTTGTAGGCAGGAAGTGTGGAACCCTAGGCCCTTACCTTCTCCACTGGCAGGGGTCCCATGCATCCTGCAGTTACATTTTGTGTGTGTGTAAATTGGCACTTTGCTAAATTCCAACAGAAATTGCTTGTGACCACAAAAAGATGGGCACTAGGACCCAGCACCTGTTTCCAGTTCAATGGTGGATGGCACTAGGAGCAATCCTTTGCTCTGTGGGCTTTGGTGTCTGTACTCAAGACTTAAGTTGCATTAATGCAGCTACTTCCTACTGTTGTTGGTCAGGACAAATGAAATGACAACATCCAGTGGAGACTGTGGTGGGATTGTCCAATGCTTGGGAAAGGACTATAGTCTATAGATCCATCTGGCTAGCTGTGCTCAGTATCATCTCCTGGATACCAAGACTTTGGTTCAATGCTGGCTTGGCAGGAGGTGACTTTTGGAAGATCACACTGGAAACTTCTGTTGATAGTGTGGATCCATAGCTTAGCATGTCTAATTCATCAGGTTGGGGGTAAGGTGAGTTGTGGGAGAAATCATTGCTACTTGGATCTGTTTTGTTGTCTGTAGCAGAGCCCAGGGAGCTGCAGGCAAGAGCTCCTCTGGAAGCATGAGGTAAGGATTTTTCCTTCTAGAAGATGACTTGCCGCAGCTCTTCAAAGTAATTCCTTCATTGCCTTGCTGACATCTAGTTTGATCAGACGAGTTGGAATTGAAGAGTTCTTTTGGTGCTATCGGGCAGTGGGCTGTCAGGAATCCACACAGGAGCTAAGTCTTACAGGTGCATCGAGTGTGGGGAAGGCTTTGCTGTGAATGGGTGGGGTGTGTGAATAGAGCTAGCTTGAGATGGTGAGCTCAAAGTTGAATGGCTGGGGAAAGGCCAATCTATGAGCAATTGGGATTCAGAAAACCCTCTCCCAGCTAGTGCTGGTGGAACACACTTGAATCCCATTCTACTTCCAGTGCTGTGGGAAGGCTGTAAAGGCAAATTTCTCAAGTCAGGACATTTATTTATTTAAATTTATTATCCTGCCCCATCCTAAGGGCTATGGGCTGGTTACAGCACATAACTTCGTATATAAAATAAACAAACATAAAATCAGTTAAAAATCCTTATCCTAAACTTCTCAAAACCCTACCCCTGCCTGTCAAATGCTTGACCAAATAAAAAGTTTTACATTGCCTCCAGAAGAGGAGCAGGGTCAGGTTTAGATGAACTTCCAAAGGAGGGAGGGAGTTCCATAATTGTGGGGGAGCCACTGAGAATGCCTCTGCTCATCCTTGTTTTGCAAATTTGACAGGCAGATGGTATGTGCAGGAGGGTGCTCCCAGCTGACGTTGGTGGCTATGATTCAGCTTACTGCTGGGTTGCTAATTTTGTGCCTGAGTCCTAGGATAGTCTCCAATCACACAAACCAGCAAGGGCCTTTAGAAAAGGGCTTGTGCTCCCTTCTTCACAGGGGGTATCACTAACTTTTGTGAAACCAAAGCTCTTAGGTTGAGGAGACCCCATGGTTGTGACTAGCCAGCATCCCCCATGCAGCCCTGCATCCTCATTGGGTCCCTGATCCTGTCCTAAGAGCTTGGATGCCAAATTGGGATGTTTCTTTCCACCTCTATCGGAGGTCTGGGCTGCATTGTGGAAGCTGACTCTGAAAGCTGTGGCCCACCCCCTTTCAAGTGCACTTATAGCTTATCACTGGACTAGGTCTTTATCTTGTTCTGTATTTTTCCACTATTGCAACAGGCATCCCGGGCCCAAATCCTAGACAAAGCCACAGAGTACATCCAGTACATGCGCCGGAAAAACCACACGCACCAGCAGGACATCGACGACCTTAAGCGCCAGAACGCCCTGTTGGAGCAGCAAGGTGAGCCATCTGCACTCTAGCAGCACTCTTTCCGTCTCCTTTTCCTGTAGGCAGAGTGGCTTGCTGTTAGAGTGGCTTTTGTGTTGTAATGGCTTTTGGCCATGCTGTCTTGCATGCTATTATTATTAGTATGACCCTTGGTTGAAACAAATAAATTTGAACTGAACTGCTGCTACATAGGGAAGCAAGGGGCCTGCATCGCTAATCGTGCATTGGTCGGGGTTGGTGTCATTCAGAATAGTGGACCTGTGGCTGATGAAGGGCTGGGCTGCTTTGGACTGGACCTGACTCAGAGAAGATCCTGGGCCCAGGGCATTGTGCAGCCTGAGCAGAGTTCAGTTGCCTGTAGATTTCCCTGTTTGGGGGAGGTGGAAAGAGGGAGTCCCCCAGATGACATGGCAGAGGAGTCTGTCTGAATCTGGCTCTTCGGTGGCACCATGAGAACGGTTTGCTTCAGAAGGAAAAGCTCATTGGCTTTCTGTCATGGCCACATTCCTGGGAATGACGTTGCTGAACTGTTGCAAGTGTCTGTGCTGGCATTGGGAAATGAGTCTCTGGGGGTGACCACGCCTCCCAGAGCAGGTAAGCATGTCTGTCCTAGGTACTCCATGTGCATTTCTCTGCTCATTCTCTGCTCTTGCATTCTAGTTCGTGCACTGGAGAAGGCCAGGTCAAGTGCTCAGCTGCAGGCCAACTATTCCTCCTCCGACAGCAGCCTGTACACCAATCCCAAGGGCAGCACCATCTCTGCATTCGACGGTGGCTCTGACTCCAGTTCTGAGTCAGAACCAGAAGAGCCTCAGAGCCGGAAGAAGCTGCGTATGGAGGCCAGCTAGATGAGAGCCTGGTCTCTGTCGCCCTTAGACACCTGCTGGCTGTTAAGGACTTTATTTCCCTTCTTTAGTAGAGGCTCTTGGACTGCAGCTTCCCCCTGTCCCTTCCCATCCCCTACCCCCAAATGAATTAACCAGCCCTTCCTGACTTGGCAGCTTTCCCTTGGGAGATGCCAGCCAGCTTGGTGCTCTGCGGGTGGTTCTACCCTGCCCCAGGGCTGCAGCTTTCTGGTGGCAGGAATGCCCAGGCCATTTGCTGAACTCTGAGAATCTGTGGTCTTTTGGGCTGTGTGGGGATGCTGGCCCCTCCAGGGTCCCCCTGTCACTTTTCTTGATCTTTCTATTTATGATAATGAGGCCAAACTGGTTTCCTGAGGAATCTGTGCCGTGGGGAGCAGAGGTCATGTGGTCGCTTCTACCTGGAGCTGGGATCACTCAGCATCATTTGGAAAGATAACGCAGCCATCGCTGCGAAGCACTTGCCTTGCTGGAAGTGGTGAGGCGGGAGTGGGGTTGGGGGGCAAGGCAGGGAAGAGGGATTTTGTACTTGGGACAAGTGCTGAGTTGATATTTATTTCTTGCTATTGAAACTTAATCTGGTCAGATTCCCCCTCCTGCTGTGGACCTTGGTGTCATGAAGCTACAGATTCATAAAGTGATGATCAAACCTTCTCTTCTTGTATATTTCTTAGAAGAGAGCCAGCTGATTTTTTTATATGTAAATACACCATGAGCTTTGTACCCAGTACTAATAATTGCAGTGTAGCGTGGGCCGCGCCCCATGGCAGATGGGCCGCTTACCCAGATGAGATGAAGGGGCACTGGCTGTGTGTGGGCAAAGGTTGTGTGTGTGTGTGTGTGTGTGTGTGGGTGGGTGTGCGCACGCGCGTGTGTGTATGTACGTTACTTCTATTTCGTCTTCTTCCGACTCTGACTCTTGTTTGTGGCATTTTCTGAACTTTAGTGTACACAATGTAGCTCGGTCTCTGTTCAGGTGTGAGTCCATTCCATGGAACTAAAGTATGTTGTACATACTGCCCAAGAATTGTCTTGCAAGTTGAGGCTTCCCTTTACTATAAGACTATAAATAAAAACAAAATATTTTATCCTTCTTGGTTGTGTTGTGTGTTTGGGATGACTACGAGGGAAGCAGTTCTCCCTGGGTTAAATGGCCCCATGTGGCCTGCAGTACTGAGCTGCTGCTGAGCTGCAGTGTATGGCTTGTGAGTTAAATCCTTGGCACTGAATGTTGGTGTCAAGCTGCTGTCTGTGCAGCCAGCCCAGAATGAGTTGAGCTTGCACAGGTACCAGGAAGGGACATGTGTCTGTCATCCACACACTGGTGATGGGCTGAGGTGACGGCTCCAGCAGAGAAACAGGCTTGCATCTCCAGTGAGGCTGAGTTCTGTTCCTCAGGGCAAGGCAGCCTTTCTGTATGGTTATTCCCTTGGGCAATAATGCAAACCTGGACAAGGCCAGTGCTGGCATCCAGCTTCTGGGTAAATGGTATCCGTACCCAGCCTACTTTGTGAGGGTGTCCCCATCAGCTGATTTTTGGATGGGCCAGACCTCCTGTTTGCTTGAGACTCTCCTGGGGATGAATTTGGGACAACTGTATCCTTTTCTCATGTGCAGATGGAATCCTCTGATCCAGGAACTAACTGACTGGGTTAGCCATGCCTGGAACTACATCACAGCCCCCAGTCCTTGCTGCCTCTGGAGTGACATCTGCAGCTGGAATTCTTGACTAGACAAAATCACTAGGGCCTCAGACCATGGCAGCCCTTCCCTCCTATTGTTCTGCACTCCCCCTCCTCCCAGCATTGCAACAGTGGGATTACAATGCAATCCCATAGGATTAGTTAATCCCTTGGCATGGGGACTCTCCCCATCTGTCATCCCTGAATTCTCATCAAGAGTGACTCTGCTGACGACCTAGTGACCAGTCCCAAGAGGGAGAGAGCAGCATCCAGCCATTACATCATGCACTAGATGTAGGGCCTGTGGGATATGTGGTCTGCAATTACTGAAAGGGATCTTCCCTGTCCCTGAGAAGCATGGCTTTGCTTGCTTACCTGCTGCACTGGCTAACCTGGACCGTGGCTCTATGCCACACCAGTAATGGGAGCCTATGCCTGCCTGGGAGCACAGATGAATTTCCGTGGGTGTCCTGGGATGGCTCAAACCTTGGCTCTGGTTGTGGGGAGAGTGGGACACGCTGCCTACTGAAGCAAGGGGACCCATTTGGCACCTGTGGAACTGCTGGACCTTCATCTCAGGCTACGGTGTGCTATTCTGCAATCAGTGCCTTGCCAGGTGGGGAAAGCTCAGGGCCAGGGAATCAAACCGGATAACTACTTGAACCAGAACTATAACTGACCTATCAAACCAGAACTGAACAAAAAATTGGGGTTATTGATTAAAATAATCAACATAGAAGACAAAGGAGTTAAAGGTTAACAAATAGGACTGTGAGCACTGCCCAAAGCAGCCCCCCCCCCCCCCCCGTAGGATGCACTGGGACGGGGAAAGGCGGCCAGTGTACAGTAGGGGAGTAAGGGAAGCTTAGAAGCACCATATGAGGCAGCCTGAGAATCATCTGGGACTCCCTGCTGAGGAGAGATGCTCTTGCGAGAACTGGTTCCCCTTGGCTTAGAAGCTAACTGTCCAAACAAAAAGGAAACTGCTTCTCTGTTCATCTCCCCATTTTGCCTGGCCTCCAATCAATCTACACATGCCTGAGCCACTTGAGGGTGAGGCCCATGCTGAAACTCCCCCCTTCTCCCGCAGACTGCAGAGCCCACCTGCTTTTCTCTGGGGCACTCCCTAATCCCCTCCTCAGGGCAGTTCTTGCTCTACACCAGCTTTGAGACCCCTACTTGGGATGATGACTACTCCATACCTCCAGTTCCCTTCCTGTCCACTTCCAGTTGCTTGGGGCAGGGCTCATTCTCATCCCCCCACAAACCCTCTCTTCACACCGAGGGGAGGGGGGTATAAAGTGGGTGGGAAGGAGTGTAGGCATTGCTCCAGTAGTGCTCTGTATTTAGAATACAATAAGTGCAACTGTAAATGCAGGAACAACAAAAGTTTTTAAAAGTGGCCTAAGGGATCTGAACTGGTGCACACTGAATGTAGCTGAACCTGAACCATACTAAACTTGCGCAAGGCTTGTCTTCTTCCAGAGCAGAAAAGAGCCGTCTCTTCTGTGCTGTTGTCCTGGGAGAGGCTGGCCAGCTCGCTGCACTCCCAAGTAGTGGTGAAACAAATAGGCATTTCAGTATATTTGGATATTATTCTCACATGCAGATAGGCAGCTGAATATCTGCATGAATGGCTCAATTTGTCTGGTTTGTTCAATTTGGGTATTTGGTGTATTGCACATGCACAGCAACGCAGGATATTGCAAACCAAACCAGAAACTAACCAAATGCACCAGTGCCGATGGAGCAGAGCAAATACTCTTGCAGATTCAGTTCAAAAGGGCTGAATTCAACAGATAAGATATTTGCACTGGATATTCACTTCATCTTTAGTCCAAGTTTTCCACTTCTCTCAATCTCACAAAAGAGGTAAGGTAAAACTCAGAGATGTTGCTATGGGGACTCCATTGATTCTTTTAAGGAAGTCTAAATTCCTCATCGGGGCTGTTTCCGCTTGTTAGACTGCAAGGAAAGAATGGGATAGATTAAACTGGACTAGATCACCAGCTCAGTAGGTCAAATGTGCCTTATCTGTTAGTGTTGAGTCCCAGGATGTCTCCTTGCTTGGCAGCAAATTAAATCTGTCCCTGTAGGTTGATTCCACTCTGGTTGGCAAGTCCTAGATGCCTCACATCCCACTCAGCTTTGCAGACTTCCCCTGGGGCTTGTATCTGTGCAAACTGTTTTGTGTGAGTAGGCAGAGTTGCTACCCTCCACCACCAGCAGCATTCATTTGTTCCTAGTGGCAGAGACCAAGGAGAAGGTTTCTCAAGCATTGGTCAGTTTGCCCTTTGACCCAGTAAGTCTGGTTATTTTTTCAGGGTGGAAAGCTTCCTCTCATATAAAACAATAAAAACCCAACTGGGGCTGACCCCTCTTCCATGAACATCTAGGAAACCTCCTTTCTCCACATGTACTTATCTGTCAGATTTTGCCTCTCTGCTTTGATCCTGGAGGACCAGCTGTCCCTGCCTTACATCTTCCCATAAATTCCAGGTTCTTCTTCGAGTGGTATTCTCACTCGTGGGATCACGGCAGTGCCCTCATTCAGAGATGAGATGAAAGAGCTTGCTTCATAAACAGTTCAACTGGTTCCATAGATTCTTCTGGAAGCGAGGTAGGCTTCTTCCCTTCCTCCCTCCCACAGCACCAGGAGGACCCTCAGTGCCCCAGGGTGTAAGAGGGAAGGGCACAGCCTCACCCTCCCAGTTCCTTGCAACCACTGCTGGCAATCAGAGGAACGGCTTGCTTCTCTTGGTCTAACAGTTCTCGGTTTAAATTTGTATATAGGCAGTGTTGTTAGTATAGTTTTGGACAGTTAGAACTATAGTTTCCTCCTTCTGTAAATAGTTGGACCATCATGGTCATGGGCCATCTCTGCCTGTACTGGCGGTGCCTCCCACCAAAAAGCCAGGATTCAAGAGCTGCTCCCTATGATCCTCGGTTATTCCCTTATTGGACTCTCATGACTGCTGCTTACTGTGCTTGGGAGAAGGGTGTACACCCAGGGGTTGCAAAGCCTGAGAGTCCCTTTCCATGAGGGCTCTTAATCTCCGCAGGAGACTTCAAGATCTACTTGCACAACATGCCCTTGAGGGGTCAACATGGGCCTGCTCACTTATACCTAGAGTATTAAAAAGAAACCAAAACCCAGCACAACTGAACTGGGGCCCTTTCCGGGGGGGACCTGGAGAGTGGTTCCCGCTCAGGAGAATGTTGAGGGGAGTGGATCACAATCTGAGCAATCCTCCACCTCAGCTGCCCAGGGCCCACAGACAGCGGGGCAATCAGAAACTCCTAGGATGCCCGTGAAGATTCTAGAGCTAGTGCATCCCACAGTGGGGCATACCAAGGCTCAGGACCCTGCACTTTGTAAACCTCAGTCCGAGAATAGTCAATCTCCAGCAAGATCCATCACTTTGGAGGAGGCACTGGAGGAAGAGTCCTGCGCTGACAGCCAGGGGCTGGAGGCACCCCAAAGCTCCCCTCCTAACTCCGGTAATAGTGCTCCATAGTGAGTAATAGTGCTCCATAGCGAGAAGCACCAGCATTGACCCGCCTACCCAGCACCAACAGTCCACCCACCTCGCAGCACTGACACTGCTTCCCCATGGACCCGACTATCCCTGCAGTGGGAGCGGTCATCATACCAGAACTGGGGGAGCCCTGACAATCCCGGGCAGCACTGTATCGAGGAGAGCAGCAGATAGTCACCTACTTACAGGGACTACAGTCCATCCAGACCCAGTACGGATGGTCGCTGCGACAGCCCCTCCCACTACGAATACAGCCCAAGTTGCTCTGGCCACTATACGGGGAGATACTACTCGAGGGAGCACAGCTACACCATGGTATCATGATTACCAGCAACAGTACCATGAACAGTCACCTCAATACCACAGCCCCTCTAGACACAAGGATAGGCAACAGTACCACAAGCACTCCCCTCGGTACCGCAGCCCCTCTAGGCACAGGGATATCTCCAGGCACTGGGAAATCTCACCACGGTATTGCAGTCACTCTAGGCACAGAGAGCTCTACAGGAAAGAGAAGGAGACAAGGACTACTACTACTTAGGGTACCACCTGGAGCTACACTTCCCCATGCACCACTTGCTCAGGTGGACACCACTCCAACAGTCAACTGTTCCCGGAGCACAGACCCAGTGGGCAATCAATAGAGCCTCGCTATTCCTCCAGTCTCCGAAACACTCCAAGCACAGGAGAGTGTGATTGGAGCGGGGCTATTTGTGTTGGGCCAGGCTGAGCACTCAGGCTGTCAGAATGTTTGCACTTGGGGGTTGCTCTGGTGGGACCCTGGAACCAGAAAACTAATCTGTTACAAGCCCTCATGGGGCAGTCTGACCAAGTTCAGCACCTTGAACAGCGTGATGCATCTTCAGGGCACAGACAACACTGAGAACTCCACCTCTCCTCAGTCTGATGTCACTGTTGGACAGCCATCAAGTGACTTGCTTACTGACCAGACAGCCATCATACCCACAGAGGACATCAACATTTTGTAGACTTGCCCACAAAAGTGATGAAGACACCCTCAGGACCAGTATTTGGTATCCTATCTGGGGGTGAGTCTGCTCGTATAATGTTGCCGATCTTTGACAAACTTCTCAAGCCTTCCAAGATGATGTGGAAGACTCCCTTCTCCTCAGCCTCAACAAATAAGCGGTGGACTCTCTGCACATGATGCCCCAAGATGGACCCTCAATGTTTACACACCACCCAGGGGACTCTGATTATAGGAATTGGAAAAGATTGGGGTTAGAACTAGGTGATGAATTCGAAAGCACTAGCCGGGCCTCTAGGGACCCGGTGTGTAACATCAAGGGACTCCAGTTTTTGAAATGCCTTTATAAACTGAATTGGCATACTTTGAATGGGAGGGAAGAAACGAACAAATATGGTGTTTACACTTTTTGGGGGGAGAATGGGGCGAGTGTCATAGATTATGTTTGCATTCCTGACATATATTCAGACAAATTTGCGGAATTTACAGTAATACCTCTCAGGGCTAGTGATCACCAGCCAATATCGGTTAAAATAAAGCTAATAGGGCCTGTTTGGCCCAGTAGGGTGGATGGAGTGTACAACACTCAGCCAAATTTTCAAGGTAAGAAAACCATTAAGTGTAACCCAATTGTGGCAGGAAAGATGGCAGACTCAAGACAGAGATGTCTGGAAGCAAAGACCCAAATAGTAAATGCCCAGACAGATGTGGGGAGGGTCCCAGTTCTTTTCAAAAGTCTTACCCGTGGCCTACGAGAGCCTGGGTGTTGTCCCTCAGGGAAGGGTTAGGAGTCCAAAAACTGCATGATTTGATAGAGAGTGCAGTACTCTTACGTCAGCTGTTAATTTGGCAGTTTTGGTGGTGAAGTTAAACCCTGGAAGCCAAAATTTGAATAAAATGAGGTTTGTAAGGGCTGTATACAGCAGAAGGAGAAGGGAAAAGAAAAAGGATTATCCGCTAACCCAATGGGTAAAATTGGGAACTGCAGTGGAGCAGAAAGATAGTGTCACCTTTTGGAACTTAGTTAAAATGGGATTGTGTGAGACCCGCCCTACAATGGATTCACAGGCCTGGCAGGAGCACTATCGAGACATCTTCACAGCGGTAGAAGGAAATGTTTCTCCTAAGTTAGAATTGTATTTGGTAGATTGCCCTTCGTGGCATCCTATTGATGAAGCTGAAATACGTAATCTTATAGCAGCTGTGCCTTTGAGGAAAGCCCCAGGTGAGGATGGGATTCCGGGGGAGGTCTTTCAAATGAACATAGATTGGTGGGTGCCGGTTATCTCTAGACTATTTGATAGCATAAATGCTATGGGGAAGTTTACCAATCCATTAAAAAGGCCTGAAGACTGACCCAGCAAACTATTGACCCATTTGTTTGCTGGATGTGATTGCTAAATTGTATGGCAAATATTTACTGGTAAGACTGGAAGCATGGGCAGAAAAAGGGCAAATTTTCCACGAAGAACAGGTGGGTTTCCAGGCGGGCCGTGCCACTGTTTATCACTGTTATGTTTTAGATCATTTGATAAATAAGTATACGTATATTTGGAAAACAAACCTTTTTGCTGCATTCGTAGACCTTAAATCGGCTTTCGATACTATTAACCGAGACCGCCTATGGACAAAGTTGGCAGTAGATTTAGACAAGTGACTTTTGTTTTTGGTCTGAGAGTTACATTTGCAGACTTGTATGAGGGTACGTTTGACTAGAGCAGGGCAGCTATCAGATGATGTCCCGTACATGTGGGTGTGAAACAAGGGTGCGTTTTAGCACCCTTTCTTTTTAAGTTCTATATAAACAATATTGTGGACACATAGATAAAAGAGCTGACCTTTGCACCACGTATAGGTAGGAAAACCCTCCCAATTATGCTATACGCAGACGACATGGTGGTGGTGTCAGTTGCAGAAAACGGGATGTGAAGGGCATTGGGGGTGTTAGGCAATTACTGCAGCAGGGAAGATCTAAAGATCAATTACTCCAAAACTAAGATTGTAGTATTTTCTAAGAGGGTGCGTACCCATCGATGGGAACTGTATGGAGTAAAGATAGAACAGGTGCCCCGTTTTAGATACCTGGGATTGGTATTTGCTGCTTCAGGTTCCTGCGTACATCATGTGGCAGCTACTAAGTTAAAAGCGCAGCATACAGCTGAAGGAATCCTATGTTTTTGGGCTACTAATGGGGGGTGGGTGGGTGGGAGAGATGACTAAGCCAGCCCTTCAGTTGCTTAAGTACAAGTTAATTCCTCAGGTCCTTTATGGGACCGAATTATGGGGGTTTGATGGTCTCTTTGGAAGTTGTCCAAAATAAGGTTCTCAGAAGAATTTTGGGGGTACCTATTTTTACTCCGGTGCCCCTTATGAGGGTGGAAACTGGTATTTTACCAGTGGTATTCAGAGCTCAAGTGTCCAAATGTCAAAAGAAAGCTTACCTTATGCCTGTTGAGAGGAACAAGAAGGGTTAAAGAGTAGGTATACGTGGAGAGTATGTTTTACCCACCTGAGTAATATCGGATTTTCCTACGAAGCCTTGTGAGGGTATCCGAGTGGGCAATTGAAAAAGGCTCCTTGGATTATGATTATCAGCTATCTATACAACAAGGTATTGCGCAAGCTGCTGCATCAGTGGTTGCTTCTCAGTATGGGAAGTTTAAATCAGTATACCAACTGGAACCATATCTTTGGTGCATTTCTAACTTTGTTCTGAGGAAGGGACTTACGTTGGCTAGTTTTCAACTAATGCCCTCCAGGGTTTTAGACGGGCGGCTGAGAGGAATCCCTTACGCTCAAAGGCTTTGTGATTGCGACCAGCACGTTGAGGGTTTGAGTCATTATCTTCTTGACTGTGTATTAACTGCTGATATTCATCAACAATTTAGGGGGACGCTATGCCTCGAGATTTATGGATGGAGCCAGGATCGTAAACTCGATTTCATCCTGGCAAACCCAAATGAAAGATTAATGCATAAGGCAGCCATTTTCCTCTTTTTGTTGGCCAAAAGAAGGAGGTTGGAATGCGAGGAGCCCTAGAGAAAGGATAATTAAGACTGGCTTGATGTGGGGCTCAAAGGGTAGAATGGAGGTTTAAGTTAGATTAAAAGCTGGTGATACTGTCCGCCCTCAATTGTTTGGTGGGATAATGTTACGAGTAAATTGGCAAATTGTAATTTTTTGTGTTTGGTAAATAAACCTTTTAATTATAAATATGTTGTAAATATTGGATCCTGTTTTTCTGTTATGTTTATTTAAGGATGTCTTTGTACTTATGCATCGACCAAATGGTCGTGTCAATAAAAGATTCACTACTACTATTACTACACACCACCCATCACCTATTTCAGTGTTAATTGCAGCAGCCACAAGCAGGTCCCAGTCAAGCATAATTAAACCTCACCTTCGGCCAAGGAGGGCAGGCAGCTGGATGTGATTGGAAGAAAAATCTTCTCTTCTGCCACATTGGCTTGGAGGATTGCCAAATATATGACTGCAATAGCAACTTACCAGGACTATCTGCATTAAATCCACCTCTGTTGCTAATGCCACAGACAAGTTTTCCTTCAGGAGGGCAGTCAAGTATCCCAATTCCAGTTAATGGCAGCAATGCATGTAGTGGATTGTGAAATAAGGGGCATGGCAATAGCAATCATGGTTCGGCGTCATGCATAGCTCTGCTGCACAGCTCTAACACCAGAGAATAAGTTGCACATTGAAGGCCTCCCATTTGAAGGGGACGGACTATTTTCCAACATGACAGATGACACCTTATCTAAGGAGACATGTCAGACCGCCCGAGTATGGTATGGACCTTTAAAAAGAGGTTCTATCCTTTGGCGCCCTCTTCAGCATCTGCAGCATACTTATAGAACCCACAGACCATCCTTCCATTCCAAAAGTATTGTCCCTCAACATCAACAACCTCCACCTCCAATTCGGAGGAGATTCAATAAGGGCAAAGCTAAGCCAAGACAATCATCCAACCAGACAGCATTAGCGCCCAAGTTGCGGGTTTAGCCATCAGGAGGTCAAGTGTGGAGAGTGAAGTACCTTATGTTTTGGGACAGACTTAAAAGCCTTCCACCCAGCCTGGTGTAACATCAATTCTGATAGATGGGTGTTGGAGAATAGTTAGAGAGGGCTATGCCATCCAGTTTGTCTCTATTCCCTCCCCTTTCCAGTACCCCTTCCCCGTCCCATTTGGGGACACCCCTCACAAGACACTACTGCTCCAGAAAGTTGAATCACTTATATTTAAAGGGGTAGTTGAAGAGGTTCCGATTGGTAGATGGGGAAAGAGATTCTATTCAAAATATTTTCTGATTGACAAAAAGAATGGGGGGAATCTTTGCCCAATTCTAGACCTCAACTCAACAAGAGAGTACGGACCACTTAAACAAGTTCTGCATGACTTTGCTATCCACCACTCTACCTGCACTCTAGAAGGCTGCTTGACTTGCTTCACGTTGACTTCAAGGACATTCTCGTATCTATTCAAAAATCTAATAGAAAACTTCTCCAATTCTTCATAGATGGAAGATGCTTTCAATACAGAGTCCTACCATTCAGCCTCTCTTCGGCTTCAAGTGTCTTTATGGAAGTGTATGGCTCAGGTGGCAGCGAAGCTAAGGAGAAGAGGCGCATCACCATATTTCCATACCTCAGTGATTGGCTCCTGATGGCACAATTACAAGAAGCCCTTCACCCTACAATTTCTAGAACAGTTGGGACTAAGAGTAAACTTTGTGAAGTCTCAACTCACTCCATTGCAGGTGCTACCCTTCACTGGGGCCATATTGAACACAACCACAGTGAAGGCGTTTCTTCCAGCAGAGAGATTCTACACCATTTCATGTGGAAGAAATCTGCAGATGAGTCCCGCAAGAACAGTCAGGTTCTTCCTCAGATTACCGGGACACTTTGTCGCAGCCATCATGGTCATACTCCATGCCCACTTCCACATGTGCCCCTTGCAACATTGGATGGCATCTCAATATGACCCACAGATTCATGGCCTATACAAAAACATCATCATTCTATCGGCCGTCTTGAGAACGCTTTTTTGGTGGCTTGTCCCAATAAATGCTTTTATGGGGCATACCATTCACTCACCCAGGACCCACTGTAACAGTGCCAACTGACGGCTCTCTAGAAGGTCGGGGAGCACTCTGTCAGTTGATCACAGCACAAGGGCTATGGTCAAGGGAAAAACAGCAACTACACATAAATGTCTTGGAACTGAGAGTGATTAGACACCCTCTTGACTTTTGTCTCTGTTGTGGCAGGACACATGATCCAGGTAACAATGAACTGTAATAGTGCCGTGTACTACCTAAACAGACAAGGGGGGAGCAAGATGCATTCAGTTGTTGGAAGAGGTGGAGACCATATGGAAATGGTGTATAGAAAACAGGGTCACTCCGGTAGCCATAAGTTTACCAGGTCAAATGAACTTCCTTGCCGATCACTTGAGCTATGCTCAAGTGAAACAGAGTGACTAGGTCTTAGTAGACGACAGGGGTGTAGCGTCCATTGAGTGAACCCAGTATAAAGCTGGGGGCCGCTAGGTCCCAGGGGCCACTGCCTGGCCCTGCCGCGGGGGCAGCCCCGCACCTGGGTTGGGCTGGAGGAGGCCTGGGTGCAGGGCACCCCACGTCATGAGGGAGTCCCCATCCCTCACCTGCCTCTGCCTGCTAGTAGCTCTGCAGCAGCAGGGACACCGATCTGACTGGGAGATAAAGCTGTTTGTAAACAAACTCCTCCCCATGTGAGTGATCAGAAGGTTGTTGCCTTGTAAAGAAGGTTCTTTGAGATGGTTCTTTACATTCTCACAACTGGGTTGTGCATGCTCACCCTAGTCAAATAATAGACCATGTGATGGTCTTGAGCTCTGCTAGTATAAAAAGCGCTCTCCCCCTCAGAATGACAGTTCCTTCCAACCCTTTCTAGGAATATAAAAAATTCCATGCGGGGCTGAAAGGGTGGGTGTTGTGAGAATGTTAGGAATCATCTCGAAGAACCTTGTTTACAAGGCAGCAACCTTCTGTTCTTCTAATGGCTCCTCACAGGCCCTTTTTACATGGCTCCACTGGATGAGGGGGTCCATGGGCATGTTGGTGCATGGACAGGGCATGCATCCCCACTCATCCGCACCAATGGAGCAACCACCGTTTCCCCCATTTGTTCCATGCGTGGGGACGAGTGGGTGTGTGTGGGGGCTGCATGTCAGTCGGGCACACGCACTCCCACTCCCAGCGTGTGTGTGTGCTGCGTTAGGAATCATCTCGAAGAACCTTGTTTACAAGGCAGCAACCTTCTGTTCTTCTAGTGGCTCCTCACAGGCCCTTTTTACAAGGCTCCACTGGATGAGGGGGTCCATGGGCATGTTGGTGCATGGACAGGGCATGCATCCCCACTCATCCGCACCAATGGAGCAACCGCCGTTTCCCCCATTTGTTCCGTGCGTGGGGACGAGTGGGGGTGTGTGTGAGTGGTGATGCGTGTTAGGCAGCCATATGCACCCCTACTCACTGCAGGCACCGCATTGTTCACATGGAGCTCCCCTACCCACGAACACACACAAATCTGCATGTTCATGGGTGGGAGAGGCCCGTGTAAAAAGGGCCACATTCTCACAACTGTCTTACCTATACTATCTTAGGTAGGAATTTAGGATGTATTAGGATGTAAAGCAATATCTATTCTATCTTGAAAAATCTGCAAATATGGTTCTGACATTATTATGGCTGCTATTTCATTAACTCTTCTTAATTAAGTTATTTCTAACAGGAATACTGTCTTTAAACCTCCACCCCATAACTAGTTCATTTGTGCCCCCATATAATCAATGCATGCTGCCCCGGGGGTGCAAATTAACTGCTTCTGGGTGGGGGGCAGAAATGGTTTATGGGCTGTCTCTTATACACATCTAGATGTGTATAATATAATGGAAGTGTATGGCTCCGGTGGCAGCGAAGCTAAGGAGAAGAGGCGCATCACCATATTTCCATACCTCAGTGATTGGCTCCTGATGGCACAATTACAAGAAGCCCTTCACCCTACAATTTCTAGAACAGTTGGGACTAAGAGTAAACTTTGTGAAGTCTCAACTCACTCCATTGCAGGTGCTACCCTTCACTGGGGCCATATTGAACACAACCACAGTGAAGGCGTTTCTTCCAGCAGAGAGATTCTACACCATTTCATGTGGAAGAAATCTGCAGATGAGTCCCGCAAGAACAGTCAGGTTCTTCCTCAGATTACCGGGACACTTTGTCGCAGCCATCATGGTCATACTCCATGCCCACTTCCACATGTGCCCCTTGCAACATTGGATGGCATCTCAATATGACCCACAGATTCATGGCCTATACAAAAACATCATCATTCTATCGGCCGTCTTGAGAACGCTTTTTTGGTGGCTTGTCCCAATAAATGCTTTTATGGGGCATACCATTCACTCACCCAGGACCCACTGTAACAGTGCCAACTGACGGCTCTCTAGAANAGACAGGAGCTGGGGGAGAGACTTAGGAAGGGGAACAGAGGGAGAGACAAGGGGTCTAACATTCATGAAGATGCGAGGTCTCAAGTGCACGTAGGAGGGCCCCAATCATGGATCTATGCCATGGAACTGTCCCCTATCCTTGTTTGCATGATTGCACCTCTGCTCCCTTCCCATGAGCTCAGTTTTTCAGTAACTGGAGTAAAGAACTGGATCTAAGAGCCAGATCCAGGAAATGGAAAAAGGCCACATAAAAACTTGCCGCAGGCCGCATATGATCCCCGGGCCTGAGGTTCCCCACCCCTGAGCTCGAGAAAGGGCCTGCTATATGTTTCCTCCATTTCTCCTGGTATACCGAACTATCTCAAAAGCACGCAGAGAAAGGGCTCACATAATCCTGATAGCTCTGGATTGGCCCAGGCAAGCCCGATATCTGATACTCAAGAATATGGCAATTGATGAATGGACTCTACCTACAAGGAGGGATCGCATCACTCAACAGGGAGGACGGGTGCTACATCAGGATTTGCACTCCTTCCATCTCACAGCCTGGTATATCACCCTTGACCCAGAACGAGTCCTTGTTGCAAGTCCAGCGAGAGTTGCTAAATGCCAGAAGACGTTCAACTAGAGGAACTTAAATGGCCAAGTGGAGGAGGTTTACCAACTGGTGCGAGACCAATGTGTCTGTAGTAGTCTTAATACCATTGTCTCATATTGCATGCAACTGAAGGACAGCAACTTATTGGTATTGTTGATAAAGGTTCACATGGCAGCATTGTCCGCAAACCTTTCACAGCTGCAAGGTCTACCCTTGTTTTCAAATCCCACTGTCGGAGCACTCTATAAAGGACTTGCTAATCTTTATCCACCTGTTTCTAGATCCATGAGTCAACGGGATTTGTCCTTGGTGTTAGCTCGCTTGACAAAGCCCCCTTTTGAGCCCCTGGCTACCATCCCCATTAACGCACTATGAAAGTTCTCTTTTTAGTAGCCATTACATTGGCCAGGAGAGTCAGCGAACTCTACACACATACAGACTTTCCCTCCCTATTTATTGTTTCACAGCAAGGTAGATCTCAACACTTCCAGCTTTTCTACCTAAGCTGGTCTCACCGTTCCACTTAAATCGGGTCACTTCTTCCCATGTCCTCACTCAACGTTGCTAGAGCAAGCGCTCCACTCCTTGGATGTACACAGAGCTGTAATCTTCTACTTGGAAAGGAGAAAATTGTTCAGAAGGTCAAACTCTCTGTTCATCTCATTTGGTGGAAAAGTGCTGGGGGTTAGATTGTTGTCGCAAAGACTAAGATCATTCTGCTCTGCGTTACCACCTGTTACGAACTCTCAACCACCAGAGGGGCTTAGAGCAAATTCAACAAGGGTGGTGGCAAACTTCTGTCACGTTCCCATTCATGAGATATGCAGGGCAGCCACATGAGCATCTACAAAGACTTTTACAAAGCATTATGCTCTCAACACAGCTGCGAGAAGAGAGACTGTGGTGGGCAGAGGAGTACTTTCTTCTATTCTCTCCAAATCCAGTGCTGCCTTCCTTAAAGACCTTGGGGCTGCTATGTTTTTGGGAATCATGGAGCCACTTGAAGAAGAAATAATGGTTAACTTTGTTCTTCAAGAAGGTGCCGTGTATTCTTACTACCCACCCACCTTCCCCTTGACTGGATTAGACTGGTCTAGTGGAGTTGGAAGGAACTGGAGGGGGTGGGGAGGCTCTGCCCTTCCCTCTTATTCTCCAGGATACCGAGGGTCCCCTTGGTGGTGTGGGAGGGAAGGAGCCTAGCTAGCCTCCAGAAGAATCTCTGGAAGCAATTGAACTGCTTATAAGAGGCAAGCTCTTCAGCTCATCTCAGGGCACTGCCATGATCTCATGAATGAGAATGCATGGAACCTTCTCGAAGAACGACGTTACTGGTAAGTAACCTTTATTTCCCACCATGTTGCCCACAAGGCCCTTCCTTGTGGCTTACTGAGCTAGAGGAATGAGAAAGGGGCAGGTTTTCTACAGGTGCCGATTTAGCAGCGCAGCTTGAGGTGGCTGAAACCTCCCAGAGGCACCTGTTGTGGCAGCTCCATGGCCACCTGTTCACAGCAGCTCCAGTACACCACGCCCATGTCCTTGAGCAGCTTTCCAGCATGCCAGCTCCTTATGCTGTGGTAAACCTGACTGACCTCTGTATGTCCTACCCCCTGCCCATGCATTCACGCATGCACACGCTCTCTTCAGCAGCCCAGCCTGCTGTGTTGGGACCTTCCCAAAAGCTCCACTGGCTGGAGGAAATTACCCCTGGAATTAAGTGTTGCGTGGGTGGGTGGGGAGGTAAGAAACCCTATCCAGATCTCTAGCTTATCTCTTTCCAGATCTCTTAGCTTTAATCTAAAATAGATTAAAGACATTTCCTCACCATTCTGCTACAGCCCGTGCCCGTCACTCTCTGGAACATCACTGCAGTCAGCTATCACTTACAGTTGCCACTTTTTGCAGTTTGACCCTGAGATTCCCATTTTGGCTTATGGGAGTCTCGGGGTCAAACCACAAGAGATGGCAATCTTACTACCCCCTGGACTGCTAATGTTTGGGCACAGTGCCAACCTGACTCCATGGAGAAGGAATTAGTAAGTATTTGAGGAAGGGGTTAAGCATAACCCCTCTCCTGCCTCCCTTTTAAAAGATTGCTTCCTTCAATTCTTCCTTTTAAAAAATGCTTTAAAGTAAAATATTAGGGCAGCAACCATTAATCGAACAAATTAAGCTGTTTACAACTGATTTAAAAATTGTCCCCTGATTAATTGGTTAGCTGCCAGGACCTTCTGACAGTCCATAATCCTGAGTCCGTAGCTCAAGGGGACGTGGTCCAGTGAAAGGCAAGTTCACCCAACGCACACAAATTAGGCAAATCTACGCAGATTTATACAAATATACTTAAATTTGTATACATTTTAATCTGTTAATAAAAAAACGGTTTAATCGATCAATCATTTAAAATTTCTAATCAGATTGCAGCCCTATAAAATATATATTACACTGAAATGTCAAAGTTCAACTGCTTTAAATTTGCATAAATGTACACAAACTGATATGCAATTATGCAAATGAAATTATGGCTCTATGGGTATGAAACTTTGAAAGTAGCTCATGATTATGAGAGAGATGAAGATTCCTGTCATAAATGGTAGCTCCCAACGCTTCAATAAGAATGGAAGGTACTTGGCTTGTTCTCTTAATTAATGGATCTTTCTTCTCTGGTCTCCATCAGAGCAAGGGGTTAGCCGAGGCCATCCCACCAATGTTACTTAAAGCCTTGCAAAATTATGAAGTGGTCATGAACCTTAGAGAGAGAACAAGTAGCCACTGGGACAAACTGCCAAGTGAGAGTGGCTCCTCCATCACCTGCAGGCATAAGAGACGCTGTAGCCAAACATGAGCGAGTTTGATATTTTTTCTCCAAAAGAATTGGGGACAGAGACTACAAAGTTTAGATCTTTTATTGGACCAACTTGTGCAGGAGAGCGTGTGAGCTTTCCAGCCACATAGAGCCTGTCCTTAGGCATGGACTGGGATTGATATAGTAGTAACTGGAGGAAATTGTCCAGTTACATGGGAGGCCAGACTAGAGGAGCTCTTGGCTCATCTTAAACTCTGGCTTCATTCATATGATAAATAAGATGGTGGTTCTTCCCAAGTGAGACTCACTTCCACTTCAGGATGTTCTCTCCGTTCCCGTAACTATCCAATCAAATCGCAGCCCATATAAATATAAGTACATTAATCTCATGCTAAGCTTATATGACAGAGTCATTAAATATCAAAAAGAAAATTCTCTACCACATCTAATTTAAAAATAATACTCGATG
>QEPC01006143.1:0-27229 GCA_003113815.1 Sphenodon punctatus | reverse complement strand
ATGGAGGATGAGAAGGGTTCAGCTGGGGGCACCGCTGCCCTTTCTCCTAGTTCCCCTCCCTTGGCCCCCTCTCCCAGAGAACCCAAGGCCCCTCGTCCGGATAAGTTTTATGGAGACAGAAAGGCCTGTCAAGGTTTTTTGGCCCTATGCAACCTTACTTTTCAGACTCAACCCCTTACCTATAAAACAGATCAATCCAAGGTGGCTTATGTTGTGGGGTTGTTGGGAGGAATAGCGTTGGATTGGGCCACTCCCCTCTTAGCCACAGATGATGATTTATTATGGAATTATAAGGGGTTCTTAAAACAGTTTTGTTTTTTATTTGATTATCCCCATAGAGTAAGGGATGCTGAACAGGCTATACTCCACCTGTGCCAAGGCAAAACCCCATTGCTAGATTATATTACACAGTTTAGAAAACTAGCTTTTGATCTCGACTGGAGTGATTCTGCCTTTCGGGCTCTATTTTGCTAAGGGCTTAGTGATGATATTAAGGACCAGGTGGCTTGTGCAACTACCACCCCTGTTACCTTGGAGGAGATGGTCACCTTGTCCCTCCAAATTGATGAGCACCTTACAGAGCGGAGGCGGGAACGAAGGCGCGATCAAGGTAGGGGACTGGGTTGGTGGGGTCCCCGATTGCCCGTTACCTCTCCCCAAACGTTGGTCAAGCCAGAATGTCCAGAACCTATGCAGATTGGGGTAGTGCGAGGGCCCCTTAGTCCGGTGACTGGCTGTAATTCTCTCCGGAGATCCGGAGGCCTTGCTGTGCCTTTACCCCAATTATTTGTCTCCCTTACTCTGCAGTGGGAGACTCATCGATCCCTGGTTGTTAGAGCGCTGATAGATTCTGGGGCGTCAGGGAACTTTATGGATGTGGCATTTGCCGCTCACCATGGGGTCCCCCATCAGACCCGGACCTCTGTAGAAATGGTCTAAACCATTGATGGATCCCCCCTTAGCTCAGGGCCCCTGCAAGAATGTTCCAGTCCCTTTCGGTGTACTATTGGAGCTCATACAGAAATCCTCCACTTCGATCTAATTTCTTCCCCTTTATTTTCCCTTGTCCTAGGCCTACCTTGGCTTATAACCCATAATCCGTCCATCAATTGGGTCCTTCGGACCCTCACTTTCCCATCTCCAACTTGTTACCTCCATCATATCCCTTCCCCTGTAGTAGGGACAACGGCCCCTACGATGTCTATCCCTGTTAGGGATCCCCGTATACCCTCCCAGTACGCCGATCTAGCCATAGTATTTAGTAAACAAGAAGCCTCGGAACTCCCTCCCCATAGACCTTATGATTGCCCCATTGAACTTATTGCAGGTAGTGAACCCCCATATGGACGCATCTATAATCTCTCGCCAGGAGAAACCGAAACCCTGAGAGCGTATATTCAGGAGAACTTAGCTAAGGGGTTTATTAGACATTCCACGTCCCCCGCCGGGGCCCCCCTCTTTTTTGTACCAAAGAAGGAGGGGGATCTCCGGCCATGTATCGACTACCGGGGTTTAAATCAACTCACGATTAAGAATCGTTACCCCCTCCCCCTGATTTCTGAGCTTCTTGGTAAGCTCCAGGGGGCCTCCATTTTCACCAAGCTGGATCTGAGGGGTGCCTATAATCTGGTGCGAATCAGAGAGGGGGATGAGTGGAAAACCGCTTTTCGTACTAGGTTTGGTCATTTTGAATACCGTGTTATGCCCTATGGACTGGTAAATGCTCCCGCCACCTTTCAGCATTTCATTAACGACATTTTTAGAGACTTGCTTGATCTATATGTGGTGGCATATCTTGACGACATCCTTATTTTTTCCTCTTCCTTCGAGAACCATATCTGCCATGTACGAACCGTCTTGAAACGTCTACAAGACCACAAGTTATATTGCAAATTGGAAAAATGTATTTTTCATGCGTCTTCTGTTCCCTTCTTAGGGTTTATTATCTCGTCGGAGGGAATACACATGGACCCGGGGAAACTTGAAGCAATTAACCGTTGGCCTGCTCCTACCACCGTAAAAGCGCTACAACGGTTTTTAGGTAGCGTAAATTATTATAGACAATATATCCCTCATTACGCTGACCTAACAAAGCCTCTTACCCGTCTGTTGCAGAAGGGAGCATGTTTTGAATGGGGGGCCCCACAACAGGATGCCTTTACGTACCTTAAACAAGCCTTTATGTCAGCCCCATTGTTACAACATCCAGATGTTTCATTACCATTTATCGTGGAGGCCGACGCCTCAGATGTGGCCATAGGAGCGGTACTGACCCAAGCCCATGGATCTGCAGGTCGTCGTCTTCCCTGCGCCTTTTACTCACGGCAACTAACTCCGGCAGAAAGGAATTATCCTATTCTAGATAAGGAGTTGTTAGCCATTAAGGCGGCTTTTGAGGCTTGGAGACATTTTTTGGAAGGGGGTCCCCATCCAGTACTAGTGTACACCGATCATAAAAATCTGGCCTATCTTCAATCCGCCCGTATCAATAATCCCAGACATGCCAGGTGGGCTTTGTTTTTTGCACGGTTTTCTTTTTCTATCCAGTATCGTCCGGGTTCCCAAAACACCATGGCAGACGCCTTGTCTAGGTATTATACACCAGTCGAGAATGAAGGTGACCTTCATGGACCGATCCTCTCTCCAAAAACGTTTGCTGCAACCCTCCCTTCTCTGGCACAACTACAAAGGGTGAGCCAAAAAGAAAACCCCCTACCTGACCTTCAACAGAAATATGGACTCTTCTACTATAAAGGGAAGGTATTCATTCCTCCCAAATTTAGATCGCAGGTGCTCTGGGCCCACCACGACTCACCACTCGTAGGGCACCCAGGTTTTCAAAGGACCCTATCTATGATCCGTAGATCATTTTGGTGGCCCTCTCTATATAAAGATACTAAACAATACATCCAGGGGTGTTCAACCTGCGCCAGGACTAAAGTCCCCCGAACCTTGCCAATAGGATTATTACAATTAACTGAGAGTCCTAAAGGCCCCTGGCAAAAGATAGCCATGGATTTTATAGTGGGGCTTCCTAAGTCAACCGGACATGATTCCATTTTAGTTGTTGTAGATTATTTTACCAAGATGGGACATTTCATCCCCTGTAAAGGACTACCTTCTGCGCCTGCAACAACTCGTCTTGTCCTTCGGGACGTTGTCCGACTACACGGCTTACCAAGAGAAATCGTCTCAGATAGAGGTCCCCAATTCGTTTCTCGATTCTGGAAGGCTTTTTTCACCCTTGTACGGGTTAAACTTCAAACCACTACTGCTTACCATCCTCAGGCGAATGGACAAGTGGAAAGAATAAACCAACACATAGAACAATATCTACGGTGTTTTTGTACATATCTACAAGAGGATTGGGTCGACCACCTGCCACTTGCCGAGTTCACATACAATAATGCTCCCAATTCCTCTTTAGGTACCTCGCCATTTTTTGTTTCATATGGTTTTCATCCTCCCCTTTGTTTTCCAGAGGCGCCCCTCACATCTGTACCCGCGGCTGGAGCACTGGTGAAAATAATACACAAGGCCCAACGCACTGCCCAACAACATCTACAGAAAGCACGCCAACGTTATAAATTGGCTGCCGATAAGCGACGGCGTCCTGGGCCCTCCTTTCAGGTAGGGGAAATGGTATGGGTCCGCCGCCATAACTATCCCTCCTTGCGTCCTTCTGCTAAATTAGATGATGCGTATTTTGGGCCCTTTCCTATTACCCGTAGACTAAATGCAGTCACCTATACGGTGGGGCTTCCGGCCCGCATGAAAATCCACCCGTCATTTCATGTTTCCCTTTTAAAGAAAGCATGTACTCCCACTTATGCCATTCAACGGTCTGCCCCGGCCCCCCCTGTGCTCCTCCCTAACGGCCCCGAGTATGAGGTCCGGGCGGTCCTGGATTCCCGTATTTTTGGTTCACGCTTGTACTACCTAATAGATTGGAAAGGATATGGGGCCTCCGAACGTTCCTGGGAACCAGCCATGAATGTTCATGCCCCTTGCCTTGTCCGGAAATTCCACCTCCTCCATCCCTCCAAACCTGGCCTTCGGACCTTGGTGAGGGGCGGAGGGGGGCTTGGACGGGGGGGTACTGTCAGGGCGCGTGTTGCCTAACTCAGGCCAGCAGCTTGGTTTGCTGTTGCCTGGCAACGACCCGACAGCGGCGAGTCCAGAGAGGCTGAAGGCACCATTGCGGGGGGAGGCGGAGCTACCCTGCATCCCAGGGATGCTCCAGACCCCGCCCCCAGGAAGTTGAGTGCAGTGCATAGCTCAGCGGCAGGTGGGGGCCCCGCCCTGAGCACACCTGTTCCTGATCAGGGGATTGCCTATAAAATGGACCGGCGGGGCTTGAGACCTCCGCCGGTAATCACTTGTGAGAGACTGGCCCCCTTGTTGTCCTGAGAACCTTCCTTGTTTGAGCCTTGTTTTCTAGAGTGGATTCGAGTGTCTGATCCTTGTGTCCCCCTTCCCCTGCAACAAGTGAGAGTGGGTGAGTGTGTGTATCGTGTTGTTGGTATCCTTCATTGTGGTAGAGAAAGGTGGTATCGTGGGTGTGGGTTACCTGTCTCCCCCCTCTCCGTGCCCCTACATTTCTCCCCTTATATTCCTAGCAAGTTCTCCCCTTGTGAACAAGCCCTATCCTTCACCTCCTTCTCCCGTGCATCCCTTTTTGTTTCCCCCTTCCCCTTTCCCTTGGACCCCTTCCCTTCCCCCTTGTTCCCCACCATTTCTTGTTGCACGGTGCCCAGGACCCTGTGCAGTTCCCCGAGTGTCTGTTCCCCTTCAGTCCTTGTATTATCCTTGTCCTCTGGGGCACTTGGCTACCTCTCATTGCGTCCCGATGATGAAAAGGGTTGCCCTCTGAGCAAGGGGGAAAGCCCACCCACTACCCTGAGGGACATTCTAGTCTTCGAGACAGACTCCATTTACAGAGGTAGCCGCCCCTTGTATTTGCTCCCTTGTTTCCCCCTTGTTCCCCTGTGTGTTTGGGCCCCAATTCCTATTACTCCCCTTCCTTTCCCCCCTGTCCCCCGTGACAGTCCCAGGTGTCACTTATTGGCCATATACAGGATCTCTGCACTGCAGATAAGCTAAAGGGGCTGACTTCTTTAATTCTGTCTACCCAAGAGAACTCAATTCTTCTCCAGTGTTATAAGGAAATTATTGGTGAGTTTCAGGATGTGTTTTTGCTTAAGAATAACAAGCCAAGTCCCCAGAACAAAGTTTCTTGGTATGATAAGGATTGTAAACAGTTGAAGTCTCAACTCGCCTCCTCTAAGAGGAGGTGGGCGAGAGATTTAAACCCTGACTCGAACTCTGGTGTTTGTTACCAGAGATTAAAACAAGATTATGCACTTATAATAAAGAGCAAGAGGACTGGTTATTATAATACAATTTGGGCCAAGTTGGCTGTAGCTCAGCGGACAGGAGACACTTACCAATTCTGGAAAATTCTGAATCGGCTAATTAAACCCCATACAATGACTAGTAATCTCGAAGTACCAAGTGCCGCCTGGGAGGAATTTTTTGGTAAACTCTATGACGAACCACGTGGGATAGAGGTTCCTTGCCAGGCAAGGGCAAATAGGGGTGGATCAACCTTAGATGCTCAGGGGGTAGAGAGAGATTTCTCCCAGGAGGCCATTCTAGAGCTGATCCTTTTGTTAAAACCAAATAAAGCCGCAGGTCCGGATTATGTAATGGTAGGGATGCTCCAGGCAGCTCCTCAGTGGTGGGCGTCTATATTAAGCAAAGTGTTTTATAACATCAGTGTCTACAATAATATCCCTGTTTCCTGGCAGCAGAGCTGGATCGTCCCTACTTTTAAGAAGGGGCTTGGGTCTGATCCAGCCTGCTAACGGCCCATAAGTTTATTGTCTGCGTGGGAAAGTTTTTTGCAAGAGGTGTACTGAAGAGCTTAGAAAAATGGGTGGAAGGCCAATCAACCACACCACAGGAACAGTTCGGATTTGGGAAAGGGAAGTCTACAATGGACTGGTGTTATATCTTGCAACACTTAATTCACAAATATCAGAAGATCAGGAGGGGCAAACTATTCTTGGCTTTTGTTGACCTCACAAAGGCCTTTGATTCTGTCCCTCGGGCTAGGCTTTGGGGCAAATTATTGGCATTGGGAATTGACTAAAAGTTGTTGCTATTGTTAACACAATTATATTCCAACACTCAGGCGAGAGTAAAGACAGGCCCAAGAAATCAGCTGAGTGGGGATATTAACATTAAAAGGGGTCATGCAGGGGTGCGTGCTGGCCCCGCTGTTGTTCAATATTTATTTAGCAGACCTTGTCAACTTTATGAGGTCTGAAAACACTCATGCTCCTAAAGTTGGGGACTATTCTCTCAATATACTGCAATTTTCAGATGATATAGTCCTCATCTCACAGACTGCAATTGGGCTGAAGCATCTGATTTACAAACTGGAAGAATACTGTACATCAAATGGGCTGGTGGTTAACTCCCAGAAGTCAAAGATCATGATGTTGGGAACCCGTAAGGCCTCGTTTAAATGGGAGGTCGGGCAGCAGTCACTTGAGACAGTTCAGTCATTTACCTATCTTGGAGTAACCTTTTCACCAAACGGCTCTTGGGCAAAACATATACAGGGGCAGGCAGTGAAAGCAACCCAGATTGCTGGTACTATAGGTAGGGCAGCCAGAATATCCCGGGGAGTCCCATTTGCCACATTCCTGGGTATTTATCGAACTAAGGTACCTCCTTCGGCGGTCTTTGGGTTGGATATTATCCCCCACCCAGTGACCGAACCCCTGGAGAGGGTGCAGAACAAGTTCCTGTGCTGGATGCTCCAAGTGGGCAACGATGTACCTGGCCCAGTGTTGAGGGCAGAGACTGGTATGCTTTCCCTTCAACTGTGTGCCAAGCTTACCTTTCTTTGATATTGGTTGAGGTTGTTGTCCTTACAGGAGGACTCTCTTCCCCGCCTATGCCTCCAAGAGGAGCTGCTGTATGTAGGTCCCAGGGGATATGGGTGGCTCAGGCATTTGGGAGTCCTGTGTCAGTCCTATGGCTTCTCATTCAGCTATTTTTTTTGGTAGGACGTTAAGGGGATCAAAAACGAAATACAGACACGTTTGGAAGATACTGATCAGCAGGAAGATCTAGCGGCCTTGGGGGATTGGAGGGTTGCCCCATGGTTAAAACAAATAAAGCTGGTATGGGGTCTAGAGGTATACCTGAATGATTTAATGAACCGGAATCTTTGAAGGAGCTATACGCTCCTTCGTTTCCAACAGGTCCGGATGGCTGTGCTGGAGGGAAGACACAGGGGGGTTGCTTACCCTAAGCGTATATGTTCATGCTCCCTAGGGGGTGTCGAGACTGTTGAACGTTTTTTGCTATCTTGTCCTTACTATGATATGATCAGGTCAGTCTGGATCCAACCATTGTTTGGTGGGATGATACTCCTGAAACTGGGCCAGGGCTACAAATGGCTCCTGCGGAAGTCAAACCCAGAGGATAAAATGGCTCTGGTAATTTTTGTTTGGCTAGCATCTAAAAGACGGAAGGAGCTATATGCAGATCTGCAGGGACACCAAAGGGCCATAGTAGGGCAAAGGAATCAGGTCTGATTTGATCTGCTCAGTTGGAGCCTTTTGTCTATTAGTTAGGGCTGGAATATGAATGGATTGCCAATTGTGTGGGGTTTGTAAGTTGATTGGGGATTCGTATTGGTGATAACCCCCAGATCGAGCAGTGGGATGCCTTTTTATTTTTGTAATGATAATTGGTTGGGTAGCAGGTACGAATGTATTATGGATTTATTTATGTATTATGTTGTGTTATATTATGTTGTGTATTTGTAAGTGATGGCTATAGCGAAAGCTAACGCCAAATAAAATTTTACTATTTTACAATCGCAGACTGCGAAGCCAGTGGTCTGAAGCAAAAGGGGATGGTGATTGGGCAGGCTGGCTGCTTCTCCAAGCCTCTCCACCCCTGGTGCCTGGAAGTCTGCTCCTCAGCTGACTACCCCTCCCTGTCATGTTTGACCTTCCAGTGACACCTTTTTTGCCACCCGAACGTGATCCAAACTGACCGAACTGTTCGGTCATTTCGACGTTCGGAATTGAGTTCGGTTCGGTAAGTTCAGGTTCGGTCATCCGAACAGGCCGAGTTTGGGCTGAACTCCGAACTTCTGAACCATGTTCACCCATCCCTAATGGGGGTGTAAAGTGTTACAACAGCAAAACCAGGTTGTATAAACAACATATGTGATGCTATGCCACCAATCTCTAACATGCCTGCCTAATTAAGCATTTTTCCATTGACCATAACAAGCTCTTCTACTTAAGATAACTTTTCATCTGGGTGAAGGTGGAGAACCTCCCATCTCTTCCCCTGAGCGAATATGAGAGATATATTTACGTTAAATGACCTCAACTCAAATATTTATTGGTTTGGCTATGTGCTATTCACCATAAAATAACAAACAAACAAAAACCAATTAAACAAACAAAATACAATTAAATCGTACAATACAACCCATAAATAGGGATTTTAAAGACACCTCTTGATAAATATAATATAATATAATCTATCTAAAACTCACATTCAGCAAGTAATCAACCTTGAAGATACATTTTATAACCTTCACAGGCTGACTTAAAATCATAATAAAATACCATGCTGGGAAGGGGGATGGGGGAGTCTGCACTTCAGATTTAAACTTTATTCCAAAGCTTCCCAATGAAGGAAGAGCCCTTCATACACAGGATTGGCCAAGCAGAGCATTCCGCCTTCAAAATGCTGCTGCATGGAATTTGGCTACACTTTGAGTGATAATGGCATCCCTGTCAGCCAGAAGGCGTGTTAATAACATCTCCTGGCTGCATGGAGGGATTTAGTCTACACTCGGTTCCACCAACCAAGTTTTCAGGTCTTTATACAATGAGCAATCTAAAAGGACATGACCAATAGATTCAATGTTAGGGGGGTTGCAAAATTGGCAAGTCCTCAGTTTATATGGGAGACCCACATATCTGCCCCACAAGACAGCAGAGGGGAATAGGTTAAATCTGGCCAGGGGAAAGGGAACTCTTAGTTCGGCATCCAAGGACATAAGATAATTTGCTCCTTTTGGGCTCCAGGGAAATAAATGATAAACAGCTACCACCTGTTGATTAGCTATTGCTTCCCTTCTTAGCTGAAGCGCCTGATCCTCAATTCTTGACTTGATCAAACCTCAACTCCTACTGCAATTCAAATGGGCAAAGAAGTCCTGTGAATAACCCAACCGGGCTAGACAAGTGTGGATACCCCTCTCCCAGGGTCCCTCTTGTGCTATACCAAATGTGGCCTGGGAAAGGGGTTCATGCAGCTGGAAAAGAAGCTGAACCCAAAACTTTAGAAATGCACCCATGGTCAATGAGGCAATGGGGCGGGAAGCTGTATCAGCTCTAATCACAGACGCTGGAGCACCATGGGGAACCTGCAAAACTAACCTTAAGAAGGCATTTTGTGGGGTTTCGAGTTCAGTAAAAAACTGCCCCCCCACACCTGGATGCCATAAAGTAATTGTGGGGTAACCTTAGCCCTAAATAGGCGAATAGCCGGGCCCACCAAATTTCCCCCGGGCGAGAAAAAGAAATGAAGAATCCCCTTGCCAGTAGCATTTGCCTTGGCCATAGCCATTTTATAATGAGCCCTCCAAGAGGCAGACCTAGCAAATGTCACACCCAAATAGATATAAGAATCAACCTGCATAATTGCATGTTCATTCATAAACCAGGAGTGATTTTTCTGCCCAAGACCTACCACCAATACCTTTGTTTTAATATACCAGAAGTTCTTCTTGGCAGAAGGAGGAAAAGTCCCTCATTAAACGTCTAAGACCGATTTGTGACTGGGAAATCAGAATAATATAATCCGCATAAAGCAGAGCAGATATGTATAAGGGGTCAGTGGACTGGATGATATATTGGGCCCCTAAGAATTTCCACAACCTTGTTAATATAGAGATTGAAGAGCATCGGCACCAAGAGGCACCCTTGTTGAACGCCCTTGTCCACTTAGACAGGGCGTGAAAGCAATGCCCTCCTGTTAACTCTAACCTGCATCGATAGCCCCTGATGTAATTGGATCAGCAGGAACAAAAGCCGACAAGGTCCAGCCCAATTTCAACCACAGTCACTCTCTACAAACTGTGTCAAATGCAGATTTAAGTTCCACAAAACACAGATATAAAGAAGCACCCGATTTAGCTTAAACATACTTAGAAATGAGCTGATTTAAGGTAAAAATGTGATTGAGTGTCGATGCTCTCTTAGCAAACCCTATCTGTTCATGTGATAAAATATTTTCGGTACTGGTACATTGCTGTGAGCAGGCTAATAAGTATTTAGAATATAGTTTCCTGATTATACTTAGTAAGCTTATAGGCAGGGCCCCGATTCTTCTGCCCTGTCGCGATTCGCGGGTTTTGCGCAGAATCCTGCCCTAGGCAGGATTAGCACAGAAACTGGGGGAATCCCTGTGGATTTCCCTTCGCTGGCAGTGAGCCAATTTACCAGCTTTATTCAGGCCACAAGCCAATCAGGGGCTTGCGCTGCCTTTATAAAGCAGGTTCCTGCTGCTTGCCAAGCCACTTCGTCGCCGCGGAAGAGACCACTGCTCCAGCTGCCAAGGGACCCGACCTGAGCGCCGAGGGATTTCAGCTGCTGAGGGACCTGACCTGACTGCCGAGGGACTGCAGCCGCCGAGGGATTGCCTCCGCCGCCTTCTACAGCTGCCGAGGGATTGCTGCTGCCAAGTAAGTAGGTGGGGGCTTCCCACTGCGAGCTCTGCAGTATTTTGGGGGTTCCCATTGCGAACTCTGCAGTATTTTGAGGGTTGGGGGTTCCCACTGCGAGCTCTGCAGTATTTTGAGGGTTGGGGGTTCCCACTGCGAGCTCTGCAGTATTTTGAGGGTTGGGGGTTCCCACTGTGAGCTCTGCAGTATTTTGGGGGTTGGGGATTCCCGCTGTGAGCTCCGCATTGCCATGTGTTTGGGGGGGGGGTGTTGCCTGCTGTGCCCTCTGCATTGCCATGGGTTTTGGGGTGTGTTGCCTGCTGTGCCCTCTGCATTGCCATGGTTTTTTTTGGGGGGGGGTGTTGCCTGCTGTGCCCTCTGCATTGCCATGTGTTTTGGGGTGGGTGGGTGTTGCCTGCTGTTTGAAATACCCGTACCCAGGTATTTGTTTTAATGCAAATAAATAAATGTCTTATTTTAACTTGCTGGACTGTAAAATGTGTTAATGCAAATATGTAAATAAATGTTTTGTTTTAATTATAAAGATGTCAGTACTGCAAATAAATAAAGAACTCATTTTTAATTTTAGTAGACTTGTTTTGTAACTTTATTGGGTCACAAAATTTTCAATTTTGGGTCGCAGAATTTTGGAATTTTTTTTCCAGAAGAATCGGGGCCCTGCTTATAGGACAATAATTAGAAGGGTCTTGTACCTGTCTTTTCTTAAATATAGGGACGCTAATGCTCTTTCTCCAATCATCTGGGAAATGCCCAGTCTCATTGACATAAGTGAAAACTGGGGCCAACAATTCCGCCCACCATCCAATATCTGCCTTCAGAAGCTCTGAAGGTATAAAATCCACCCCAGGGGCCTTATTTAGACGTAACTGCCCAATCAATGGTTCCAGATCCTCAGGCCAGACAGGAGGCCAAGCTGGAAAGCTACTCAAAGGGGGAAACTTAAGCTCATGGCTAAGGTTGGGGGCAGCATAGAGAGACCGAAAATGCCCTTCTCACACAGATGCTGAAATAACCGGTTGAGGCTGGAGAGTTTAATGACCAAGCCCGCCTAATCTGCTTACAAAAGGAAGCAGAATCATTCTTCTTAATGGCCAATTCAAGGGAATCCCAAGCTGCTCTAGAATAGCTGTTTTCTATCCTTATATAAGGATTCGTAGTCCTTTCTAGCCTGTAAGAAGGCAACCAGCTCGGAAGGCTGTTGCTTTGCCTTGCGAGCCAACTTCCTGAGGTGCACCCTAGAAGATTTGCATGTCTTGTCAAACCAACTCGGGGGTCTGATCAATAGATGTCCTGTGGGTCAAAGGGAATTTAACTAAACAAGAAGATATTCCCGCAAGTGGTAGATTTTAGAATCTTGGATTTCACTGATAGTGATCATTTCCCATTGCTAGTTTGGCTCAGTAGGGGTCAGAACTATTCCAGTATGCCGAATGGGATTCGGGTGGATAATAGGAGACAAAAGGGGGAAGGGGAGGGTTTGAGGAGGGTTAAGTGGACTCAGCTGACCCGCAAAGCAACGGAGGGAGTTATTTCCACGCAACCTCTTAAGCAAATTAAAGTAAAGATTGCATTGGACCAGGAGGCTATTTTTCAGGAATATGATACTCTTGTTTCCCATTTATTGCCTCTATTGGTAGCTCCTCCCGGAAATAGGTGGGAGAAGGAAAGGAGGCAAGAGTGGTTTGATGTCAGGTGTAGGAAGTTAAAAAAGAAGGTAAAATATTTGGCTCGCCAAGTCAAAGGTAAAAATGGGATTGCTTTATGGGCAGAAAAATATCTACAGGCTAGGAAGGAATATAACCACTTTATGAAAATAAAAAAGGAACAATTTCAGTTAGGATTATGGGAGGACTTAAGTGAGGCAGTGGAGGTAAAGATTTCAAATAGATTTTGGAGTTTAATAAAGAGAGCGTGGGGCTCTAGTGGCAAAATGGAGCAGGTTAGCATATCGGCAGGGACTTGGGAGTTACACTATGGTTCCATTTTTGCTAAACCATCTCCAAGTATAAATAGCTTATTGAGTTATACGCTGGAATCTTTGCCTCAGTGGGATCCGGTAACCCCGGCGGACGTCAGTCAAATGATCTCCCTCCTCAAAATAAATAATGCCCCTGGTATAGACTTTATACTCGTGGAACTTTTAAAGGGAAATCCGGATTGGTGGAGCCAAACTCTAGCCCCATTGTTTACGCAAATAAATGAAACTGGAAGGATTCCAAAAAACTGATCAGAAAGTATTGTTGTCCCTATATTTTAAAAGGGTAACCCCCAAGAGCCAGCTAATTATCGCCCAATAAGCCTCCTCAGTGTGGTGGGGAAGTTGTATTCTAGGTATCCCCTGAATAGGATTCTAGAATGGGTTGATAGTGAAAGATTGATAGGACCAGAGCAGGCTGGATTTTAAAAAGGGATGTCTACGACAGATCATATCTTGGTAATTGACTATTTAATTTCCAAGTATGTACGTCTGCGTTACAGATCAAGTTTATATATATATGCTTCGTAGACCTGAAAATGGCATTCGATTCAGTTTCCCGGGAGAGATTATGGGATAAATTGATTAGTTACCACATCGATCTTAGACTGTTGTATTTGCTTTGAGTATTGCATTCAAGGACTACACTGAGGGTTAGAACAAATAGGTTGGGCGCACTTTCCGGACAGGTGAAGGTGGAAAGGGGGGTAAGGCAGGGATGCCTTTTAGCCCCCATATTGTTCAACTTATATCTGAATAATATGAGAGAGGTGTTGGAGGATCCAACCCACCACCCGGTGGAGATAGGTGGCCAGTGGATAGCAAACCTGCTATACGCTGATGATACAGCGTTGGTTGCTAGGACCCAGATTGATTTAAGGCGACTTATGGAAGCTTTTGCTCTTTATTGTAAGAACGAATTACTAGAGATAAATTACATCAAAACAAAGGTATTGGTGATTAGTAGGCAGCGGAAGCAACATAAGTGGTCCTTAGGGGGAAACAATATTGAACAAGTAAACCAATATAAATATCTGGGTGTTATAATTTCAGCTGCCCCTTCTTGGAATGCTCATTTTAAGGCAGCTCGGGCCTCAGTTAAGGTTACTGGGCAGGCTATAACTGGCTTTTACTGGAACAAAGGGGGAAAGCTATTTAAACCTGCGCTAAGATTGATTAAAGCAAAAATGGTGCCCCTCAGCTACTATATGGGGTTCAAGTTTGGGGTCCAAATAAGTTAAATGAACTCGAGATCGAGCAAAATAGACTCTTGAGGACTATTTTACACGTCCCCAGATCTACCCTGGCAGTCCTCCTAATTGCTGAAGCAGGTATCAGTCGTATTGAAAAGCAGGCTAAACTTGCCATCATTAAATACTGGCTCCTTCTAAACTTGCTCCCCTCAGCCTCATTGGCAGTCTCAATTATTGTAACAAAGGAGGGGCAATGGCCTGAGGCAATCCCAAAAATGTTGAGTTCTCTGGGGTATTCAATAGTATATGTTCTGTCTTTGCCTTTTGACAGAATTTGGCCTGAGGTCAAAATACGGGTTACTGACTTGGAACTTCAATCTGAATGTGAACAAATTCAACTACAGAAGGTGTCTGGGTTGTATAGGGATATGGGAACTCTTTGTGAGGGAGCCAATTACTTGACAGATTCCAGGATGAGAAACATAAGAGTGGCTTTGACGCTGGCTAGATTGAATGTGCGCCCCTCCNTTGACGCTGGCTAGATTGAATGTGCTCCCCTCCGCCGTGATGGTGGGTAGATTAAAGGGCACTCCCTGGGAGGAGAGGCTTTGCCTGGACTGCAGTAAGGCAGCTTTGGGAGAGGTGGTAACCATGGTGCATATTTTATTTATCTGCCCCCGGTACCACTTATGGAGAGAGTTGTTCATCACTCCACTTCTAAAAAACTTAGATCTGGGAAAATCCAAATAATTCTTCTTGCTCAGGGATCATGATTGTAATGTTTCTATAAATGTAGCAAAGTTTTTGACTTTGGTATGGAGATTAAAAAAACTGTAAAGTATGGAGTTAAAGGATATGTATTTTTATTTTAACCCAAGGGTTTGCGGCTGAGATGTGGTAGAGTCAGTCATGTTTTGTTTTATTTTGTGTTGTGTTGTAATGGCCTTCAGCTATATACAAATAAAAACCATTGATTGATTGATTGAACAAGAAGATATCATACCAACAATTATATTGAAAATTTCCAACAAACCTTCCACTCCACAATGGTGAAGGCCCTTCTTGAGAGTAACAATACTGTCCTCCTGAAGGAATTGGCTGAGCTTCTCAGTCAAAATAGAGGAGCAAGGAATTCTAACCAGAGTTCCTTCCCTCACTTCCTCTGGGTTTTGTTCTTCCACATTGTCCAAATTCCCTCTTACCTCATACATCAGAGAGGAGGCCAAGATTAATAAGAGGGGCTGATGATCAGTTGAGATAGCAGTCCCCACAGATAGATCTACAATATATGGGATAACCCAACTCAAAACTATTGCATAGTCAATAATACTTAAACCCATATGTGAGATGAACGTAAAATCCTGATCAGGGTCGCCAGGTGTACGACCATTCAGGATGGTCAAATCTAAGGAATCAACCAGGACTTTTAAATGTCCCCCTGCTGCATTGGTAACCAAATCCCTGGACCTCCTAAAGGGGGTGATCAAAGCTGGGAGAGACTCATCGGCATCATCACAGCTACTCAGCAGGTGATTTCGACCCAATCGGGCATTGAAATTCCCTACAATCAAAAGCCCTTCAGTAGAATATTTGGCCTTCAGAGGAGTTAACAAATTCTCCAAATTGGACCATACCTCATCATTAAAAAAAGGGGATGAGCAAGGGGGAATGTAAATATTCACCAAAATAAATGATAAACCTTAGGGAATTGTGACCAGTGAGATGAGTGCCCAGGACTAGGCAGTACTAATTAGGCTAACCTTGGCTCCCTGCTACCAGGAGCATCAATCCTCCACTGGGGCAACCTTTGGAGAATTGACTAACAGAAAACCTCAAAAACTGGGCAATCTGCATTTGCAGAGAGCCAAATCTCTTGCAGTAGGATTATATCTTGGGTTTTTAAGAGGTTTATAAAATTCAAATTCCCTTTCCTAGCTTTCCAACCAGCAATATTCCAGGATGCAATTTTTAGAGGCAACGAGATATGTATGGGTCATTGGGCCGTGTCCTGAGTTTTAATGGGAGACAGCGGCTCGTGCCTAATGGCTCCGTTCTCAAGGTGAGCCAAATTAGCTATCAACATATCCTCCAAATTGGGAGGTTGAACTGAGAAGCTGCCTATTAGATGGAGGAAAATCAGCTTCCTCAATGGGGGCCCTATCCCTGTCTCTTATACACATCTAGATGTGTATAAGAGGGGGAGTCTGCACTTCAGATTTAAACTTTATTCCAAAGCTTCCCAATGAAGGAAGAGCCCTTCATACACAGGATTGGCCAAGCAGAGCATTCCGCCTTCAAAATGCTGCTGCACAGAATTTGGCTACACTTTGAGTGATAATGGCATCCCTGTCAGCCAGAAGGCGTGTTAATAACATCTCCTGGCTGCATGGAGGGATTTAGTCTACACNCCCCCCCCCCCCCACTAAATCAGAAGATTCCCCTGCCTCAACCTGTGTGTCCAAAACCGAGCTCTGCAAAGAACTTATCTCCCTTATCTTTAGATGAAGAGTAGTCCGCTGCCCCAGTAAATCATCCTGAGATGTATTTGGGCTCCTTAAAGGAGAATTTTTCCGAATTACCCCTGTCCTGGGGACTAGGAGCCCTAATTCCATCAGGGACACCTCCCCTGAGGGGGTAGATCCCAACTCACTGGGTGCATTCATCCTCTTCCTTTTAACAATAAAAGTTTTGTCCACAACCACGGGACCACTGGGCTCCCTATTTGTACAGCCTTGATTATTTTTTAGGATTGAGAATAATTTATCAGGAGGGCCAACAATAGTTTGACTATTACCCTTAAGCAAAGATGAAGGGAGTAAATATACCCTAGACACCATCATTCCCCATGAGCCCAAAAGCTGTGCAGCCTTAAGACTATCAAACAATGGTTGATGATGAGAAAAAATAATTAATATCCTCCTAACACCCACTGGTGGTAACTGATGAATTCTAACAAAATTAGTCAATGGGTCCCAATGAGCCATTTCAGATGTCATCTAACTAGGAATTTGGAATGCCAATGAGGATGGAAACCATTTGGGAGTGGGAAAATTTTCAATACCAGCAACAATTTATCCACCACCAAGAATCCGATTCTGGGTGTCCAAACCCACCTTCTGCAATCCCATCAACCCGCTCAACTGCAAGAGGGTGAACCGGGGGAGAAGCCGAAATTTTATCACTACATAAATTTGTTATAGGCAGAGTCTTCTGTTGGATAATATGAATCAAAATGCCAAGTTATTATTATTTATTATTATTATAAACATTTATATAGCGCCAGTAGTATGACCTGGTGCTATACAGAACATAGAAATAGACGCAATCCCTGCCTGTGGCTTACAATCTAAAAGACAGGGAGAGGGGACAGTGGGAGAGACAGGGGAGAAGACCAATAAACAAGCTGACTTTGTATTAATGCCAACTCTCCATTTACCCTGCTTAGGCTTTTCAACAAAATTTTGAAGGTTTCCCCACTAGAATACAATGATTGCCTAAAAGCTGCATCATGTCCCCTGCCTTATGGCTCACAACAATCTCACTAATAGGTTCCTTAAATAAATTTACCAGATCAGGGGGGTTATCCCTCCTGGGAAGGTCTTCGGGAGTTTTAGGTTGGACTCCCTCCTGTAGCTCAGCTCCCAAGCCCCCACAAGGGTTTTTATCAACAGGTATTCCCAAATAGTTCTTCAGAGATGGGCTCTGTATACCAACCTCCGATAACTTGACCTGTTTAAGGGTTGGTGTGTGTGTTATCACCTGGGGAAGGGTTAGCTGAACACTCTCTCTTCTGGTCCTTTGCCCCAGGCATAATAATCTCATTCACCCGGAGAAGGGTTAACTGGATGCTCTCTCTTCCGGTTCTGTGCCCCAGGCATAATAATCTCATTCAGCAAGCAGATCAAGTGCAACAAAGGACCTAATGGGAAAATGTCTAACCCAGCAATACTCCCCACACTATAGAAACCAACATGCGGGTAGAGCTATAATAATACCCTATGATGCAAATTCCCCACAGGGGCTCCTCAAGCCACACAGTTCCAGGTGACCTGGCTGCTACCAAAACTCTTATATACTGACTGGCCAAAAATAGATAAACAGGTAAACAGTATAATGTCACTGTAGAAATCCAAAGAACCCCACTGCTATCCTACACATTAAAGGGCTGTCATGCAAGAAAACGTGGCCTCTGTAATCCAATAGACAAGGTCAGCCCTAGGCCTGATGGACAATCCTAAGAACACAAGCCTACAAGGAAAAATTGCCATGCCTCCTCAAAGTAAACAAAAAGGGGAAGCGCCTAGCCCTTCACGGGGGTTACTAGCGGCAAGGTTTGGCCCCTGAAATAGAATTTGACTGTATATATCAAGTCACAAGGGGAGTTAGTTTCCACAAGGCAACCCTCAGCGTAGCCTGTTGATAAGTCAAATATTCCGGCCCACAGTGGGAAGACAAGCACCATGGCAGCGCCTAATGCCTCTGGCACTGCCGTAGGCTGCAGCAGCAGCTAAGGGTATCCTGGGTGGATGTACTAGGTGGGGCAGTGCCGTCAATCGCTCTCCTCTGGGTCACGTGTCCCCCGACGTCTAGCCCCTGACCCTTTAGATGCATCCATACATTGCTCTTCCCAGGACTTGCATCGGCGGGACTTGTCTCTTGAAGATGCAAACTCCAACTGGCCTTGGGCTGTTACTACCACAACTGCCTGCAAATGGCCCACCAAACGGCTTTTTGCCCTTTGGCCGCCATCCTCTGGGCAGCAGCTCCTTTTTATAATGGGAGGTCAATTACTGGGGGAGGAGGGAGACACAAAACACCCAGCTGCAAAAGGCTCCAAAAGCACTGTGGACTCCTTCTCTCTGCAGCAAGCACCACATGCCCTCTGGGCAGCAACTCCCTTTTATAATGGTAGGTCAATTACCTGGGGGGGGGAACACAAAACACCCAGCTGTAAAAGGTTCCAAAAGTACTGTGGACTCCTTCTCTCTGCAGCAAGCCTTGCACCATGTTAAATGACCAAATGAGCACACGCAATTTAAGGATTTCTTCCATTCATTAAAACGGGATCCTTTCCCCCTCTCTTCTTATTAACAATACTTTTGTCTAAGAAACTTCAGCGATTACTTGACTGAACTTCATTTTTCTATAACATTCACTTTCAGTAAAGACCCTGAACTAAAACGTTGACACTTTGTAAAGACTTCAAGTCGCAACCTGGAAGTGGAGTGAATCAATGCTAGAGATAAGGCAGATTTTGAACGGGAACTGCATCTCGCCTTAGACGTGCGATTGTGTCTCTATAATGGACTGCAGTTTGATTGGAGAGTTACGGGAACAAACGGAAAGGACATCCTGAAGTAGAAGTTAATCTCATGTGGGAAGAAGAATTATTTCATTTATCACGAGAAAGACCAGTTGAAATGAGTTGAACAACCTGGGGGATCGTAGATATGTTTGACATGATTTTGTGAGACCTATATATCTGATATGAGTTTGAGAGACCTACATGATTTTGGGTCACACATTTGTGCATATGCCTGCACTTGTATGTATCGAACAGTTTCCTGTTACACTCTATTATTGGTAATTTTGTCATATATAACAATGATGCAACTTTTATACATTTATATAATTGTTTGATAATGTGTATGGGAGTGTTTTGTATATTCATTCTCCTTATTGATTAGGTATACTAGAGATATCACTTGCAGTTTTCATACTTTACTATCTGTCACATGTGCTGCCAAACCTCCCTCCCCCTGCATTAAATCTTGCGGGCAGGTTATCCCTGTCAAGGAAAATTTAATACTCACAAACTGCTGTTGGTAAAATCTGTCAGAGATGTCTTTATTGATCTCAAAGTGCTGAGAGAGAGAGCAGACCTGAAACCATGCAGGGTTCCAGACCGGTCTGCTGGATTGCAAATTACATAGGTATTTTATAGATTACAGTTCAAGCAAGAAGATACAGAAATGTCAATCAAAATAACGTCATACAAAGTAAAAGGTTACAGCAATTGTTTACATAGTCAGCAAGAAGATTCTCAAAACAATATAGCTAGACTTGTTTATACAGTAAGGTGCCCAAACAATCTAATTAACTCAACACTGCTGCAAGGCCAACTTCTCCCATCTCTGTAGGGGAGAACAGTGAAACTGCTTCCCAGACTTTGCACTGTAAGACAAAGACTAAACTAACCTAATAATTATCTTGTCAGCCGGCCAAAGCTCATTTCTGCAAAGATTGGTTCTTACCCGGCATTCATCTGTCTTCCATTTTACTCTGGCTATTTGTAGCTTAATTTCCATAGGGTCCATTATAAAAATTTCTCCACATCCCCTATGAACTAATGATCCTGTCATTTTCAGCAACTGTCACCTCCTCTTGAGTTGGGCATTTGTTAGTTATCTGAGAAGACAGAGTTAAACATTTGAAAGTAGCAGCAGCCTAGGAGCTGAACCTGCACACTTTGATCTTTGTGCACTGGCAATGCTGGCTGAAAGAAATTACTTGAGACTGGAGCATGTGTGACTGCCCCCAGAATGTTTTTCAAAACATGTCTCTATGGGTGAAAACAGACATGACGCTAACCACCCTTTAACCACCCTTGGTGGTTATTTATGCATGTTGCAGGGCTGTATTGGTGCCCTATGCAGCCCTGCAACATGCATAAATAACCACCAAGGGTGGTTAAAGGGTGGTTAGCATCATGTCTGTTTTCACCCTATGACAGTGGAGGAATAAGAAAGGTCAATAAAAGTGAATTGTTCTTCACACATTAGCAACAATAGACAGGCTTCTTAAACCTCAGTTTGCAGCTTGTCAGTTGTGGGTGATTTAGGAGTTGCTCATGAAGGCAGGATCTTGCGAGCAAAGTCATTTACATGAGCAACAAAAATGCGGGGGAAGCAATTTGTGCTGTTTTATGTCTTGTGTGAATGCAGCCTCTGAAACACCAGTTCATTAGCTTTGCAGTTCTCCTTCCCCAGGAACAGTGTGTGAAAAGCATGGACCTCAGATTGGCATTCCCAGGATTTCTGAGTAGGGGCTGGTTCTTTAGTGCCATTGCTTAAACTTGACCCTGGTGGGGGTTCCAGTTGGAGGCCCCACTGTTCCTCACATGCCACTCCTTCCTTTCTTTCCCCTGGTTTATAGGTCTGCCTACTATGAACCAGAAGCTGGGTCGATAAATGCTCCTTCCTGTTCTGAGTTTGTGCCTGCTTTTGTTACGCCTGAGCTTGTACCTGTTCCTAACCTCATCCTGTTCCTCTCTCTCTCTCTCTCATGCCTGAGCCTGTCCTTAGTCCCAAGTATGTGTCTGTTGCTGACCTGATCTGGTTCCAATGCATTCTCACTATATCTGCCCATTCCCCTTCCTGAGCTGAATCTGTACCTAAGCCTGTCTCTGCTTCTGCAACCTGCTTTGCTCAAGTTCCCAGATAGTCCCTGAGTCTGCCGCAGGAGTCCAGGCTTAGACCCCACCCCCGCCACTTTTAAGCTGCTTTGCTCTAGTCATTCTTTTGGAGAAAAATATCCCTCTCCTCACCCCAAATACTTTGCTCTGTTCTCTCTCATAGCAGCAGGTGTCCACTTGCGCTCTATAGGGAAGCCTGTTGAGTCCAATTCCTTCCTCCATTCACTGGGACCTTTACACGTATGGGCCCCAGCTTTTCCCTTGTCACCTTTGCCAGCAGCTAGAAAGCACCAGGAAGAATGGATAATTTTAGCAGCTTCCAACCGTTAATCTAGTCAGCTCAGCCATGCTCTCCCAGATCCAAAGCCACGCGTGACGTTACACTTGTCTCAGGTGGGCTGGCCTGTCTTGCTCTAGGCCGACAGTGTCCTCAGTCCTTTTGCGTGAGAGCATGTGAACAAGCAGAGAAGCATGTTGGCTGCCTGACTGAGGCATCACCCTCTGCTTCTTACCTCATGGCTTCCCAAGGCAGCTCCTGAAGGGAGTGAGCCTTGGCTTTCAGTGGCTTTTCCTTAGCGAGAGGGAGCACAAGGATTGTTACTTGTATCATTTAGGCTCCCCAAGGGGTGGGGTAGGGTGGTAGGGAGCACAGTCCTGGCCAGGTACAGTGAGAGTTCCAACGAGCTTGCAAGGCAGACAAGGAGAGTAAGAGACAACTGGGTGTGAAAATAGACATGGCACTAACTCCACTTTAACTCTGCTTTAACATTCCTTATGCATATTGCAGGGTTGCATAGGGCACCAGTACAGCCCTGTAACATGCATAAGAAATGGTAAAACAGTGTTAAAGTGGAGTTAGTGTCATGTCTGTTTTCACCCTGGGACCCCAAGAGTGGCAGTGACTTCTCTAAGGTCACCTATAGCTTGGTAGGGTCACTTGATGACCTTGAATGTCCTAGCCATGGACTGTGCTACTGACTCATTAGCGCGCTTTCCAATATGGGACTGTGCAGAGAGCACAAGGACCTTTTGCTCCCAAAGGTAGAGTAGATGATATAAAGTGGCTGTCATACTGCGTCCTTGGATTCCTACAGTTTCAATCCTACTCCTGAAGTTGGGGCCTTTGGACGACCTGGGTGGCATCCCCTTATTCCCCCCCGTCCCTGCCCGTCCCTTGTTTAGCTCATCTCATAGAAGGATGCTGTGTGGGACACAGACTGTGATTTTAGTCTGTGCAGCAGCACCCTGCCCAGGCCATGGGGCCTTTCCCCAGTCTAGGGAAACTGCACAGACTTTTTACCTTGGGTAGTAGAGATTACTTAAGTGAGAAAACACCAAGGGACAGGATTGCAGCAGCTCCTGCCTGGCCATTTCCTTCCTTATCACTGTAGAACAGAGTTTCTCAAGACCACATAGACAGCAAGGAGCAGGATGGGGGAGGGGTTCCTCCAACATGGTGGTTAGCTAGATGCAAGCTTCCTGCACCACTCAGTGAAATGGGTTCCTGTTTGGCAGGGGCGGCAGGAACTGTTGCCCCAGACCCTGTGCTTTGGGGGCCCCCACAGGAAGCACTTCCCTGGAGCCCCATTGCTGCCAATCCCAAGGGGGCCTAGGAGCCCCAGCACTACGGATGTTTCTGCAGGGGCCCACCCACACTCATGAGCTTTGTGGCAGTGGTGGGGCTTCAGGGGGAAGAGCATTAGCAGGAACTCCTAGGCTTTCCAGGAATTACAAGAGGGTGAGTAGGTAGTTTGTGGTGGAGCAGGGAGGCAGGGTCCAGCCATAAGGAAGGAGTTCTGTAAGGGGCTGGAACAGGACCTGCCCATTGGCAGAGTGTACACGTGCACACACACAAAATGACTGCTATACTGGATCAGACTGAGGGTCCATAACAATAACTTTTGATATTGCTAAGCAAACACCAGATTGCCAATTGCTAAAGTGCCATAGCTACTGGGGCAGAGGCCTGCGTTTATTTATTTATTTTGCCCTGGGCCTGCTGTGCCCCTGCCCCCCATTCTCAGGCAGTAACAATACTAGTCTGCAATGACCCTGGACAAAGCCAGAATGTTTCTATTAGCAAGAACAATGCTGGGGCTGGGTTGGTCACTGTTTATACACAGACACCCTGAATTGCTTTATTGAGCAGGGTCATCCTAGTGCTGCTTGATGCAGTGTCAATGTCTACACTCAGACTCACAGGGAAAGTGCATGGACTTGACACTGTAATCAGAAGCTACAAGAGCAGTGAGGCCAAGGGAAAGATTTCCACAAAGGCAGAGGCGCTTTCAATCAAATGCCTGTCAGCATGAAGTGAGAGGCCAGAGAGCAATCGGACAAACATGTGGCCTCAGAACAAGTTCCCTCACATAGCCCAGGCACAGTGACACTAGTTTTGCTCTGCTGCGGAGTGTATGGAACCAGAACATCAGTATACCACTGGCATGAACCAGAGCAGAGGAGCATGGGAAAGAGCTGATAAACTGGCCTCCATATGCCAGTTTCCTAGCCCATTTTACCAAGTCCAACTTTGCTGAGTAAAGGTGCTTTCTACAAATGCCCCTCTCTCTTGAGAAGAGGCTAGAGCACTTGATGGCAATAGGGAAAACACAGTGAATGTGTCTTTTGAACCAGATGCCTGCTCAAGCCCAGCAGCTGATTGGAATGGAGAGGCCCTTCAAGCTCACAAGGCACTCGAAGAGCAGCCTGACTAGTTCTAAAATTCCAATATTTAAAAAGCTACGGTTTAAATACATAGTTAAGGCATATAAACCTTGACACAAATCTCAAAACATAAGGAAATTCTTTAGTAAAGAGAATCTCTTTCCTAGAAACCCACTAACATCCATCTAAAAACTCTCATCTGATCACATTTCACAATCCCTCTTCCTCTACATTTATAATTTAATTAAACAAAAAATTTTACAGTTTTAAAAAAACATTAAATGCACAACTCTTTTTTAAAAAATTTTTTTTTTTACCTCTTCGCAATCACTTTCACTCCAACTCAACTTCCAAAAAACCATAACTTGTATACAATTATAATTCTAAAACCCAGCCACTCCATACATTCCTATAAATTATAAACACTAAAAATCATGGCAATTATTTCACAAATCCACAAATTATTCATATGTTTCCCTCATCGTCATCACTGTAATATATCTGCTTACTCCTTACCATACATACTTTCAGCCACTTTTATCATTTGCTACACTCTGCCATTCTTTCGTTCATACACTCTACATTTTCCTCACAATTTGGCAATACATTATTTCAGGAGTGCATTAACTCTGTCATTTACAAATCCACAAATAATTCATATGTTTCCCTCATGGTCATCACTGTAATATATCTGCTTACTCCCTACCATACATACTTTCAGTCACTTGTATTATTCGCTACAAGTAACTGTGTGTATATAAAACAGTTTAATAAATTGTGTAATGAAACTGTTTAAGTTTAATGAAAGTTGTGAAGAGTGTATTGTATGTAGTGTATAAAATTGGTCAACCTGTAAAGTGCGGAGTTAATGCACTCCTGAAATAATGTATTGCCAAATTGTGAGAAAAATGTAGAGTGTATGAACGAAAGAATGGCAGAGTGTAGTGAATGATAAAAGTGACTGAAAGTATGTATGGTAAGGAGTAAACAGATATATTATAGTGATGACGATGAGGGAAACATATGAATAATTTGTGGATTTATGAAATAATTGCCATGGTTTTTAGTGTTTATAATTTATAGGAATGTATAGAGTGGCTGGGTTTTAGAATTATAATTGTATACAAGTTATGGTTTTTTGGAAGTTGAATTGGAGTGAAAGTGATTGCGAAGAGGTAAATGTTTTTTTTTTTAAAGAGTTGTGCATTTAACATTTTTTTTAAACTGTAAAGTTTTTTGTTTAATTAAATTTTATGGTTTTTTGTGACCTTTTTTTGCTTTAAATTGTTTGTAATTGTTTTTAATTGTTTTGTTTACAAACAAAATTGTTTATAAACAATTTTGATATTGTTTATAAAATTGTTTATAACATTTTGATATTTTTATATTGGTTGAAAACATTGTTAAAGTAGTGTTTCTTCTGAGGAAGGGGAAAAAACAACTAAGTGCGAAAAAACCCATTTAGATACGATGGGAAAACACATTTGTAGCTGCCCATTAAAATTTGTAGGCCACGGCTGGGACGGCATAAATGTAAAAAGTACCGCACCTCCTTATACGAACAATGGGGAGCCATTTTGGATAGATAGTTAATACGCATGTCCTGTTTACATAGAGACGTTACGAACGTATTGGTGTAAATGCGTTTGTATTGGTAAATGCGTTTGTATTGGTCATGCACATACGTTTTTGAAAATAATGTTTTGGACACATACTTTTGGGAAACATACGCAACTATGCATGCGCGAATCTGCAAAACTGAGAGTTTATCAGTAATAACTCGGTTTAGGCTTCAATGATCAGTATCATATATCAAAAGCACTTGTTATTCATCTCCTTCCCTGAGCCTGTCATGTTTGGGGGCTTAAGTATCAGAGCGGGTACATACATACGTAATTTGATTTCCAAGCGGATGCTGCGATGGCATAAATGTAAAAAGTACCGCACCTCCTTATACGTCCAATGCGGAGCCATTTTGGGATAGTAGATAGTTAATACGCATGTCCTGTTTACATAGAGACGTTACGAACGTAGTTGGTGTAAATGCGTTAGTTTGTATTGGTCACGCACATAAGTTTTAGAAAATAATGTTTTTGACACATACTTTTGGGAAACATACGCAACTACGCATGGGCGAATCTGCAAAACTGAGAGTTTATAAGTAATAACTCGGTTTAGGCTGCAGTGATCAGTATCATATATCAAAAGCACTTGTTATTCATCTCCTTCTCTGAGCCTGTCATGTTTGGGGGCTCAAGTATCAGAACGGGTACATACATACGTAATTTGATTTCCAAGAGGATGCACGTAAGTTTTGGAATGGCATGAAGTGCGCATGCGTGAACCTGCAGAACTGATAGTTTCTCACTAATAACTCAGTTTAGGCTGCAGCGATCAGTACCATATTTCAAAAGCACTTGTTATTCATCTCCTTCTCAGAGCCTGTCATGTTTGGGGGCTCAAGTCCTCAAGGGAAAGGATATATCGATCATTCAAATACGCGAGCCTGGTGTCCATGAACTGCGCATGCGCGAACCTGCAGAACTGAGAGTTTATCACTAATAACTCGGTTTAGGCTGCAGTGATCAGTATAATATATCAAAAGCAGTTGTTATTCATCTCCTTCTCTGAGCCTGTAATGTTTGGGCGCTCAAGTATCAGAGGGGTACATACATACGTAATTTGATTTCCAAGCGCATGCACGTAGGTTTCGGAATGGCATGAAGTGCGCATGTGCGAACCTGCAGAACTGATAGTTTCTCACTAATAACTCGGTTTAGGCTGGAGCGATCAGTATCATATTTCAAAAGCACTTGTTATTCATCTCCTTCTCAGAGCCTGTCATGTTTGGGGGCTCAAGTTCTCAAGGGAAAGGATATATCGATCATTCAAATACGCGAGCCTGGTGTCCATGAACTGTGCATGCGCGAACCTACAGAACTGATAGTTTATCGCTAATAACTCGGTTTAGGCTGCAGCGATCAGTATCATATTTCAAAAGCACTTGTTATTAATCTCCTTCTCTGAGCCTGTGAAGTTTGCAGGCTCAAGTCATCAAGGGGAGGACATATCGAGGATTCAAATACGCCAGCCTGGTGTGGATTTTGACCATGACCAATTAACGTTTAAACTGTTATAACATTTTAATTTCGTAATGCATCTTTTTCAAACTTTGTGGTTATGATGGTCCT
>QEPC01006128.1:1254-11846 GCA_003113815.1 Sphenodon punctatus | reverse complement strand
ATTATTATTAAATATACAAAGGAATAACAAGGCACAGAAAACATAGGATCAATAGCAGAGCAGGCTGGAGCACAAGGGGTCAGATGTTCCACTAGCTTCCTGCTGCTCCCAGCATGCCTTATATCTAGGCTGGGAGCCAGTCAGGAAGCCGGGAAAGTGGGGCCCAGAAAGCCAGGAAGGGATAGGGCGTGGCCAGATAGGACACACAAAGGAAACACGAGAGGGAGCACGAGGGTGCAAGCAAACCCAGAGAATGGTGCAGAGGGACTGGCTGCTACAAGCCAGCCCTGGAGGGCTGACAAGAGGTGTAGCTCAGCTGGAATGGGCCCTGGTGCAGAAGATGAAATGGGCCCTCGCCTACCTCCTCTTCCAATGGCAGGGGATACAGCTACACTAGGAAGTGTGGGCCCCAGTGCAACTGCACCACCAACCCCTATTATAGCTATGCCCTTGTATTTGTGGCAGCCAAAGATGTCCCTACAGCAAACTACAGTTGAATCCATGTAAGTTAGAACTCATGTATCTTGAATTTCTGGATAAGTCAAACAAATTTGTTTTCCCCAGCTGCAAGTCTATAGGGATGTATTGTCTCTTGATCTGAATAAGAAGAATTCTGAACCCACATAAGTTGAATTTTTAAGGTGATAGAGTATACCCACCAAGCTAAAAATGTCAGGACCTCTGAGTGTATTAATGATTTCTTGGTAGTATGTGGTTAGAATATTACGGTATAATACAGCTGCAGGAGTGGCTCTATAGTTAAGGTGGCTGCCACTCTCTGTTAAGATCATGAAAATTCTACTTGTTATAAAATTGAGATGATTTATCCTATCACTGTGAAATTTTGCAGGGAGGATTGCTTGGGTGAGGGGAAGAATCTCTCAATATTTCATACAAATCTGTTGAGAAATGGCCGAGTTAACATATCTCCACTGGTCTACAGGATAATCTGAAAAACTTTTATTCACAATCACAATCACAATCACAATTTATTGTGTGGTTAATTAGTCATTGCAAAAACAAAACAGAAATACAGTATACAATCAACACAACACTGCTACAAGATAAAACAGCAATGAAATACCCAAAAGGGTATTAAACCCATACAACATAAACATAATATTAATAAAAATTAAAACGTTAAAATCCAACAACCCAAAAGGGCTATAGTCAATTCAATTTACTAACATAAACCTGGTGTAAGAACAGTTCCACACTTCTAGTAACCTCCTTGGAGGAGTCTCCAACAGCAATTTTATATAAAATTCTCAGGGTCTACCAGGGAACGGGGCAATCAGGGTAGATATCAATCTTTTCAGTGCTTCCCCATACCTGGGGCAATCCAATACAATATGCTTGACGGACTCTATTCGTTGGAGATTACAATTACAGAATTGCTCAGCCAGGGGTATCCCCTGATATCTGCCTTCAGTCATAGCTGACGGGAAATAATTTATCCTCGCCAAGAAGAAGAGTCTCCTATTAAGTGGTGTGAGACCACAGTCCAAGTAAGGCATTGGAGAATCTGCCCCCTCAGTCAATGACCTATATAGGCCCAAGACCCCATTTTCTCCCAAGGACCCCCTCATACCTTGGCGGCTAATATCCAACAACCTCGCAACCACCAATCTCTTTGCAGTTTTATAGCCCAAAGGGGCGAGAGCCTCTGGGATATAACCCAAGTGGTTTAGTTTCTTCAAAACTATCATTTGCCAGGCACTGGGGAACCTGTCATCATTCAACCACCAACTGAGATAAAGGGGCAGCTAGTTTGAAATGTAGCCTTAGTCAATAATTTAAGGATCTCATCCAGACCCCTGCCTGAGGGGTGGGTGATGTATATTCATGGAGAAGGCTGGGGGGCAGCCAGGGGTGGGTAGCAGTGTTTGTATGGGGTACACATACACATCCTATATGTGTACTCCCAGTACACATCCTGCACCCAGGTGCTGGTGGGGGGTGTATATGAGGGGGAGAAGGCTAAGAGATGCGTGATGTATATTCACAGACAAGGTTTGGGGGAGAGCCAGGGGTGGGGTGAAGTATGTATGTTTCTCGTATGTGCTTTCAGTTAGGTTGGGGACAATGGGACATCCAAGTACTGGGGTGGTGGTGGGTATATGGGTACAGGATGTTTACTGGGAGACAAGACTGGGGAAAGCCAGGGGTAGGGAACAATGTGTTTGTGGGGAGTGGGCACCCAGGTGCTGGGTGTGTGTGCATGGGGGGCAAAGGCTGAGAGATGGGTGATGTGTATTCAGGGACAAGCCTTGGGAGCAGTCAGGGGTGGAGGGGGACTTTATGTATGGGCTACAGTAGAGACAGGAATCAAGTCCATAATATTGGGATGGGGAAGAGCTTGTTGTGCCCAGCTTCAGTGTTGCCCCCAACCTGCTGATGAAGAGGATTGGGGCTGAAAGAAAGACCAAGACAAAGTGTGGGGCATGGAGCCTAAGTTGTAAGTGAGCACAATATGTGAGACTGTACAATGTCTTTAATGCTTACATAACGTGCAAGTTAAGTTTATTTTATTTATTTATTAAATTTCTACCCTGTCCCTCCTAAAACAGCTCGGGGCGGGGCTTGGGAGCCTTAACTTACAATTTCCATGCTTTTTGAAGCATGGTAGAAATTTTAAGAGCCTTATCTTCTCTCTTAAACCAGAGTTTTTTTGATCATATGATATACCCAGTCAGGGCAACTCTTCATATTGGGCAGGCTGGAGATTGGGAAGATCAGTTCTCTCCCTCTCCAGCTCTCTGGACATGCAGACTCACACTGACAGCTAGAGTAGAGTGCTCTCGCTCTGTGTGTGTCTGTGTGTGTGTGTTTGAGAGAGAGAAAAATCCTGTCAGTTCTGATTCTGGGTGTCTCAAGCAGGTTGTAAGGGGAATGAGCACCAAGTTTCACTGTCTCTGGCCCACCCGAGACTCCCAGACTGAGACCACTTTTACACAAGTGGTTGAAGAACACACTGGCTGACACGCCCCATGGGGTGCATTTACACACACTAGAAGTAGCCGCCCCGCCATAGGAATCGCCGCTCTCAGGGTCTTTTTAAAGGCACATTTTGGAAGCCTGGATATCGAGACTTCCAAAATGCACCTTTAAAAAGACCCCATGAGTGGCGATTCCTATGGCGGGGCAGCTACTTTCAGTGTGTGTAAACGCACCTTAGAGCGCTTTTCAGCCAGTGCGTTCTTCAATGTGCTGGTTTCAACCGCTCATGTAAAAGTGGTCTCAGACTGCTTTCTGACATTACATGGGAGGGGTAGGAACTTGCGCAATCGCGATCGCGGTTCTATAATTCTGGGGATTAGCACCTGTCAGAATGCACTAATCCCCTTTTATCACTCGAGAACACTTGTCCTTGTAAAGGCCACATTTGGAGACCCACACCACTTTTAGACGAGGGCGCTGAAGGCATCTCCGGAGCCATGTGTTAAGAGAGAAGCTGCATCGCGCTGCCAGAAGTGACGTGCTCCCCGTTACCGGCAACGACTGGAGATGCGGTGCTTTGCAGAAGCGCATTCTGGAGACCTGAAAATTGAGGTCTCCAGAATGCACCTCTGCAAAGCGCCATGTCTCCAGTCACCGCCGTTGCTGACAATGGGGAGCACGTCACTTCCGGCAGCGCGGCGCGGCTTCTCTCTTAACGCGCGGCTCCGGAGGCTCCTTCAGCGTCCTGGTCTAAAAGCGGTGCCAGTCATGCGCAAGTGTTCTCATGTAATAAAAGGGGATTAGTGTGTTCTGACAGGTGTTAATCCCCACAATTACAGAGCTGCGGTTGTGATTGTGCAAGTTCCCACCCCTCCCATGTAACGTCAGAAAGCAGCCTCAGGACCTACAGGATTACACACACACACAGAGAGCTTTGCCCTGCTGTCCACACTCTCTACTTCTGAGGGGAGGGAATGGGGCTGGAACTGACCATCATTTTTCTGCATCTTCAGATCAATTTCCTTAAGGTCTGCTTGAGTACAATTTCTGATAAGCTGAACTTTTTTACATGGCTGAAGAAGCTGGACTTAAGCAGACTCCTCTGTATTGGTTTGTGACCCTCCCTCTCTTGTTTCACCTGAGGCAGGAAACAGTTGACAATGCGGACATTCTCCCTTGGCATGTGGGTGACCCCCTCGCTGAGCTGGATGAGGCAGCCATAACTTCTGCCAACCATAACTCCAGGCTCCCTTCAAAATCACACCACAGACCTCTGCATCCTTTACTCCAGCTAGAACATATTCCTGTAACTGGAACAATGACTAGAGGTTTATTTAACACAATGAGAAGCTGAGATTGTGGAGAATAAGGCTGTTGTTTGAGAGAAGTGCTGGGCTGCTGGGCTGTTGCTTACAGACTGTAGCTAAGCTTGCCACCCCTCTGGGTTTTATTTAATTAATTAATGAATTATTTTTATTCAGCTTTTATGCTGCCCCCTCCTGCCACAGGCAGCTCGGGGCAACGTACAACAATAAAACAAATAAAACATCTAAAACCAATTTAAAACAGTAATACATAAAAGCAGCAATAATACCCCATCTAACAACCCACCCCCCTCCCCAAAAGCCAGGTGGAACAGCTAGGTCTTATATTGTCTACGAAAAGAGGGGAGGTCTCCAGACAGATGGACCTCCGATAGGAGGGCATTCCACAGCCATGGTACGGCCACCTAGAATACCCTCCAGGCCGTCACCAAGGGTAGCCCTATGGAGAGCGTGTTCAAGTAATCTAGTCTTGAGGTAATAAAAACATGAATGATTGTGGCAAGGTCCGCATCTGAGACATACGTCTTCAGCCGACGCACCAGATGTAATTGGCGAAATGCTCCTTTCACCACAGCCATCACCTGGGCATCCAGGCAAAGCTGCGGGTCCAGGAGCATCCCCAGACTGTGGACTTGAGCCACCAAGGGGGGACGGACCCCAACAATGATGTGGGCCCCTCCCACCCCCTGTTTTTACCCACATCCATCACCTCTGTCTTGTCGGAATTCAGTTTCAGTCGACTTGCCCGCATCCAATCCCCTATAGCTGACAAGCACTGGGTAAGCAATGAGACTGCCAGGCCTGAGTCCGATGAAAAAGAGAGGTATAGTTGTGTGTCATCAGCATATTGATGACACCTCCCACCATACCTCCTAACGACCTTCCCCAACGGCTGCATATATACGCTGAACAGGAGCGGGGACAATATTGATCCCTGCGGGACCCCACACGTGAGATCCCGGGGAAATGATGAAAAATCGCCAAAGACCACACACTGAGTTCTTCTGGCCAGGAAAGAGCGGCACCACTCAAGAACGCTACCACCCACCCTAGCCCGGTCCCACAGGTGAGCCACCAACAGCTCGTGATCAACAGTATCAAATGCAGCAGACAGATCTAATAATACCAACAGGGTCAAATGATCCTGATCTAATGCTTGGGAGAGGTCATCGACCAAGGTCACAAGTACAGTCTTGGTGCCATAATCCAGACAAAAGCCAGACTGGAAGGGATCTAAGAAACCGATCCTATCCAAATGCTCCTGGAGTTGCCGCATCACCACCCGCTCAATAACCTTCCTTAAAAAGGGAAGGTTAGAGAGTGGCCAATAACTGGCTAGGGCGTCAATGTCAAGAGATGGTTTCTTGAGCAGGGGCTGAACCACCGCCTCCTTCAAACAACTTGGTACCCTACCCTCCTGAAGGGAGGCATTGACCACCCTTGCCAGCAGCAGCGCCAACGTCTCCTGACTGGCCTTAACCAGCCAGGACAGGGATGGGTCCAGTTCACAATGGGTGGCACGGACAGACCCAAGAGCATCACCCACATCAGCAAGTGAGACACACTGAAACTGATCCCACAAAACAGGACAGGACGGGGCTTCCACTACCTCTGGCTCTTGTACTGCCATAACTGCACCATCAATCCATTGTGAATCTGGGAGGTTTTAAAGACATCATCTAAGATTTGGGTTTTAAGACATCATCTACAGGATCTAGGTGAAAATCTGATTTCTCTAGGTGATCAAGGAGCATGTGGCTATCCTGGAGAAATCGGGGCTACGGGGGCATGTTGGAAAGGGTTGGGGTGACGAGGCTCTGCTGCCCCCTTTCTCATGTGGACCTGCCCCTTGTGGAATGTTGTGATGTCACAATGCTCCAAAAGGGGAGTAGCCATGCCAGAAAAAGAGGGAGACTCCCTTTGCTCCACCCCTGGGGCCTCTGACACAGTCTTGCTCCCTTTCATGACTTATGACACTCCACCCATGTGTCACATCAGAAAGGTGATGGAAGAGACTCTTCATAATCCCCTTTCTGGCCTGGACTGCCCCTTTTCAGTGGGGCAAAACCACAGGAAAGGTGGCAACCATAGCCGATTGCTGGCATTACATATCTTAGTCCCCTCTACAGCTCTACCAGCCAGGGTCTAGAAGTGTACCAGAATGGAAGCTTCCTACCTGAACTTCCTGACTGTCCAGGTTACGGCCACCTGAAAAGTTTAAAAAGAAAAACATTCTGGATGAAAACTGGTCCAGTATCTACCCTTCCACAGTGAGCTGCTAGGAGCATCCTCTAGTTGCTAGAGCTGGCAAAGGTCATGGACCTGTGTTAACTGTGTTGCTGCAATTTGCAGTGATTTTTGCAGAATCAGCCAATCCTCGCAGTATCAGGCTGAAATTGCAGTGACACTGCAGTGGGGGCTGTCTGCAGGATCTTTAAACCCCGCCTCAGTCATAAACCTGATGCCTGACCCCAAACTAAAACTGCTGCTGTAGCTGCCATCTGTCAGGGACATGTGACCATGACCCCTGAGGGTGAATAGGCCCCTGGGAGATGAATTGTGGGTGGGCAGGTGGGGTGGGGGGTCTTAGGGCCCTGTGTTTTGGTGAGGGAGGTCTGGGGCTTAACATGAGGTGGGAGTTCTGGGGTGCTGAAATTCCAGAGGATTTGAGTGGTGTTTGATTATCAAAGATGTGATTCTCTGTCAAACCTGTTGAAAAAGCATGCTGGTAAGCAAATTTGCATGTATAAATTGTTGCATAATTATGCATATAATGTTAGTTATGCAAATGTTAACGCTTGCACTGAATTTACAGAATTTAGCTTCACTGGTTGCAGAATTTAAGATTTTTTGGTGCAGTGAACATGGGTCCCTGCAAATGGTGGAACACTCCCAACTCCATGAGCTCCCAGCTTCACAGGGACCAATCACAGGAAACCAGGCTCTCTTTATACTCTGCCAGCCAGCTAGTACAGATCGCATAGCAGGCCCATAGCCCACCCTGCCAAGACTTTGACTCTCTGCCCTCCCCATCCTTTGCTAAGTTGTCTAAAACAGAGGCGAGGTGACGAAACTTCCCTCCCAGGGTTCACTTTGAAAATTAATACAAGTTTAGAGAACTGCATAGAAATTGGGGGCAGGGGTGCTTAAGAATTGTGCTCAGGGGAAGGAACTAGATGTAGGGGCCACACACAGGAAGTGGAAAGGGGTCAAATAAAAACTAGTCATGACTGGGCCACATTTGGCCCCTGAGCCTGAGGTTCCCCACCCTGGTCTAAAACAAAAGAGTTTGACGCAAGGAATCTACAGCTTCCCCTGGGCTTCACATGACATGTTTTAACTACATCTTTTCTGACTGCCTATAGATGAGCCCAGGAAGTCAATTAAAATCCTCACTCACTGCATTTGCTGCAGTTGAAGCAGGGCAGGCAGGCAGCAGGCACTGAGGTGGTGCTATGGCTTGGTTTGTTTATCTGCTCATTTGTTAAACAGATTAATATTTTAGTGAGATAGTTCTTATCGAGACACAGAGCATATTTGTCCTTCCTTCAAGACCATTCTCCCCTCTCTCTCCCCTGCAAGAGCCTGGCTATGGGCCTACCTTACCTTCCCCTCCCCTGAAATCACGTATTAGGAGCTGGATCCTGCCCCATCTCCTGGATATAAATGAAGTCTCTTAGAAAAAGCCCAGGACCCTGTAGTGAAACTCTGCAGAGAAGTCCCATGACTTCTGAGAGCCTGTGACCAGGACTCCATGTATTCTGCAATCCTCCCCACCACCCTCCGCCATTCGCCATTCTGCAACCAGGAAACCCAAATTCTTCAATAAAAAAATTCAGATTCTGCAACCAGAATAAAGTATGCAAATTAACCAAATCCTACAAGTTATGCAAATTATGAAGAGAAATTAACTTCCCAGTATTCCATTGCATCAATTTTGAATATCTCATGTGTTAAAAAAAAAAAATCTCACAAAATACCACACCATAAGGGAGCTTTTCTCTCCCCTGAGTGGTCATGGGCAGTTCTTCTTCAGCAGCCATGGTAAAGAGCCAAATAGCCTTGGAATATATATGCCAATAGTTTAGGCATCCCACTGACAAACTTACAGTGCACCCCACTCGGGCTGTAATTCTGTGCTGCCAGAGGCAATTTCTGCCATAATTTGGCCAAATGCAAAATTCTGCAAAAATGGCTATGATTGCAATCAGTACAGAATTTTGGGGGCCTTGACCTGTGACTACAGATAATATCACTGTGGGAGGGAACAGACACCTTTTTTCTTTTTTTAAAATCTCCCTTGCTTTCTTCTCCCTCCCTTTTTAGTGCAAGCACACAGAAACCTGGGGCAGGCCACCATACTGCCTGCTGATTCATATTTCGGCTTCCATGTTCAAAATACAAATAGTAGGTCTATGTATTCAAGTTTTGAAGGAACATAATATTTCCCCCAAAAATGTAATATCTGAGGCCTCAAACTGGACCCTCAAAACTGCAGCAAATATCCAGGTTGGAATTGGGCTACTCTCTGAGACCCAGTTTAGCCACCGGCTTGGGAAGCCGGTAGTGAGTCCCCCCTGCAGGGGATGCTGCTGTCTCAGAACTTCAGTCTCCAGCACTGCAACCAGGCCCAGCCCAGCAGAGTCCAGCCTAGCCAGGCAGAAATGGTGAGTCCTTGGCAATTTCATCCACCCCACCCTGAGCCAGCCCCATACCCCAGTCCTGTCTAGAGATGTCACTTTCTACACGCCAATGACTCCCCTCTGAGCCCAGAAACCATTTCCTCCAAGTCAGAACCATGCCTCATCCCCCCCTTCCCAAGCCAGCAGCCCCCCCTCTGAGCCAGCCTCATGTCCCATTTCCTCTCCCGAAGCCAGCAACCTCCCCTGAGCCCATGCCCCTTTCTGCTCAAAACCAGTAACACCCCCAAAGCCAGACTCATGAAAGCACTTTTAGATGTGCCAGTGTGCATGTGGATTTAAATAATCCACTTCTAGACATGTTGCGTGGCTGGCGTTTAGACGCGCTGCTGCCATTGCAAACTGGCTCACGCATTGTTTTGAAACCACATCGGTAAACCTCCAATACTGAGGTTTTACCAATGCGGTTTCAAAACAATGTGCGAGCCGTGGTTTGCAATGGTGGCAGCGCGTCTAAACGTCACCCGCACGACTTTTCTAAAAGTGGATTATTTAAATCTGCATGCACAGTGGCATATCTAAAAATGTGCTGAACCAGACCAATGTCCTGTTCCACTCTCCTCATGTTAAAAACCTCCCCACCAAGGTAGCTCCTTCTCTAAACAAGTGTTGCTGTTTTTAAGTTGGTAGCAGACTTAGCAGCAGTGTTGACTGCATTTTCCTTTCCTTATAGGCCTGTCAAACTGGCACAGTCCCACTGAAATTCTGCACCAAAATAACCACTATGCAGGGACCTGTGTTCACTGCCTTTTCCACATTTATAATGATGGGGGAAAATTAAATGCAGCAAGCACAGCTAAAGATACAAATACAAATAAATGCAAATACCAAAACCACAAATACAGATACAAATACTTGACAGCTGTCCTATACATAAAACCTTTTTGCACATGTGGAAAAAGGAATTTTTGTAGTGTGCATGCTTAAGATTGTGTTGCAAAGGCGAACAAGTGTGGTGTCATCTTGTGCAAGCGCATTACACAAAATCCCTTTTTGCACATGTAAAAAGGTTTTATGTATGGTGTGCATGTGAGATGGCACTGCGCTATTGGGAGAGCCAGCTGGAATCTGATTCTGGTCTAACAGAATGGGGCTAGCCTGCGTCTTCACTACACCACTGCCAAGTAGTTCGGTGACTACTACAACTTAATCCACCCCTGCCTGCGGGAGACAGAGGTGGAGGACAAGGTGCTGTAATTATAGAGTTGTGGGAGTGGTTCTATACTTGAGGGCTTCTACTCTCCATTAAAATCATGCAAATTCTGCTCATTATAAAATTGAGATTATTTATCCTACCACTGTGAACTTTTGTAGGAAGGATTATTTGGGTGAGGGGTAAAATCTCTCTGATTTCAGACAGATTGTTTGAGAATGACTGATTTATATGAGTTTGGAAATTGAAGGCAAAAGTATTTTTTCTGGATTTTGCAACTGTTTCCTGTTGACAGAGAAAAGTGTGTTTGAAGTTATCCATCTAGAGGTGTAGATGTGTCAGAAACAGGGCTGGCCTCAGGTTGTGAGGCCATGTGCGAAGTCTTGGTGCGGGGCCTAATTTGCATAATTAGGCCCGGCCTAATTATGCAAATGTATACATTTACATGAAACTTACTCCCTCTGGACAGGAAGG
>QEPC01006122.1:2203652-2219828 GCA_003113815.1 Sphenodon punctatus | reverse complement strand
AAGGGGAAGGGGGACCCAGCAGCCCAAGGAGACAGGAGGCAGCACAAGGCACAGTGAAACACAACAGGTGTTTATTGAGGACACAAGCAGCACCGGCCTAGTACAGAGGCAGACAGCGTGGGAGCGCGTGGAGCCAAGGCGCGGGAGAAGGGGCAGCAGCAAGGGGGGCCCAGTCCGGGAGGGGGGGAACCAGCACAACATCCCACCACGGAGCTAGGTTCTTATGAAGAAGCACACCCAGTGTGCGAGGGGAGGCACCGGACGGAAAGCCCCCCCCCCGCACGGGGGAGGAAGGGCATGGGGGCCCCTCAGTTACACTCTCCAAGGCATCCAGGGGGGCGGTTGAAGGCCGGGCCACAGTTGAGGGCCACCAAGGCGGGGAAGCAGTCCCTGTCCCACGGAACAGGGGCCCCCAGGCCAGGTGCAGGAGAGTGGGGCGCAGGGATGGGGGAGGCAGCTCACGGAGACAGAGGACTGTCAGCGACATGTCCACAGGAGGCCACACGGAGGGTTCTGGGGTGGCGGCCGCAGGTCCCAGGTGAGAGGGCGACAGGTAGGTGGGCGGAGGTGGGTCACAGGGGGTCCAGCTGTCCCAAGGAGGCAGCAGGCATTGGCGCGAGCACCCAGGCCACAGGTGGAAGGAAGGCGCTGAGGAGGCAGCTGGATGTCAGATGGGCCTGGAACGCCCTACACCCAGCTGCAGGGGCTCCCATTGGGTGGAGGGGTGGTAACGTCAGCAGGTGCACATAGTGGGGCCATTGCCACAGTCCCCGGCAGAAACCTCGGCCAGCCATGTGGAAGCAGATCAGGTAGAAGGCCTCGAAGGGATCCATAGAGCTCATCCCGAGTTGCACATCAGAGTGGCTGCACACCTCCGACAGGGCCGCCAGCTCCGGTCTGGGGGGGGGCAAGCCATAATCAGCCGCGGTGGGCCAGGGCAGGTGGGACAGCTCCACCAGATGTTAGTAGGCAGCCCCATGGGCAATGGATACCCACAGGCACCCTGCACGCTGATGAAGTAGGACACGGCCAGGGCAGGGCCACCCTCACACAGGCAGCTCACATATCCTGGGAAGGCACACACACACAGAGTGGAGGCCGTCTCATCAGTACTCGATGCCGCAAGGCCACCCAGCGTGTCCGGTAAGCACCCCTCAGGGAAGGGGGTGAGCCCCAGCTCCTCACAGTGCATGCGGCAGTCGCCAGCGGTCATGACATAGCCAAAACACAGCATACCAAAGCTCAGGCACCAATAGGCATCCGGCTGGGTGGGCAAGGGGCGCAGGCAGCACTGAACGATGGGCAAATGCCACAGGTCACAAAGGGCCATGCTCTCGTGGGCGGTCCAGACTCGGACAGAGGCCCCAGAGTCTCAGAGCGGGACCTTGGGCTGAGATGCAGCTGCCATGGTACAGCTCTTGGAGGGTCTGAGCCACAGCAGCCGTGGGGGCAGCATGGGATGTGTGGCTGGGGGGCTGGACAGGCAGACAGGGGCTGCCAAGGCCGATGGATAATGGCAGGATGGGAACAATGGGGCCACTGTGGAGGGATGCGAAGGGAGCAGGCAGCGCGCAGCTGCCGGCATGCAAGGCTGGACAGCCCCACGCATACACACCTGCAAGAGGAGATAGAAACAACAGCACGTGCATGCACAGGGAGAAGCAGCGGGCCGGGGGCCCGCACAGGGCACCCCCAATGTGGGACCACAGCCAGCACCGGAGGGAGCGCAGCGGGGCCCCAGGGCACCACCACCACCCCATCGCCACCACCATCGGCTGACACCCCATGCAGGAGATGGAGCTCCCGGGCTGATAGCCCAACTGACAAGGGGTGTGCGGCCACCGGTACTCACCCATAGGCCCATGGGGGAGGGAAAGTGTGCACATATGTGGCACAGGTGCGTGTTCAGGGGCGGAAGCGAGCGCNTACCCCGCCCAATGGTGCGGCCACACCCACAGTGATGGATCGCCTCCAGCTCGGAGCTCGCATAGCCCTGCTACAGGTGGTTACAGAGTGGTTCTGGGAGCACATGGCGCTGCTGAGGCTCATCACAGAGGAGCTGGACAGGATGCATGCGGAGCAGTGGTACATGGCCAGGGTGGGGACGTGCAACTGTCACGCAATGAGCAGGGCCAGATGGGCTCCTAGCCTTGGGGACGGCACGGCGGCTTGGACTGGCCTACAGCAGGCCACTGATATGAGCCAACAACCTACCAGCCGGCAGCAGGGGTCTGCTGTCCAGGAGCGCGTGGGAGAGGGCTGCCAGGTACCTAGCGCTTCAGCTTGCCATGCCCATACAGAAGTGTACGTGGGCCATGCTGAGGACTCATCAGTGGTGACAGAGAGTGCTGGCATGGTGGGACAATGTCACCTGGGTCAGACACTTCCGAATGGACAGGCGCACCCTCATGCACCTGGCAGAGCAGCTGCAGGAGTGGCTCGAGCCCCTGAGGACCAATATGTGAGACCCCATTCCCGTGCCACAGCGGGTCGCCATCGCTATGTGGGCCTTGGCCACCCCGGACTCCTGCCGGTCCGTTGCCCAGCACTTTGGGGTGGGACTCACAACCATGGCGTGCCTGGTGTAGGACTTCTGTGAGACTGTGGAGGGGGTGCTCATGGAGCGCGTTATCCAGCTGGTTGATCAGGACACCGTTATGGCAGGTTTCCGGGACCTGGGCTTCCCCAATTGTCTGGGGGCCATCGATGGCACCCATATAGTGATCCGGCGGCCCCCAGATGACGATGTGGCGGAGGACATAAGCCGGCACGGGTACCACTCACTAGAGCTCCAGGGCCTGGTGGACCATCGGGGGCGCTTCATGGACATATTCTCCGGGCACTGGGTCCGCAGCCACGATGCACGCATCCTCACCATCTCCCCGCTGTTTGCCCGCATGTACAGGGGGGACTTCGCAGACATGTGAATGACCCAGATAGAGGGGGTGACACTTCCAAATGGACAGGCGCACCCTCATGCGCCTGGCAGAGCAGCTTCAGGAGTGGCTCGAGCCCCTGAGGATGCATCATTGGGGACCCGGAATATCCCCTGAAGCGATGGCTGATGAAGGCATTCCCAGTGCCCACCCCAGCTCAGCAGCGGTACAACACCCACCTCAGCACCGCTCGCACCGTGGTCAAGAGGTCCTTTGGTGCCCTCAAGCAGCATTGGCGATATCTAGCCGGCCAGCTGGAGTATACGGTGGAGGCCTCCTTCCTTGTCATTGGAGCCTGCTGTGTCCTCCACAACATATGCAAGACCAACAAGGCCGCTCTGGAGAACCCCCCCTCACACCGCCTGCCTGGCCCGGTACCGCTGTATGCTGACGTGCCCAACCCCCGTGAGTACCGCTATGACAAACGCATCAGGGCAGCGCTGACTCATCACATTGAGTGCATGGTCCATCCCTGAGGCCCCTGTCACCTGGACCCTCCCAACCAGTCCTGCACCATGCCCACGGCCACACTGATGCTGCTGTAGCCCTGTACCTGCATGAAATAAAGCACTCGGACAGATATAGGTGTGCCACCAACAATTTATTGTGCTCCCCCATTCCCGCCCAATACCCCTGTACACCCGTGTGTCCTTGTGTCCATCCCTCCCCTCCGTGGTGCCAGGTGCTCCCTCCCTTCCCCATCCCCTATGCTGCCCTGCCCCTGCCCCTGCCCCTTCCCCTGGTGCCCCTTGGCTGGCCCCTCCCCCTGCCAACCAGGATGGCCGAGGCTACTGACCCCCCCTCGNCCGGATCCATGGTCCCTGATGCTGTTGGGGTGGCGGAAGAGGTGTTGTCTGCTGGCTGGGCCGGGAGGCCTGGCCCTGCCCCCTGTCCACCGCCCCTGAGGGGCCCCTGCCCGTTCCCCCCTGCGCCACCTGCTGCCATATCAGGGCCTGGCGGACCGGCTTCTGGCATCTCTGATGTGGGGGAACGGGTCCCCAGATCCAAAATTCTCTATAAAGCAATGGTCCTACCAATACAACTCCCACTCAAGTTCATAAAGCAATGTGAATGAGCCATGCTAAAAGCAGTATGGAAAGGCAAAAAATGTAGAATTAACAAACAAACACTGATTAGAAGAAAAGAGAAGGGTGGCGTTAATATGCCAGATGTACAATCTTACCTCAAAGCAGCGGCACTCAGAACATTGAGATACTGGTACTATCCTACAATAAACACTACCTGGGTAGAAATAGAAAAAGAGTTATTAGGAAACACAAATCTACAAGAAATGATAACTAACCAGGACAAAGCAAAAAAAATAATAAATCAGACCATCCATTCGCACACGCAACTATACAACACTGGCACCAAATTAATAAAAAATTAAAACTATCACTAGAAGCATCACCTTATACACCCATAAATACACAGACATCAAATAGAGATAATATAGCAAAAGATTTGAAAAAAACATTAAACAAACGCGGTATACACAGGGCAGAACAATTATTGAAGGACAACCATTTTGCAACGATATAGGAACTACAAAAAATAACCAAAACAAAAATAGACACCCTACAATAGCTACAACTAAAAAATGTATTAATGGATAAAAACAAAATACAACATTACTCCAGAAAACCCACTACATTAGAAAAAATATTACTTAGCCACACCACAAACAAAGGGTTAATAGCAAGAATATATGGAGCGTTGGTCGAGGCCGAATCCAATAAACCAAATGCATATATAGAAAAATGGGAACAAGACCTAGGGGGTAAAATTGACAAAAACCAAATAGACACAATAGGACATCAAATGCACAATTGTGCAAGTTCACTTGAAATCAAAGAAACCCAAATTAAAGTAATCCTAAGATATTATTTAACCCCAATCCACTTCAAAAAAATAGATGACTCTGGCCTCGACCAATGCTGGAGGGGCTGTGGAGAACAAGGCACATACCTGCACTGTTGGTGGTCATGCCCCAAAGTACAACAACTCTGGCATACAGTCTGGTCAAATATGAAAAAAGCCACTGGACTTATTATACCATTCCGACTAGAAACTGCATTGCTGGGACTATATCCGGAAATACCACTCATGAAACACCACCAGGAAACCTGCATACTCATGACACTAGCAGGACTGAACATCATAGCGAGAAACTGGAAATCAGCAAAGAATCTAACAGAAACTGAATGGGTAAAACGACTCTGGTACATGTACTCAATGGAGAAATAGCAGCAACACAGGAAAATAAATCAAAAAAGTTCACCACCAGATGGTTTTCCTGCATAGAGAATATAAAAGGACACACAGTTGAAGAAGAAACAAGATCATATCTGGTGGATTACAATATATAAAAAGTACAATAAAAATATCTTGACAGTATTTGTTAATTTATGTTAATATGTTTATTAGTTAGTAGATTGATAAATGTGTGTGTTAATGTTGAATGTTTAATTAATAATAAAAGAAAATTAATTAAAAAAAACCCAAAACACAGGAGCTTTGACCTGCTCCATTTCTGACATGGGCCGGTTCACGCCTTCTTAAACAACCTGGTAACCTACCGTTTCCCAAAGGTCACCATATTGATGCTGACCTTAGTATGGACACCTGATCAGCATGACCCACTGCAGTCCAGAACCCCTGAGCTCGTATGATTTTACAGTCTCAGCCTCCCAAGGAGCTGGGAATTACAGGCACAAGCTACTATACCCGGCTGACGAACTATTGACTGTGATGGTACCTAAAACTCTGCTTGTGAGTTTTCTGCCTTGGCAAAATGGGAGCAGTAGAGAGTAAAATGTCTCTACATTCTGTCTCTGTGTGCCTTCCCATGTCTCCTTTTCCCAGTAGAAATCCTTTTTAGGGAAGGTTATTGAATGGGTGGTGGCCCAGCAGCTGCAGGAGCATCTGGGCTGGATGAATTTTCTTGATCTCTCGCAGTCTGGCTTTCCTCCGGGATATGGGCATGGATACTGTGCTTGTGGCCTTGGTTGATGACCTCTCCCGTGAGTTGGACCAGGGTTGTTCGACCCTGTTGATCCTGTTAGATCTCTCGACTGCATTTGATACCATTGTTCATTAGTTGTTGGTGACTCAGCTACGGGACCAGGCAGGGATTGGTGGGACTGTTCTTGAATGGTTCCACTCTTTCCTGGCTGGGAGAACCCAACGTGTGGTGCTGGGGGAGTTTTCATCTTCTCCCCGGGGCCTCACGTGTGGAGTCCTGCAGGGTTCTGTCCTGTCTCCTCTCTTGTTCAATGTGTATATGCAGCCTTGTTAGGGAGTTTGGCGTACGGTGTCATCAATATGCTGATGACACACAGCTATATCTCTCTTTTTCATCCAATTCAGGCCTGGCAGTCTCGGTGCTTACACGGTGTTTGATGGCTGTTGGGGATTGGATGAGGGCGAGCCGCTGAAGTTAAATCCCGACAAGACAGAGGTGATGGTTGTGGGGAAGGTCGGGGGAGTGGTGTCCCCCATCATTGATGGAGTTGGTCCTGGCCTGGTATCTCAGGTTTGGAGTCTGGGGGTGCTCTGGACCCTCAGCTCTGCCTGGATGTCTAGGTGGTGGCTGTGGCAAAGGGTGCATTTCACCAATTACATCTGGTGCGTCGACTTCGGCCGTATGTCTCAGACTTGGATCTGGCCACAATCGTCCATGTTTTTATTACCTCAAGACTGGACTACTGTAATGCACTCTACGTGGAGCTAACCTTGGTGCTGGTTTGGAGACTGCAGCTGGTGCAGAACGCGGAGGCTCATCTCCTAATGGGGATGGGCCAATGCGAGCACATTACACCAGTGCTTTGTTCTCTGCACTGGCTTCCGATAGTCTTCTGGGCTCAATTCAAGATGTTGGTGTTGACCTTTAAAGCCCTAAATGGTCTGGGCCCAGCCTATCTGCAGGACTGCCTCACCCGCCGGATCCTGGATCGACCCCTGTGGTTGGCCGGGGGTGCCATCCTTGAGATCCCCCAAGTTTCTCAGGTGTCGACCTTACAGAGGGCATTCTCTGTGGCTGTGCCACGGCTGTGGAACTCCCTCCCATTGGAGGTCCGCCTGACCATCGACCACCCCTCTTTTTGTAGACAATGTAAGACCTGGCTGTTTTTTATTTTACTGTGGGGTTTTTAACTGTATTATTGTTGTTTTTTAATCTGTTTTAATCTGTTGTTAGCCGCCCCGAAGTGCTTTTAGCAGGAGGGGGCGGCATACAATTCATTTTATTTTATTTTTTTACTATTTTTCTACCCCGCCCCCTCCTGTTCACAGAGCAGCTTGGGGCGGCTTACAAAATGCACAAACAGTAAAAACACATAAAATATCATTAAAAACATTTAAAATGATAAAAAGAACTAAAATGGTAGCATTTCCCCTCCCCAACCCAACCCACCCTACCCATCTCCCTCTTCAAAGGCCCAGCTGAACAGCCAGGTCTTACACTCTCTACGGAAAGAGGGGAGGTCCAGGGTCAGGTGAGCCTCCATCGGGAGGGAGTTCCACAGCCTGGGAGTGGCCACTGAGAACGCCCTCCCCATTGTCGCCACCCGGGCAACCCAGGGGACTTCGAGTCAGGCATCCCTGGATGACCAAAGGGGTCACAATACAATCCGAGGCCTGAGGTGGTCCCACAGGTAAGCTGGGCCCAGGCCGTTTAGGGCTTTATAGGTCATTACCTGCACCTTGAATTGGGTCCAGAAGATAATAGGAGGGAGTTCCACAGCCTGGGAGTGGCCACTGAGAACGCCCTCCCCATTGTCGCCACCCGGGCAACCCAGGGGACTTCGAGTCAGGCATCCCTGGATGACCAAAGGGGTCACAATACAATCCGAGGCCTGAGGTGGTCCCACAGGTAAGCTGGGCCCAGGCCGTTTAGGGCTTTATAGGTCATTACCTGCACCTTGAATTGGGTCCAGAAGATAATAGGCAGCCAGTGCAGAGAATGGAGCACTGGTGTAATGTGCTCACGGCAACCCGTCCCCGTTAAGAGACGGGCTGCCACATTCTGCACCAGCTGCAACCTCCAGACCGTCCCGAAGGGCAGCCCCATGTAGAGTGCATTACAGTAGTCTAGTCTAGAGGAGGTGATAAAGACATGGATGATGGTGGCCAGATCCGAGTCTGAAACATACAGCCGCAGCCGTCGTACCAGATGTAATTGGCAAAATGCTCCCCTCGCCACAGCCTCCAACTGGAGATCCAGGTGGAGCTGTGAGTCGAGGAGCACCCCCAGACTACAGAACTGTGTGACCATAGGAGGGCAGACCCCATCGATGATGGGGACCACTCCCTCCAGCCCTACCCACCAACATCACTTCCGTCTTGTCGGGATTCAACTTCAGACGGCTCACCCTCATCCAGTCCCCCACAGCTGCCAAGCACTGGGTGAGCACCGAGACTGCCAGGTCTGGGTCTGCAGAAAAAGAGAGGTAGAGTTGTGTGTCATCGGCATACTGATGACAATGCACGCCAAACCCTCTCACGATCTTGCCCAAAGGCTGCGTATACACGTTGAACAAGAGGGGGGACAGAATAGAACCCTTGGGCTTTTCGTTCCACTATTTCACTGGCCATTCATCAGTTGGCACGAAAGCAGCCATTGAATAGAGATCTAGAGACATTGCAATCCAAGAGGACCTGGCTACCCTCAAGGACTGGAAGGTGGCCCCTAGCTTAGCTGCAAGTAAGGTTCTCTTTAGGAGAGAACCTTATCTTGATATACTAGGGAATATCCAGCTGAGATGACATTATACCCTTTTTTGTTTCAGCCTTGCTCAAACCTTGGTGGTAGAGGGCAGATTTGCAAAAGTCCCTTACCAGAACCGTAAGTGCTCGTGCTCCCTGTCAGAAGTAGAATCAGTGGAGCACCAAATATTCATCTGCTCATATTATGCCCACCTGAGGGAAAATTGGTTGAAGCCTCTGTTGGAGGGTAAGGGGTCTAACCGTGTGCAACTCCTTGCCTCCCTAGCTAATTTGTCAAACCCCAATGACTTAGAGTCTGTGGCAATATTTCTCAACTTGGTGGCCAAACGGCAAAAAATGATTAGTTCTCGACTAAATGTGTTATAATCAAAGTTGCTTTAACCAATGTAGGCAGTTTACTGCCCGCTCATCTGAGATTCTCTGATTTAACAGGCTGACTTGGATTAATAGTTGGCACAGTTCGAGATTGGTGGACGGTAGCTATTGTTTTCCTCCCCCAGTAATAATATGGTTGTTTTAACTGCCTTTCTAACAATTTTTCTTATGTATAGTTTGTATTTTATTAACTGTCCAATGTTTAATTGGGAATTTTAATTCATGCTCAGTTCTGTTTTGTGTTTGTTTCTCTTTCTTCTCTGTAGGCCATGGCAGAAGCCTGTGCCAATAAACCTGACTTGACTTGACTTGAATAGAACCCTATGGGACTCCACACGTGAGGTCCTGGGGAGATGAAGTACATTCCCCAAGAACCACACACTGAGTTCTCCTGGCTAGGAATGAGCGAAACCATTCTAGAAAAATTCTGCCCACCCTGTCCCGGTCCTGCAGCTGAGCCACCAACATCTCGTGGTCAATGGTATCAAATGCAGCCAACAGATCTAATAGAATTAAAATAGAAGATCTGCCCCAGTCTAATTCACGGAGCAGGTCATCAACCAAAGTCACAAGCGCAGTCTCCATGCCAAACCCAGGGCGAAAACCAGACTTCAAGGGATCAAGAAAATTGACCTGATCTAGATGCCCCTGAAGCTGCTGAGCCACCAACCATTCAATAACCTTCCCTAAAAAGGGAAGGTTAGAGACTGGCCGATAGCTGGCCAGGGAGTCAATGTCAAAAGATGGTTTCCTGAGCAGAGGCCTCACCACCACCTCTTTGAGGTGACTCAGCACCCTGCCCTCCCAAGGGAGGCATTGACAACCCCCACCAGCAATGGCCCTAATGTATACCAGCAGGCCTTGACCAGTCAGGACAGGCACGGATCTAATTCACAACAGGTGACCCTTACAGTCCCAAAGACATCCGCCGCATCAGCGGGCCACACCCACAGAAATTAATCCCATGAAATTGGATAAGGCGGGTCCTCCACCCCCTCAGGTTCACCTACTGTTATAAGTGTAGCATCGAGGTCACGGTGAATCTGAGCAATTTTATCCACAAAAAAGTCAACAAATATGTCACAGCGGGCACTGGAAGATTCCAGTTCCAGGCGGAGAGAGGCCGGACTGACCAGCCGCTGCACCACCCAGAAAAACTCTGCTGGACGTGACTTTGCGGATGCTATGAGGGCAGCAAAGAACTTTTTCTTTTCTGCCCGCACCGCCACAGCATAAACTTTTAAACTTGCTTTATGTCGCAATCAGTCGGCTTCAGCACGACTCCGGCACCACCGTTGCTCCAACTGCCGTCCTTCCTCCTTCATCTGGTAAACCAAGGGGACCCACATCATCAGCATTCCAGAAGCAGATGCCTAGGAGCCATTTGGTCAATGGTCTCAGTCAACAAGCTGTTCCAGAAGACAATGAGGTCATAGAGCGAACAGTCATTGAGATCAGGAGGTAATTCCCCATGGGCATTCCGGAACCTCTCTGGTTCCATAAGTCTCCGGGGGTGGACCAACTGAACTGGTCCTACACCTCTCCGGGGGCAGACATGTGCCAGAAGATCAGTCTGGAGGAGAAAATCCATGACAAGGGTGTAGTTGATACATCCCCCACCACCGGATCCCCCACCTCAAGGTCAGTGCAGAACATTAGATCTAGGGTATGTCCTCCATCATGTGTTGGGCCCACAACCCTCTGAGACAGTCCCATGGTTGTCATGGCGGCCATGAACTCATGCTCCGCTCCCCCAAGGTCGGTGTCAGCATGGATGTTGAAATCCCCCAGGACTAAGTTCCTTGGAGACTGCAAGACCACCCCTGACACCAACTCAGCTACAGCATGTAGAGATGCTGCCATACAGGTAGGTGCATGGTATATGAGCAGCAGCCCCAATCTGTCTCCAGCCAAATCGATCACCAGATTGTTTTGGCTGGAGACAAAATAGTCTCCAGCCAAATCCTGCATGCCCAAAATAGTCTGCACTGGATACCTCCTCACAGACCAGGTGTCCTTAAAAATAACAGCTACATCGCCTACCCACCCCTCTGGTCTAGCCTGGTGCTGTACAGAGTACCCGTCTGGAACAAGGTCAGCCAAAATTGGTCCCGACTCAGTGTCCAGCCAGGTCTCTGTAATACACACGAGGTTGGCTGATTGATCCAGGATCAACTCCCAGATCATTGTAGATTTATTACCAACCAACCTTGCATTTATCAGCAGCAGTCCCGGACCAGCCCCCCCTCCCATTCTCTATCACTGCATTACCTGTCCGGAGGCCTGTGAGGGGGACTGGCATCAAGCACCTGTCCCTCCTCATTGATGTTACCGGCCTCCCAGAAGGACCATAGTTGCCCTGGCCCATCACAGCCCCAATGGCTGCAGACACACACACCCCGGCATGCCCCCCCACCTCTCCCCCAGTGGCTATCCCACCTGGCCCCCAAGGGAGACCTCCTCTCCCTCCACCACCCCTATATCCCCCTTCCCCCCTCCCTCCCTCCCTCCCCTCTCACAGGGGAGCCAACCCCCCCATCGGGTCACACACACACCCTCACACTGGGGAAACAGTCCATCTCCAACCCAGTCCCCCCTTCCCCCTTACATTGGGGAGGGATCCATAACCCCTCCCCTCCAAACTCACCCCCTCCTTCAAACTCTATGATTTTATGCTGTAGCTGCGGGTTTCCTGCATTGAGCATGGGGATGGACTAGATGACCTCTGTGATCACTTCCAGCTCTGTAATTGAAAAGGGACTGTGTCTCACTCTCTTGCCCAGACTGTGTCATTCGCCTCATAATTCAATGGAGGGCTCAAAAAACAGCCCTGCATCATGTTATTGATTTTAATGGGAGAAGGGGAAAATAATGATAATAGCTCTGTGCCCATGATCAAGGACTCACACTGTAGCAGGGAGCAGTCCTGTGGGGCTGCTGCCCCTTTAAGAAGGGGGCTGAGGGGGTCTGCTGGAGGGCTGAGCATGCCCAGGGGCATGGCAGAGCCAGCCCCATAGCTTGAGATCAGCCTGTAAGGCAAACAGGCTGAGAAACCCCTGGGACAGAGTGGGTAGGTTACTGGCCCTTTAAGGCTGAGTAGAGGAAGCCTAGCCACACCCACTCTGCCTGTATAAAAGGAGAGACCAAGCAGCAAAGTGAGAGTCTCTGCTAGAGAGTTGGAGGAGCAACATCTTCCTGAAGAAGCTGGCTTGCTCAATGCTCTCCAAGGTGCTGGAGAACCAGAGGGACCCAGGCCAGTGGAAGAGGAGGGAGCCTCTTGCCTGGGGAAGGCTTGGTCAGAGCCTGGGGGTTTAGAGGCCTGGCTGGATGGTCTGTGTTGCTCCTGAGCTTGGAAAGACTGACCTGAGTCTGCAGGGTGGAGGCAACTGAGCCGGCAGCCCCAGGTACATTGGACACAGAGTCTAATAAAGGACTGTGGACTCATACCCTCTGGACTGTGTATTGTGTCCTAGAAGAGGGTATCCCCCTGTCTTGGGGGGGTCAGTCAAGGTGGGCTGAAAAGGTGTAGCAGAGGGGTTGACTAATTCCCCAGAGTGAGACCCCCAGTGGCCCTGGGGAGACCCCCTGCTACACACGTCATCTCTCATTAGTTTTCTTAACACAAGTTTCTTCCCCCTCCTGTAACGTCAACAAGCAACCTTAGGTGAGAGAAACAGGCCTGGGTGAAGGTGCCAGCAGATGGGCCACCACACTGGTCTCCTGGGACTTCAAGGCTGGGGCCTACACTGGGCAAGGCAAACAGAGTAAAGAACAAGTAGTGGGTTTGCAAGGGGTAAGGTTTTGTGTTGAGAAGACCACAAACCTGGTGCAGTGGGTGCCCCCCCAACAATAATTCCTCACAGAAGAATGGTCACAATCCAGGCAGCTCAAAGCCACACACGGTGGCAATGGCCCAGAACCAGTGTGAAAAACTCATCTGGGGTTCTGAGTGAACGTTATCTGTTATGGACAGAGTTCTTCAGGAAATGCTGCACGCTGCCATGAGCTCTCTGTGCTGCTAGGAGTTTTCACTTAGGGTGGGGTTAGAATTTGAAGATGTGCCAAAATCTCCTCTAAATTGGAGAGCTTCCAAGCACAGTCACAGCTGACAGAACTCTGGCAAGCTAAGAGCATGACTGTCTCTGGGCTTCTGCACTGATAGAAACATTGTGTGTATTTCCTTAGAAAGCCAAATAAGCTAGAGGCTCAGAGGAGAAGCTTTGTGGCATCAGTGAGTAAAAACTTGATGAAACAAGATTGTGCAACTTCCGCCTCAGTCAGTTCCATGGAAGTCAAGGAGATCACTTGTGAGTAAAAATAGGAGGGACAGAGGGGGCAGCCGTAGTGGCAGCACCACTGCTACCACAGGGTGCAGATTAGAATAAAAGAGGTGAGTGCATCCTGCACCACGGTGTACCTCCGGAGCCCTGTCTGAGCAACCAGAAGTTTCTGATCCCCCCATATTCTCACCAGTCTTGCTCTGGCCAGAAATTTAGGTCTGAGCCTGACTGATCAGTCCCAATGCAGCTACAAAGGGCAGGACTATATCAGATAAGGGGCAGGCTGGGGAGTGTGCATGCGCGGCTAGTGGCAGCAGTCTAGAGTGAGCGCTCCCCCAAGCACCAACAAAAAGCGGCCCCCAAAGCAGCGGAATTCAACAAAAAACTGAAAAAGGTGAGGGGGAATCATGCCAGCAAAAGGCAGGGAGAATAAAAAGAAAGAAAAAGGGGCAAAAGAAACGCCGCTGGAGCGGTTTGTAAAACTGCGCCAGCCAGAAAGAGCGGGACAGAAGCCCGGGCTGCAGAACGCAGTAAAATGGCGGCGGCGGAGGAGGAGGTGGTGGCCCCAGAGGGGGATGATTCCCCAGAGGAAAATGAACTGGAGGAAAATACAGATGAGAGCCCAGTTATGAGGCTCCTGATGGAACTCAAAAAAGAGTTCAAAAAGGACATGATAAGGTTAAGAGCCTCAGTAGAGGCAGGTAATAAACTGGAAGGGCTGGTGCAGAGGCTGAATACAGCAGAGAAGAGAGTTTCCTTGCTGGAAGACCAAGCAGTAACTAATGAAGAGCAAGTTATAATGCTACAGGAAAAGGTCCATAATATGCTAATGCAGAAAACAGCGGACCTAGAAAATAGGTCCAGAAGGGACAATTTGAGGTTTATGGGCTTCCCAGAGGGGAGCGAGAAAGCAGAGGCAAAAGATCTACTGTGGGAGTTCTTGGGAGAACAATTCCCAGAGACACAAAAGTTACAGAACCCTGAAATTATTAGGGCACACAGAACAGGGAGACAACCTAGCAAAAGATAAGCGGCAGGCTAAGACTTTCCTGGCCCCATTTCAATGTGGCCATGCCCCCCAACAAATGCCTGATGTCAAAGCATTCACTTTTGAGGCAGGCCTTTCTGCAGCTAGTGAGCCCAGCCCTGGCTTGGGAGTAGAGTGTAACCAACTCTGTCTGGGTCTGACAGGACCATTTGGGTCCCACTGGGGTTGAATCACGGGCTTCTACCATTCTTTCTCTGCTTTGTTTAAAGGCTAGTCTTGACTCCTGCCCTGACCTTCAACTAATTACTACCCGCTGCTGGTAAACTTGAGTTACTCCTCTGGTTTTGCATTGACTCTTCTCTCAATGTCAGGTTGTGTAGGTAAAGTGAGTAAAGCATGATTGGTAATTTTTGGACCGTATAAGAGGCTAAGCAATTGTCACGGGGGTTGGGGTCCAACACCCCACTTTCCTGGGTTGGGTGACTCAATTTCCCTCACTTGCAGCCCACCTGAACCAGTTCTCTCTCTGGCTGATTCAGTTCTGCATAAGGGAAAATCCTTTTCCCACCCAAGGTCCAGAAAAGCTTCCCGTCCACTCTCTCTCTCTCTGGGTTCACACGTGCTTGGGGGCACAAGTTACTCATTTGTGTTCGCAATGTAGACCACAGAGCACTTCTTTATAAATAAGAAAGTTTATTGATTACATAATCCAAGATAGTTTGAATACAGAGTGGCAATTAAAACCAAAAGTAAATAACGCATTCCTAATCTGGACTGGGTAAGTTCCTAGATAAATCTTGCCCTATAGAAAGTCCATGCACTTGAATTCATTCTCAGCCTGACGTTGGGGCTGGGCGCTTTGTCTCTTAGCTGGTAGAAAGCAAAGTTCTTCTCTCAATGCATCGCTTCAGCAAAGCTGGCTAGCAAGCAGGCTCTTGCCCCCACCCCCAGCTCTATCTTAGACTCAGTGAGTCAGTGGTTGAATTGAATTCAAATTGTCTCTTGAGAGCAAAAGATCTTCCCTTAAATACTTTGCAATCCCTTTGTTTCATTTTCCCGCCTGGAGCCTCTGTGGTTCCAGGCACGTAGGCACAGAAGCTTAATTTGCAACTCCATGGGGCATATCTGGTTTCTTCAGTGAATACACATCCATCCTTGTCTTTGTCTCTCTCCATTTCCTGGAGTGAGTTTCCAACTCTCAGGTTTACATTACATGATTACTACATAAAGGGAGTTTCATGTTCTTAACATTACATACATGTTTACCCTTTAGCTTTACGTATTTGTTAGACCTATAGTTCAGTATCTCTTTGTGACAGCTCCCCACCTTCCAGATCATGTGGAATGGTCACGACAATGTCCCGTAACATGATTAGACTGAGGTTTCCCTGCATGATAGTGCATCAGCTACCATATTTTGTTTACCTTTTATGTGTTCAATTCTCATGCCAAATTCCTGCAAAAACAAGCTCCATGTCAGCAGTGTGGAGTTGGAGTCTTTAACAGTATTGAGCCATGCCAGAGGTGAGTGCAGGGGCGTAGCTATCATAGGGACAGATGGGACATGTGTCCCGGGGCCCACCATGGTTGGGGGCCCACACAGTCCGTCCGTCCCTCCTGATAGCTAAGCGGCTGCCGTTTAAATTTTTTTTTTTTGGTGGTGTTGGACCCCAGCGGCCCGGCTGAGAGGGAGGTGGGGGCCCCACCCACCCACCCACCCCCGCGGCCCCGCCGGGCCCCCCCCTCAATCCCGGGCCCCGGAGAATCCGAATCCCTCCTGCCTTCTTCGCTGTCACTGCCTTTGGCCTTAGCCCCGCCTCCCTGACACGTCGCTGTGCGCTGCGCTGGAAACGAGGTCCATTGCGCATGC
>QEPC01006122.1:2131105-2203552 GCA_003113815.1 Sphenodon punctatus | reverse complement strand
GTGTGTGAAAGTTATGCTGTTTGATTTGAGAGGAGACAATACTAGTAAGCTTCATTCTTCTTTTTCAAGAGTACTTACTACTGTGATTAATTGTTAATGTACCACCTGCCTCCAGTCTTCTCTGGTACTATGGGTAGTCTCTTGAGGAGGAGACAGAGCAGAACAAAGAAGCTTGCAGGGAATGGTCTTTAGCTCCTCGGAGTAACAAAAGTTTCCCTTTTACTATTGACAGACCCTGATGCCATGTCTAATTACACAGCCTATAACACTTATGAATTTTGAACATTAAGGGTGTATTGACTTAACTGAGGCTAGGGGATGGCATTGGTACCATAAATGTGTCTGCCACATTATTCTTAATTTAAGTACGTTTGTGTTGACTGTTTTATACAATAAGGACATTGAGGGACAGGGGAGTCTGGTGATGGGCCAGGCGAGGGGGGGGGCACAGTCCATTTCTTGTCCCTGGGCCCATTCCAACCTAGCTACGCCCCTGGGTGAGTGGTCCGTGTATACTGTAAACGTCCTACCAAATAAGTAAGGTTTATGTTTCTTGACAGCCCACACTATGACTAGACACTCTCTTTCAGTGGTTGCCAAAAAAAATTCCCTTGGGAGCAGTATTTTGCTCAGGTATGCAATGGGACAGTCTATTCCATCCTCCCCCCTTTTGTGTGAGGGTTGCTCCCAGGCCAGTGTCAGAGGCATCAGTCCAGATATGGAATTCCTTGTCATAATCTGGACTGATTAACACTGGTGCCTCAGACAGAGTCTTCTTAAGTTCGTCAAATGCACTGTGACACTCATCTGACCATTGTACCTTCTCTGGGCATTGCTTCTTACATTTGTCAGTTAAGGGGATCGCTATCTCACTGAAGCGTGGGACATAATGGTGGAAATAAGTAGTCATGCCTATGAACCTCTGGATCTGTTTTTTGGTTGTGGGTGCAGGCCAGGAGCAAATAGCCTGTACTTTGTCTTTTCGAGGATGTAAATTGCCATTCCCGACCTCATGCCCTAGGTATGCAATGGTATCTATAGCAACTTTACACTTTGATGGTTTTATTGTTAGTCCTGCCCCCTTAATTCTGTGTAGTACCTGACTTACTATGTGTCATGTGTGTCCCATTGTAATAGTTTATTGTGCGGCCAGTGACCACTGCAGGTAAAAATAAGTAAGTAAATAAATAAAAACAAAACCAACTTCCTTACAATCACATCATAGCATATCATCTCATATACAGTTCATATAAAAATTACCGACATCTTAAAAAATCTAAATCAATGGAATTATCCTAGACTACATTGCAAATAGTCAAATCCATTAGGAAATATTAAACAACCAGTCCTTAGCCAAATCCGACTAGATCCATAAATATTCAGGAATCACGAAAGCCTATAATTCTATACCTATACCCCATCCTGCCTTTGCTCCCGAAGGAGTTTAATAGTATAGACTTGCCCTAAGAATTGGGCCACCTTCCCAGAGACTATACTGGTGCGATCGTCCAGGAGAAACTTAAGATAAAATACCTCCAACCTACAAGGGACAGGAGCTAGCAGCGGGAGGATCAGTCTTCTGCAGGCCTCCACATAAAAGGGGCACTCCAAAATAATGTGTTCCAGGGACTCTATTCGACAAAGACGGCACTGGCATAGTCACTGGGCTAATGGAATGCCCTTATAACAACCCTCCACCACTGCCGAAGGGAAACAGTTGAGTCTTGCTAACAGAAACAGCCATCTGTTCTGGGGCCAAAGGCCACCATCTAACTAGAAAGATGGGGCAAGAGAGTCATTTGCCCATTGGATATAAGCAGCCTGGGACCTACAATCCCCAATCGCCAACCTCATATCCTGACGCTTATTGTTGGCCAGTCTTCTTAAGGTTAGTCTTTTTGCAGCACTTGTAGCCCAGTGGGGTAAGGGCCTCAAGGCTTAAACCCAAGGTATTTACCTTCTCCATCACCTCTAATAGCCAGGCATTCTGTGGTCTGTCTTTGATCACTAATAATGACAAGCGAGCAGCCAGGCCAAAGTGCAGTCTAAGCCAGAAACCAATCGCGGCAGACCAAACCCTTTCCTACATCGTTTGAAGTCCACATCCCATGGTAAGAGCCATACTACTGGCCCCCAGCGGTGCCGTCAGCAAGGCACAAATAAAACCTGTTTGCAATTTCCCCAGGTTTTTCCCTTTCCCCAGGGCCCATAAATGTGCCCCATACAATAGCGAGGGGATACACTTCTGGTTGAAAATCTTGACTGCTGGCACAATTATCTGACCTCCTCGTGATCTAAAGAAGGCTAACAAAGACTTCATGAGCTGTTTTGCCTTGGTCTGCATAGCCTGCATTTGAAAAATTCAGCCCCCCGTTAGCCTGGAACAGGAGGCCCAAATATTTATAGCTCTTAACTTGTAAAATCTCCCCCCCCCCCCCATCTGCCACTTATGTGCTAGTTTCCTGCGAGAGAAAACAATCACTTTCGATTTCTCATGGTTCAGTTCTAAAAAGTTCTTACTACAATAATTCCCAAAGACCTCCAGAGAATGCCTCCATCCCACCTGCGAGCGAGAGAGCAACACTGTATCGTCCGCATACAGCAGGCACATTATATTGGTGTACGTGTCCCATGTGTCACTGTAAATCACCAGGTCATCTATATAAGCCAAGGTGAAGTCGCGCATCCCTTCTAGGATGTGATCCATTAATCTCATGAATGTAGACCCACTATTCTTTAACCCAAAAGGCATCACTGTGAATTCATATAGGCCCTTGTCAGTTATAAATGCTGTTTTGGGATGGTCCTCAGGGTTCATTCTAATCTGCCAATAACCCTTGGTCATGTCTAGGGTAGTCAGGTACGTAGCTCCTGCTATCCTTTCTACCATATCATCTGTTCTGGGCATGGGGTAGGAGTCTGACACAGGGTGATTTCAGACGATACGCCTCTGACATTCACCCCGGCTGACCCACAGTCAAACACGGGCTGCGTTTGACTGTGGTAAACGTCTGTTGGCTCGTCGCCAGATGTGCACCACAGTCAAACACGGCCCGTGTTTGCATTCACCACACTTCTGGACCTCCGGATGCGAGGAGGTCAAGAAGTGTGGTGAAAGGCCACCATGGCCGTGGTGAACGGAAAGTAACGTCTGGTTAATTACTGTTCACCGCGGTCAATGGCATTCACCCCCGTCTGTGGTTGCGACAGTGGCCGGATTGGCCGCTGCCTGTCGAGAAGGGGGAGGGCCTCCGGGGAACGCAGGGGGCGGGGACATGCGGCAGCACACTGCACCACACGGCCCCGCCCCCTCCGGGGGTGTGTGCCACTTTAGACGTGACGGCCGGCCGCTTTCACAACGGGTCGTGGGGTGGTTCGGACCACGGCCGGGGGCAATGGGCCGCACGTCTGTTGGCGTGCCCCTTCACCTCCGGCCGTGGTCCGAACCACCCCATGGCGCGTGGTGAAAGTGGCCGGCCGTCGTGTCTGAAATCACCCACAGTTATGGCATTCAATTTATGATAATCAACACAGAACCTTATGGAGCCATGAAGTTTTGGAACTAAAACCACTGGGCTTGCCCATGGACTCTTTGAGACCTGTATGACTCCCAGTTGCAACATTTCCTCGATCTCCTGGTGGATCTGTGTTTGAATCTTCCCATTTGTGCGAAAGGGACTGGACTTAACTGGAGTCTTGGTTCCTGTCTCAATGGTGTGTACAATTATGTCTGTTTGCCCAGGTTTGTTTGAAAAGGTCTCTTTGTGCTCCTGCAGGGGTTGCATCATCTCATGCCCTTGGGAGGTGCTGAGTTCTGTGGAAATGCAAATTTCCTCCAGAGACTCAGCTCCCTGGCTCTCGTGCAGGAGGTCTGGTAATGAGCCATCCATTTCCCCATCACCCTCAGCCACCGCCGCTAAGCAAGCCTGTGTTTCCTTATCATGGTAATCTTTTTTTCTATTTACATGAAATTCTTGGGCCTTTGTCCTGGTGTTAGATTTATTAACACAGTAAGTGACCTCATTTTTCTTATCAGTTATATGATATGGACCATACCAAATGGCTTGCCCCCTGGCCCCAACCTTGTTGGTTTGTCTCATTACCAGCACAGTGTCTCCTAGGTTATAAGTTCTGTCTTTGGCTTTCTTGTCATATTTTATCTTTTGGGCCTCTTGGCTGCTGGCCAGGTTATCTTGGGCCTCCTTTAACATGGAGTTTATTTTCTGTCCCAGTTGCTGGACGTACCTGGTTATAGGTTGTCCTTCAATCTCCTCTGCGTTTTCCCAGGAGTCCCTTACTAGATCTAGGGGACCCCGCACATTCCTTCCAAATAGTAATTCAAACGGAGCGTACCCTGTGGATTCCTGGGGTACTTCCCTATATGCAAATAGAAGGTAAGGCAACAGTTTGTCCCAATCATTTGTCCTTTTGGTCATAAAGTTAGCTAGCATTTGCTTCAATGTCCCATTAAAGCTTTCAACTAACCCATTTGTTTGGGGGTGATATAGAGCTGTCTTTATGTGCTTCACATCACATAACTTGCAGAGCTGTTGGAAGATATTGAAGAGGAAATTTGTCCCTCTCTCTGTTATGACCTGTTTGGGAAAACCCACCCTACTGAAAATTTCCAGTAATGCGTCTGCTATACTAGCAGTGTCAACTTTCCTAAGAGCTGCAGCTTCAGGATATCTAGTGGCATAATCTACCACCACTAGTAGGTATTTTTTTCCAGATCTGGAGGCTCTTTTCATGGGACCTACAATATCCATCCCCACCCTGTAAAAAGGCACTTCGATTATGGGGAGGGGGTGTAGGGGTACCTTTTTCGGATCGTTCCCTTTTTTGTTTCTCTGACAGGAGTCACACACCTGACAGAATGCTCTAACGTCTCCTATTTGGCCATTCAAATTTCAATTGTAGCCTTTGTAGTGTTCTTTTTACTCCTAGGTGTCCAACAAAGGGAGAGGAATGTGCCAAGTTAAGCAAGTCCTCTCTAAAAAATTTTGGTACCACCAGTTTCCTGAACTGATCCCACCCTTTCCCTTCACTTCCCTGGGGTAGGATCTTGTAAAGCAACCCGTGTTCCCATGCGTATTTTTCCCCTGGTGCCTCATTTGGGGCCCCCTTATCAGCTGCCTCCCTGATTTCCTGTAAAGTCACATCAGTTGTGAGTTCTGTTCTGAAATCCGTTTGTGTTGCAGTCAAGTTTTTATTCGTGAACTCCAACTGTAGGTCTGTGTCTTGTTCCTCCCCATGTGGGTCAGAGCTCCCCAGGTCCCCTTCTGGGGCTGTGTCTTGTTCCTCCCCATGTTCCTGGGACTGGGCTTGTTCCACCCTCCTGTTCAAGACCCATTTGTTTATTGCATTCCCCATCAACAGCTTATGCTTTGCAGTTTTGGGGAGCAAGGCCACCGTGATTTGTCCCTTCACCCCCTCCCATTCCAACTCCACCTCGGCTGTGGGGTTTTCATCTTCCTGTCCCATGCAGTTAGTGATGTAGACCTTTTGGGGGGTGTAACACGATTTTGGGATCAAATCCTCTCTGACCATTACCATGTCTGCACCATTATCAATTTGGCCCACGCAGGACATGTTGTTTATTTTGACTGGTCTAAAGAGGTGGGTGTTGTCTGTGGGTGGTTCTTGGAGTGTGTAACAGTTATAATCCCCTGTGGGAGTATCTATCTTCACTGAGGCCAAGTTAGCCTCAATATTTACTATGTGGTTAGATTTTCTGGGTAACTCCTGCAGCTGCAGATTATGCAATTTGCATTCTTGCAAAATTTGCATTCCTTCATCTGCAAATGACCTTATTTGCATCCCATACTATTTGCCTAGTGTTAGATAGCACGCATTAGGAACTGGTTATATATGTATTCCTTTGCAGCAGCTTGATGAATGTTTCCTTAGGGCTTTTCAACAAGTAAGGAAAACCAATTAAGAAACTATGTTCAATGTGAGTTAGGTATGAAAGTAATCACGGAATGTCTTTCACAAAAGGCCAAGAAAGGAAATTACTGGGTTGGCATCTAATGCTACCTGTTGAACATTTGCTGAGTTTGCACCTTTGTTTTCTACAAATTCTGTATGTAAGCATAATTTTTCAAAAGTACTTCCATAGACATGTTTTAATCCAGGGGTGGGGAACCTTTTCTATCCTGGGGACCACAGTGAATATTAGTATGAGCTCCGAGGGCCACATAGAGGTTGGGGGTGGGGTGCTTAATAGGTGTATTGAAGAAAAGGAGGGCCCAGATCATGGATCTTTGCCATGGATCTGCCCCCTACCCTTGTGGGCATGCCCTCCTCCCTGCTCCATTATCATGAGCTCAGTTTTTCATTGCTTGGGGGTAGAGAATGGATCCTGGGTCCAGATCCAGGCACTGGAAAGGGGCCACATAAAAACTTGCTGAGGGCCACATTTGGCCCCCAGGCCTGAGGTGGTTCCCCACCCCTGCTTCAATCCAACTGGGAGACATCCCACAGCCTGTGGAAATGATTCATTGGGGGGGGCAATGCGCATGCGCGAGTAGCCGGTCGCGCCAAACCTGAGCTCCCCCGGCAAACCCACTACTGCGCTCAAAAAACAACATAAAACCTGAACAAAACAAAAAACAAATAGAAGAACCGGCAAGGGGAACGATTGGGGCATGAGCCCACCCAAAAAAACCACCGAAAAAGGGCCACTCACCTGACTGTGGCAGCAAAAACAAGCTGCAGAAGCTGCACAAGAAGAAGCAGGGGTGAGTGAAAAAATGGCAGCCGCACCCCTCCCTAATGCTCCGAGAAACACATAGGCAGATGAACAGGCCACCATGAACACTATTTTAAACGAAATAAAAGCTGCAAGGGCAGAAGCCCAAAATGATAAAAGAGAGGTCTTGGGTAAGATTAATAAAGTTAACAAAGAAGTGGAGGAGGGAAATAAAAAATTAGAGATCATGAACAGGAGAGTGGATCAGGCAGAAGAAAGAATCTCTAACCTAGAAGACCAGGCGCTGAATACAGACAGCGACCTAGCAAAAATAAAAGAATCCCTGAACCTGCTCAAACAAAAATGCGAGGACCTGGAGAATAGATCTTGACACAGCAACCTACGCATTATGGGCATTAAAGAGAACAGTGAAGCAGGGGGAATGCATGAGATGCTTATGCAAATCCTCCAAGAGAACTTCCCAGATCAGCCCCAGCTTCACAATGTGGAAACAGAAAGGGCACACAGGACACTGAGACCCAATCCAAAAGGCACTGACCCTCTCAAAGCCATCATAATAAAATTCTTAAAATATAAAGATAAAGAAGTTCTCCTAGCCGCAGCCAAGAAAAAAACCCAACCATTAGAATATCAAGGCAATAAAATCAGCTTCCAGGCTGACTACGCACCAGACACTATGATAAAGCACAGGGCCTGGTCAAAATACTATTCTAAACTGAACAAAAGAGGACTTAAACCACAATTGTGGCATCCGGCCAAATTAACAATCCTAATAAACGGCAGACGAAAAGTCTTTGAGGATGCCGCAGACCTAGAGATCTTCCTACAAATGCATAAACCAGATCAACAACATAATGATCAACCCAGATGAGGTACTACCACAGGTTATGCTAAACAGACTATGCAAAAACTTTCCTGTACAGGAAAATATTTTAAATTAACAGAAAATGTATTACAGAAAATGTGAATAGTAATGTACTTTGATAGTGCAAGCACCAACAAAAAAAAAGAATAACAAAATCAAAAGTATTGCCGGGAAGAGGGAGGGGGACCACAAAAAAAAAGAGAACAAAACAAGCAAGGAACCCCCAAAAGCCGCCCAATAAAATGAGGGGGAAATGGAAATTAAGAATTCCAACAGGCATGAAATGCCAGCTTACAAGTGGTTAATATGGTTAATGTTTATATTGTTATTGTTGTTGAAGTTGTTACTTTTGTTTGTAAATTTGTCCAGACAAAAAATTGAATACAGGTACACACAACAGGTAATCCACATCCATACACTTAATAGAGAACAACAAAAAAAAAATAACCCCTAAGGGAAAACAAATAGAACAAAACAAAATACAAATACCCAAATGGCAGTAACATCAAGGAAAACTCAATCAATAAAATCCCTCTCATTGTGTGATTTCAGATGGGACGGGCGGCATTCGCCCCGTCTCGGAATCACCCAGATGATTCCCCGCCGGGATCACTCCGGCATGGCCAACAGACTGATCCCGGCGGGGAATCTGGGAGGGGGCGGGGTCGCGTGGTGCAACGTGCGGCCGCACGGCCCCGCCCCCCCACGCTCCCCCGCTGCCCGCCCTCTGGGGAGATGGGCGGGCGCCGCGGCCAATGCGGTCACAGCGCCCGCCCAATTTGACCACGGCCCGGAATCCCGCTGGGGATTCCGGGCTGTGGTCGCCGGCCAGATGTTACTTTTTGTTGGTTCCCACCGGGGATCTCTTTGACCATGCTTTCAGGGATTGTCCCGCGGGGAGCCCCAGGGTGATTTCAGACGTTATGAGATCACAGTGAACCACGGTGAATACCCACCTGTGGTCACTGTGCCTCAAACGTCTGTTTGGCGGCCGCCAGATGTTCGCCACGGTGGGGGGGAATTTCCCAGGAACCGTGGTGAAAGTGATCCCCGGCGGGGATGAAAAAAAATCATGTCTGGTCGGGTGCCACGGCCCAGGATCACCGGCGGGATCCTGGGCCATGGTGAATTTGGCCAGACGCTGCGACCGCATTGGCCCCGCCGCCCATCTGTCTCCCCAGAGGGCGGGCGGCGGGGAGCGTGGAGGGGGCGGGGCCGTGCGGCCGCACATTGTGCTGTGCGGCTCCGCCCCCTCCCAGATTCCCCGCCGGGATCCCCCAGCACATCTGATACGGCGTGACGGGGTCATCCCGGTGGGGGATGATTTGGTTGTTTTTGGTACGGGGCCAACTGGCCCCGTAATGTCTGAAAACACCCCCGGAAGCGTGGTTGAAATTGACCCCATGTGGGAATCGACCGTGGTGAACATCTGGTGGCCGCCTAACAGACGTTCAGGGCACTTTGGCCCCATGTGGGTATTGACCGTAGTTCACTGTGATCTCGTAATGTCTGAAAATACCCATTGAATGTTAAGGGCTTAAACCACCCTATTAAAAGAAAGAAGGTAGCAGACCTCACCACAGACCAAGAAATAGGAGTCTTCTTTATACAGGAAACCCATTTGATCCAAAAAGACTTGGGAAGGTTTACATTTAGATGGAATGGAGAAACATATGCCTCATGCGGGAGGAAAAAGAAAGCAGGTGTCCTGATAGGATTCACAACTCCAACAGACTTTATACTAGCAGAATAAAAAAAGACAAAGAGGGCAGATTTTTACTATTAAAAAAACACAATTAAAAATCAACCAGTAACATTAGTCAACCTATATGCCCCAAACGAGAACACACACCAATTCTTCCAAAAATACATACCTTTAATAATTCAGCATGCAGAAGGAATGCTAATCATCCAAGGAGATTTCAATTCCCCACTAACAATACTAGACCATTCCACCAGAACACAACTCAAACATACCCCAAAACACATAGCAGCGACATTAGCACAACATGACCTCATAGACACTTGGAGATGCTTAAACCCAACATCAAGAAGTTGCACATTCCACTCAAACAGAAACAACACATACACAAAAATAGATCACCTGATACTAGAAAAAGACTCACTACACAGATGTATAAAAAGTGAGATAATACCTATAACCTTCACAGACCACAACACATTAATTACATCCTTCAATTGGAACATGCCCACACAACCAGAATGTCGCAATGGGCAGTTAGTCAGGGGAATACTAAAAAATGAATGGATAAAAAACCAAATAGAGGAGGATCTCAAAGACTATGTCGACATAAATACAGGATCAGTCCAATCCCCCCAAACTCTATGGGAAGCAATGAAAGCAGTAATAAGGGGCAAACTCATAGCCATACAAGCAAAAATAAATAAACAAAGAAAGGGAAGAAATGAAGCCCTCCTTACACAATTAAACTACCTACAAACAGAAAACAGTAAATACCCCACTAAAAAAAATCAATTAGAAATGGTTCTTTTGGAAGAAAGAAAAAATTGGTAGCAAGGGGCTCAAGCTGCACCAGAGTCCTGTCCTTGGACTCTGATAGCCTAGGGGTATTTGGAGAAGAGCCAATGGATCTGCCTCTCCAACAGTGATTAATGTATAGAAAAAGAGGTGCCAGGACTCAAATCTGTATCAGAAGCACAGACCACAACAGTGGGACTAGTGGAGCTGCCATGCCAGCCCTTCAGCCATTAAGTTTTATAGGAGCCAGAGCTGGTACTATTGCTAGCCCCAATCCTGCTAGTGGGGACTGTCAGTGGTCGGGGTCGCCACCCCGCCCCCCGACGCACCTCGCCGGATGCAAGCCCCGCCCCTTGCGGGCCGCAACTCAGGCCGCTGCAGGAAGCCCCGCCAACACCGCCCGTGGCTCCGCCCTCTTTGCAAGACGTACCACAGGCAGGGCCTTCGGAGGACGCAACAGGGCCCCGCCCCCCGCCACGCCGGTCTGAGCGCATGTGGGCACGTGCAGGGGGCGGGGCTAGACCTTTATCTGCCGGCAGTTTCCAGAGCTCTGTGCCGGTGAACAGAGCGTGTGTATCTGTGGAGACTGGCCCCCTGCTTGACAGCTAAGTACCTTTGAGCTTGACTGTATCGCATTGCCTTCTGCCCCCTCGTTCCTTCGTTTGTGATTCCCTCTCCCTGCCTGTGTGTGTCCCGTGTGCTCAACGTCGATTCTGTGTGTCCCGGAGTACATGTTTGGTGAAAGAGACCTCCCCCTCCTCCCTGGTGAGTAAGGACGTGCGTAAGGGCCTGCGGGCCAGGGTGTCTCGGCCCCCTTCCCCTCCTGGGATAATTCCCTTTCTTCCCTTCCCCCTTCGGTGTGACAGACCCGGTTCCATTCCCTCCTACCTTCGGTCCCCGAGCCTTGCCCCCCTCACCATTCCTCACCAGTGTCCCCCCTTTGTGGTATTTGGAAGTTGCGGATGTGTGGAGCCCCTTCCCTTGGACTGCTCTGTGCCCTATGATGATAGGGGCCTAAGCTCTTGGTGCGAAAGCATACTGAGCGGCCCACACACTATCCTGATGGGCAACTGGGAGCCTCGATTGCCTAAACAGAGCCCTTTGAGTCCACCTGGAGCATGTGGGTGAACGTACCCCTTCTCATCCCTGCCTTCCTGCCCCCCTCCCACTGACAGGGAGAGACTGGAATGGAGGCTGGTGGTACTTCTACATCTAGTGGTAGCTTCTGCATGCCCTAGTCCCCATCGCCACGCGGCCCTCCCCGGCACGGGAAGTGGCTCGCAAGCAGTGGTTGTTGTCCCTCTCCCTCCCCTTAGGTAAGGAAGGCTGTAGGGTGGGGGCACATGGCAGGTAGGAAAGCGGCATGAGGCGAAGTCCCGTGAGAGGTGAGACTTTGTTGCCGCCAGCTTGGGCCCAGGTGCGGATCCTGCCATTCAGCGCCTGGGTAGCATCCAGAGTGCAGCATGGTGGGCCCGTGGCACTCAAAGAGTGCGGGGGGTGAGCGCGGGTCTGTCCCCTGGTAGGAGCATCCGGCGAGAGGCTGTGGCGCAGCAGCGCCGAAGAGGGAAAAGGTCAGAGCGCAAAGGGGGGCCATAAAGGGGGACAGCCCTCAAGAAGAGCCCCGGTTGTCGGCGCAGAGTTGTGGTGCAGAGCTGTGGCACAGCAGCGCCAATTATTGGGTGGGGCAGGGAAAAAGAGGGGGGGAGAGTCCCCCAGAATGAGCAGGGGGACTTGAAGCAGGAGGGCCTGCTGCAAGCCAGAGAAGGGGAAGGCGAGGCGGACAGCAGGGAAATTTCTGCCTCTTCCTACTCCCCTCACCATCCTAGCCTTGGGGCAACAAGGCTTGTGGGGGAGGGAGTGAGCTGCAGCAGCAGCGAAGTAGCTTTAAAAAAGGGGGGTTAGGGCTGAATAGCCTTGGATAGCTGGCATGGCTAAAGAAAGCAGAGGAAAGAAGGGCAAGGGCCCAGCAAGGAAAGCTCTTACGAAAAGGGTTGAGGAAGTGCTGGAGGCCCTTCAGGCCCGAATGAGTGGCTGTGAGGACGTTCTGACCAGCCTAGCGGGCAGGGGCCAGGGCCAAGCTTCTGGGGAGGCCCAGGTAGAAAGGGGGGTCCACAATATGGGTGTGTTGGAATCTGAGGAAGCATCTAGGATGGAACAGGGTCAGGAGGTTGCAGGGTCCCTGGAAGGACAGGAGCAGGCGATGCCCAAAAGGTGGGGGGGAGCGAGAATGGGACCCAAGGGGCAGCTGGCACTGGCCAGAGGGAGAAGCAGAGGGTTGGGACCAGGGCTAGCACGAGGACAGTGCAGCCCCTCGCCTGGTTTAGGGACGAAGGAAGTGGGCCGGAGGCAGGAGCCCCTAGAGGTCAGCCCACCGCGATCGTGAGGTTCCATGGGGGCATTGGGGGCCAGGCTCCCATAGGGCAGGCCGGGCAGGCTCCGGCAAGGCCTCCCTTCCCGCCCAGGCGGGGGGGAAGGCACCATTTGTCTCCCTCTAGGGACGAAGGGGAAGAGCCGCCATTCCAGCTGGTGCGATGGGATCAACTGGCTGCAGTGCTCGAGACCCTGAACACGTTCATGGGACGATTCATGGCGCTAGAAGAAAGAGTGGCGGAGTTAGCGGAAGGTCGGCACCCTGTGGCGGTTCAGCAGGAACCTCACACGCGGAGTCGGGCAGCAGAGGCGATAGCCGTGGGGTCTAGGATTTCGGAATGGAGGGACCAGTCATCTAGGGCATGGGAGGACCCTTCAGTGAATGAAGGCGCAAGCACGAGCCGTGAGGGACAAGGTAGGTGCTGGCAATGCAATCCGTGCCAATGTGGGCAGAAAGGGGGTACAGGGAATAAGGAGTAGCCCGCCCAGGCGGGACTACAGGTGGCAGGGCGGCTTGGGTGGGTCGGGTCCTGGGTGCCATGGCCTGTGCAGGATAAAGGAGGGGTGGTGGATGCTAGCTGGAAGGACCCTGAGGCAGGAGTGCAGTGGGAACAGAGTGGGGCAGGGGCTAAACTGGGCGACGGGGCATACACCTCATGCCAAGGGCAGGCCACCCAGGTCACACCAACCCTCCAGAAGCCAGGTACCTGGGGAGCTGTGGGAGCACCAGTCGGGGCGCATTTGGCCCAACATACACGTGACAAAATTTGGAGGGGCGAGTACGTAGACATATTCTCGCTTTTGTTTACGGAGTCTGTACCGGACCCCAATTCTACTGAGAAGGAGAAGGATAGGGAACGGTTCAAGCACCCGAAGGTGGACAGGAATTGGGCCAATTGGTCGGCCGCCTTTTCAGTGCTGATGGGCATCATGATCCAGGCTGCGCCCGATCGAGCCGCTGAGCTGATTAAATACCTAGATATAGTGCGCAGGGATTATGATACCAGGAACCCGGGTGCATGGCTCTGTTAAGACGAGGGCTTTAGGAAAAGGGCAGCGATTACTCTGGGGATTAGGTGGGACTTATACGCTCCAGATTTGTGGCTGGAGTGTATGTCCAATGTGACAGGGACACACAGGACTGACAGTGGTCATGCCCTGGGGAAAGGGGGGTAGCCCTGATGAATGACCCCTTTCGGGAGGGAGGGCGCCGTAGTAGTCAGAAGGGAGAGACCTGTTGGGAATTCAATGGGTCTGGGGGTTGCGCCCACTCCACGTGCCGTTTCTGGCATGCTTGCTCCCATTGTGGAGGTGGTCACCTGGGGGTCCAATGTAATAGAGTGTGGGGCCCCTCACGACAGAGACAGCAAGGGAAACAAGGGACTGGGGGCAACCAGGCCCAGGGGGGAGGAAAAGTCTCCAACACCGGTCAACCATATGGTGCTTGAGCGTGCACTGAAGGGTTGCCTGATGGTCAAAGAGGTTTAGTATGTGGTTACGGGTTTCAGGGAGGACTTCATCATCCCTGCCAAATTCAAACTAACAAGGAGTTGGGTGAGGAACCTGCAGTCAGTGGAAGGGAGAGAAGACGTGGTTGCCACCAAGCTTTGGAAGGAACTCGGAGAGGGCCGCATTGCAGGCCCCTTTGGGTCCCTACCTTTCCCTGACTTGCACGTGTCACCATTGGGCATAGTGCCCAAGAAGCTGGAAGGGGAGTTCCGCCTCATCCATTCCCTCTCCCACCCCATGCCATCCCTCCGGAACTCTGCTCTGTGTGATACGCATCATTCAATGCGGCGATAGAGGTGGCACAGGAGTGTGGAAAGGGAGCGCTGCTGGCGAAGTGCGACATTAAGTCCGCATTCCGCCTGCTGCCAGTCCACCCCGACAGCTTCAGGCTTTTCGGGTTCCAGTTTGGAGGCCAGTATTATTACGATAAGGCAATGCCCATGGGGTGTTCCATATCTTGCTCGGCCTTTGAGCGGTTCAGCTCCCTGCTGGAATGGCTGGTGTGCCAAAGAAAGGGGTCTTGATATATTCTTCATTACATCGATGATTTTCTATTCCTGGGGAGGGGAGGGACTAGAGAGTGTGAGAGTGCCCTCGAGGATTTCCAGGTTATGACAGGGGAACTGGGGGTCCCCCTGGTGCCTGAGAAGACGGTGGGCCCGGCAATAATTTTGACATTCTTGGGGGTCGAGCTTGATACTGAACAGCAAGTGTCTCGCTTGCCAGTAGACAAGCTGGACACCCTGGCTAGGGATATTAGGGCTATCCTGGGATGCCCCAAAGCGATGGTCAAGCAGCTTCAGGCCTTGGCAGGGAGCCTCAATTTTGCATGCCGGGTGGTGGCGCCAGAACAGGCGTTTCTATCCAGGCTTTACGAGAAGGTGGGCTCTAACCTACCGGGGCACTGCCACATTAGGATTTCTGCTGACATGAGGGATGACTTAAGGATGTAGCTCCACTTTTTGCAGAACTTTAACGGAGTTAGCATCTGGTGGCAGAGGTGGCTAATGGAGGCTGAGCTGAAGGTTCAATCCGACTCCGCTGGGTCCCTGGGATTTGGGGTTTACTGGGCTGGAAGGTGGTGTGCAGCCCCGTGGCCAGAAAGGTGGGTACAGGAGGGATGGACAAGAGATCTCACCTTTCTGGAATTGTTCCCCATAGTGGCGGCAGTCCACATATGGGAGACCGAGTTTGTGAACAAAGCAATTTTGTTCTGGTGCAATAACTTCGCCGTGGTGTACATGGTAAACTCATTGTTGTTCCATTCCAAAAGGGTGATGGGCTTGGTGAGAGCGTTCGTCAGGCAGTTCCTTGGGAATAACATGTTATTCACTGCCAGGCACATGCCGGGTATTAACAACGACATAGACAATGCACTCTCTCGCCAACAGATGAAGCGGTTCAGGCAGTTGGCGCCGGAAGCCAGGAAGGAACGAGAGGAACTACCCATGGGGATATGGAGCATTGGATGGTAGCAATGTTCCAGGCAGTGCAGGATCACTCGCCCCATGAACAAGAGTGGCTTACCTCCAGGCATTGGCAGAATTCCAGAATTTTAGAGAGGAGAAGGGGTGGGGCACTCAGTTCCCAATCACGGAGGTGCAAACCCTGCAGTTTGCTATTTGTTTACGAGATAGGGGGCTGGAGCCCAGGACAATTTCCGGGAAGCTGGTGGCGTTAGCATTCTACAATAGGTTGGCTGGTTTTCAATCACCGAATGGGGGGTTCTTTGTGAGGAAGATGTTGGAGGGATAGCAGCGGGAGGCACCAAGGGGTGGCGACAGTAGACAGCCCATTACACCAGCAATTCTGTGGGACCTGTGCCAGAACCTTCCGGGGGGGTGTTTTTTTTGGGTTGAGGTAAGGTTGTTTCAAAGTTCATTTAAATTGGCCTTTTTTGGTGCTTTTCGAGTAGGTGAAGTGGTGGCTGCTTCGGCTCATAGATGTGGGGGCCTGGTGGTGAGCTTAGGGGATGTCCAGGTGGGGACTGAAGGGTTGACAGTGGTGGTGCGAGGGTCCAAGATGGACCAGCGCAGGCAGGGCCAGGTGATAAAGCTGGCGAGGATAGAAGAAGAAGAGCTTTGCCCGGTACGAGCGTTAGAGGCATATATGGAGGTGCGCCCCAAAGGCGAAGGGCAGTTGTTCATACATGAGAATGGTACAAGACTTATGAGGTACCAATTTTCAGCGGTGATGAACAAGACGTTGAAAAGGCTCAATTTACCAGCACAAAGCTTTGGCTCCCACTCATTTAGGATCGGTGCTGCTAGTTGTGTGGCTGCAGCTGGGTTGTCAGAGCAGCAAGTGAAGGCGATAGGCCAATGGAAGTCGGGAGCCTATTGTTCATATATTAGAAAGGTCCAGTTATAGAATGGGAGGCCTTGGAATAGTGGCAAGAGGATACAGTGGAGCCATATGACGAGGACTAGGTGAAATTAACGTGTGTGTTCCTCGTAGGAAGGGAGCTGCCTGTACGGCAGCAGAGAGTCGTGATAGCAGGCCACAGCATTGCATACTGGGCTGGGAAACGAGCAGGACGCTCATATTGGGGGACCCAGCTGGGACTGGGCCACTTGGCCGAGGTGTCATGGAGAGGCTGGAGCGGGATGAGATGGGCCCAGTTCCTGCCGTTGATTCACTCATTGGTGAGGCAACCGCATCCAGACATATGATACTGGTAATCCACTTGGGAGAGAACAACCTGCTGGTCGATACAGGTCTGCACCTGGTCACTCACCAGCATTAAGAAGGACTTGCTCGCAGCAAGACGGATTCTCCCAAACATGGTAATTGTATGGTCTGAGATGCTAGGATCAGATGGAGGGATGCCGTGCGCCCTAGTAAAGTGGACAGGGCAAGGAGGAATGTTAACAAGGAAGTGGAGAAATTGGTGTTGGAATTGGGGGGTCAAGTTATTAGACACCCAGAGATCAGGTTCAACAGGCCAGATTTATATCGGATAGACGGGGTGCACCTGTCAGACGATGGACTTGAGGTTTACCTTAAGGCCCTGCAGGAAAGGCTGAGCCACTTATTAACAGAGTCGGGGGGGCGGGGGCGAGACTAGTCAAGCAAAAAGCTGACAGTCTCTAGTGGCAGGGGTCCTGCGAGGTAGTTAGGTTAGAACTAGGGATAGTCTGCTGCCAAGTCATCTCCTTAAGAGGTGGGGTCTGAGTGAAGGTTAGGGCTTGTCCGGCCGGCGTCACTCCGGACTCAGGACGGGGGGCGGGGGGACAAGCCCGGCTGCCCTAGGACAGAGGCAGTCCAGGGCTCGGGGGAGTTGCCCTCGATTCCTTCTTTGGGTCACAGTAGGCAAGGGCCTCCTGACCCGGCTGGGACTGGCTGGGCAGGTGTGACATTGCAGCAGCTATAGTTAGCAATGTTGCAGTACTGAGGAACACCAGACCGCTTAAGTTTATCATAGGGTGCTTTCAGACGTGACGGGGCGGCTTCGCCCCATCCCGAAAACAACCCAGAGATTCCCCGTCGGGATCACCCAGGCACGGCAAACAGACCTGCCGGGGATCCTGGCAGGGAATCAGGGAGGGGGCGGGGCCGCGCGGCGCAACGTGCGGCCACACGGCCCCGCCCCCTCCACGCTCCCTCGCCGCCCGCCCTCTGGGGAGACGGGCGGGCGGCGAGGCCAATGCCGCCACAGCGTCGGGCTGGTTTGACCACGGCCTGGAATCCTGCCGGGGATTCCGGGCCGTGATCGCCGGCCAGACGTGACTTTTTTTTGGTTCTGGCCAGGAATCACTTTCACCATGCTTTGGGGATTTTCGTGCCGGGAGCCCCGGAAGCGTGGTTGAAATTGACCCCATGTGGGCATTCAGCATGGCGAACATCTGGCGGCTGCCGAACAGACGTGCAGGGCACAGTGACCACATGTAGGTATTCAGCGTGGTTCACTGTGATCTCGTCACATCTGAAAACACCCCATGCTGAACAGACGTGCAGGGCACAGTGACCACATGTAGGTATTCAGCGTGGTTCACTGTGATCTCGTCACATCTGAAAACACCCATAGTTAAGTGAGTTAATAGTTAAGGTTAGCAAGACTCAGAGGGGCAGAGCCCCCTCCCTACCCAACTAAGTTTTAATAAATTTTGGTGCGGCCTAGTTTACCCCAGTCATTGGTGTCTGTGTCTTCCTTTCGGGGTGTGGGACAACAACCTGTATTTTTCATAAGTGTCCTCTAAAATTTGCATATCTGGTCACCCTACTAGTGGGGTGTGGTATCTTTTAGAGCAGCAGCAGTGCCAGGGTCTGGGATTGGGGCCGAGGCTGAGCCCTGCCATGAAAATAGGTGTCCTCTGATGAGCCCTGGCCCAAATTAAGCCCTGGATATGGCCCATAATCTGCCTTCCTAGATGTATGAGCCTTGTATTTGGCTATATTAAAATGCATATTAAAATGGTCCCAGTTTGCTCAATCACCTCATCACTCTGTCCATCTGTCCTGTCCTCACGGTTATTTACTCTTCTAATCTTTGTTTCTTCTGCAGACTCTTCTTGAATGCCTCTGAAATGGTTACTAACATACTTATAGCTTCATCCTTCTAGCATCCTGGAAAGATCTTGTGGTCATGCTGAGGAACTGTGGACTTGTTTTAAAAATAAATGCATGTCACTGTTGGTCTCTGAGTAACACTGACTGCAATTTTCCTAATAAAGAGATCCCCCGCCCCCCAAAAAAAGGAAAAAAGAAAAACCACCAGGCTCTCCATCAGCTGGGGAACTCTGTTTTATGAAGATGCAAACCGGAGTTAGGTTCACGATACATGATGACCAGAGACAAGAAGTGAATGATTCGCTGAATCATCAGACGTGTCTGTCTATCTTGGTGGACTTACTGGAAGCAAGCAGCATCCCATAGGAGCCACCGCATGGGCACAGGTGCCTGCAAATGCCTTGCTAACCACACACATGCAAGACAAGTACCAGAGGAAATTAGGAAACACCAGGGTTAATGATACTGGTGTTAAATTCGGCGAAGTTGTAAAACCTGGCTGTTCGGCCAGGCCTTTGGAGAGGGGGGGGGGGGGGGAGAGGTTAGTGGGGGTTTTATCTTCCCTTACCCTTATTTATTGTTTTATTGTGATGCCAGGTCCTGTTTTAAGGCTAGTATTTTTGAATGTTTTAATTGTTTTTAGATGTATTTTATATTTGTATTTGTTTGGTTTTTTTGGTTTGTAAGTCGCCCCGAGCTGTTTTAGGAGGGGCAGGGTAGAAATTTGATAACATAAAATAAAATAAAATAAAATAATTACACACCATCACATCCTCTCTTTCCCATTGCCCCCAGCATGCATCGGCTCCCCTCTTCTCTACCTAACCCTCAAGCTTGCAATCCCTTTTTTCTCCTCCTGACCTCATCCCCCTGCTCCCATTCACCTCCACCACCTTCCATGCCTATTCAGAGACATTTTGGCCACTGGTACATCTGCGTTGGGGAACTCCTACCTCCCGTCCTCCGTCATAAGGTTTGAAATCAATTTTTGGAGGGCATAATGATGCTTTATTTACACGTTACTTGCAATTATTATTTTAAGGACATTTTAACATACATTAAAAAATATGTTTTTTTACATTTTGAGGGGGCCTGGTACAATTGTACCCCCATTCCTTCCTTACTGTCAGGCTTGCCAGCTGCTGTAGCATAGATCCACTCACCACATCCCCTGGCTCTTGTGACAATCCACCTCTACCCAATGCTACATCTCATCTGTGGCTAGGGTTGCCATCTAGGCAAATTTTTAAGGAACACTTATGAAAAATACATGTTGCAGGGCCTGCAACATGTATTTTTTTATGTGTTCCTTAAAAATTTGCCTAGGTGGCAACCCTAGCTATCACCCATTTTAAACAGGCGGGGGAGGCACACACCAATCCCCCCCCCCCCACACACACACACATCCTGCTGCATCGCCACGTACGGAGCAACCTCTGTTGTCGCTGATTGCTCTGTGGGGGGTGGGGATGCATTGGTCAAGGGAGCGCGCACCCCTGCATTTACACGAGATGCTCCCCCGCGTGGACTGTGGGTGTCCATGTGTGAGAGCGTCTTGTGTAAAGAGGGCCACTGTCTCCAGAATCCTGTGTCCACTCCTCTGCTGATCCCACCTCCATCATCCCCTGTAGCCTGTTCCCCCTCCCCTAGCTTCTTGAGGCTTCTGCAACCTACTCTGCACCCCACTGTTTCCTGCCACCTGATCTTCCCCATTCTCTTCACCTCTCTTGCTCAGGTTGCTAGAGCTGAATTAAAAAACAAAAACAAAAAAAACACCAGATGCTATGGATTTGCCTACATTTGCATAGTTATGCAAATAATCCTCTTCATTATGCAGACTGCGATTGTACTGAAGAGAGGAGAAGGGGATTCTGGGGCTCCCACCATTCATCTCAGCCTCCAATGTGCTGAAGGGAGAAGAGGATCCTAGGACCCAGCTTCCCCACACTGTCACTCTGGATGCAGCCACACAAGCAGGCAGTGAGCCTGTCCCTGTGGTGGGCAAGGGCCAGCGTAGGGAGCCGGGCACACAAGCAAGGGGAAGGCAGGTGGCCAAGCCTATTGCAAACTGCTGCCATGGCTGGAGGGGATTGGGCCCGTTGCCCCATATGCAGCTGTTGGGGGGTGGAAGAGGGTGCACACTGCTCCTCCCCCCCTGACAGCTTATGGGGAAGGGGAGCCTGGGAAGAGCATGTGCCCTCTTCCCGGGCTCCCCTTCCCCCATCAGCTGTCGTTTGGGTGGATCGGGGGCGAGGGGAGTCTGGGAAGAGCACAGGCTCCCCTTTCGCCCCTGCAGCCACGTGACTGACAGCTGACGGGGGGATCCCAGAGGAGCTGTGCATGTGCCCCTCTCCCCACCCTGACAAACAGCTGATTGGGGGAGGGGGCCCCAGAGGAGCAGGTGCAGGTGCTCCTCTGGGCTCCCCCCCACTTAATCAGCTGTTTGGAGGGGTGGGGAGAGCTGCATGCATGCTGCTCCCCTGGACTCCCCCTCCCCTCATCAGCCTAGGTGGACCAGATTCCTGCTCCAGATGTGACGTGGCTGTGAGTGACAGGCAATACTGCCCATCAGAGGACGCTTATGAAACATACATGTTGCAGGGCTGCATTGGTTCCAGTGGAGACAGTGGCCCTCTTTACACAAGACGCTCTCACCAAGACGCTCGCCCTGCACCATGTATTTTTCATAAGCATCCTTTTTTAAAGGAAAGGTATAGCCACCTTAGCTGGCAGGGTTGCCCCGAGCATGATGGGACAAACGTGCCCGGCCACAAGGGCTTGCTCTGCCCTAGGCAGCCTTACCCCATGTGGGGTAAGGCTGCTCCACTATGTGTCCTTGGGCTTTCTCCAAGGACACGTCATAGAGCAAGCAGACACTCACCCCATCCTGGGGCAAGGCAAACATCTGGTGGCCTCTGGACACATGAGCCATGGCACTGCATGGCTTGTTTGCCCAGGGAGGGGCAAACCTCCTTGGGTTAGGATTGCCATACCTATGCAGCCCTGCACCATGTATTTTTCATAAGCTGCCAGGATTAAAGGGGAGGTATGACAACCCTACCTTGGGTGTCTTGTGTGGCTGCACCTTCTCTCTTTGGAATCCAAGGCATGTGAGCTAGGCAGTAATCCCAAAGCCTGCAGGCACTATCCCCCACTTCCAAAACCAGGGGCTACCGGTCCCCCTTTATCTGCCCTCTGGTTACGCCCGTGCTGAGTAGGAAAAACTGGGAGGGACCCTGCCAAGCAGGGGTGTAGCAATAATAGGGACAGGCGGTGCAGCTGTACAGGGGCCCACGAGGCATCGCCTGTCCTTGCTCCCAACTCTTCTGGTACAGCAACGGCACACATGCACCGGACTAGAGGAGGGAGCAGTGAAGCGCAGGCCTGGAGCAGCCACAACAGCAGACACACACCCCCGCCCCAACCTGCCACTGCTCCAGCATCAAAGGGCTTTAGAAAGAGGGGGGAGAGTGCAGCGCTAACATGCAGGGAGGGCAGATCTTTTATCACAAGGGGAGGCCAGGGAGTGAGCCCGGTCAATGTGCCTCTGCCTACTCACTCATCTATCTGCCCAGAGCATTTCACTGGCGGGCAGGCATTTGCTGGGCTCACTCCCTGGCCTCCTTTTACACCACCTGTGGGCCTGTGATAAGAGATGGGATTCTTCTCTGCCTCCCTCTTCCTTTGCACCCAGGCGGTTCGCCTCCCTCCCCTTCACCTTCACTCCTTTGCTCATCAGTGTGTGTGTGTGTGCTTGTGAATGAGGGGGTATGTGAGAACGGGAGTAGGAGATAGGGGAGTGTGTGTGTGTGTGCGTTGCTCTTGTGTGCGCGTGTGTATATACTTGTCGACGCACCCCCCACAATCAGACACGGAGACATAGTTCTGGTTTTAAAACAGGCCGCACTCTTTATTCAATAATAACTTGAGGCCGGTGGGTAATTGCCATAGCAATCTGGGTCCAGTATGCTAGTTAATTCAACTTTTATTAACTTGGGCTGACCTGGATGTGCCCTCCAATATCAGCTCCAATTGACATAACTTAAACGACCCCCTCGACAGATCCTAGTTGTGGCCGAACGGGGGAGGGGGAGGTGTGCCACCCCACCCTATACCAAGTAAGGAGTTAACGCGGTAGCGAGGTCGAGGATTGTGCCCATCCTTGCTCCCCCAGCCACCGCAAACTCCCCGGGATGTGACCCCAGGCATGCTGCGCCCAACATTATCTGTGTATCCCGTCCCCATCTCTTAAGGAGATGACTTCAACTTACCTATCCCTACCTATTTATCTACTTTCACATACTGGACCCCAGCCACAAAGGGGTAGGCGCAACGACTTACCCCGACACCCACTGCCTCGAATCCAACCATGACCCCAAGTGTTGTTTTAAACCTGAGAGATAAAACTCATTTTCTTTTACTGATAAATGGACACCATCGTCACGATATAACTCCGGGCTCATGTGCCCTAACTCTGCATGCTTCAGTGACGTACCGTTAATTCCTACAATCCATTTGTTTACCTCCCTATTTATACTCCTCCGTGCCTTATCAATCCTGCCTGGTTTCCAAGCTCCAGCCCATTTTAAAAGAGGGAGTAAATTAGTCCACACCAACTGGGTATGAGGGTACCATTTTTGAACCACTAACAAGTCACTTTTAACTGCTACAACCAAATTCAGGCCCTTTCGTGCAGGGAGATCATTTTCACCTAAATGTAAAATCAAAATATGTGGTGGTGGATTCCGAATCTTATCCCTTAAAGTAGGCAACAACTGGTGCCACCGCATCCCACTTTTACCAAACCAACTAATTGCAGCACGGCTTCCTAATCCCAGCTGGGCACCCCCAGGAGATGCTGCTGCAGCCACACTCGCCCATCTCACGATGCTGTGGCCCAGGATCCACACCACATATCTGCTGGCAGGGGAGTTCGGTCATCCTAATAAAGAGAAAAGACTTAATACGGGGATGATCTTATATATTTCCCATAGGCGTTAGAGCGCCATCTGCCCAACCCCTTGATTGCTTGTTCCCCCATTCCGGCAGCGGCCGTGGTGGTCGCGGCCCCAATCCGGAAAGAATGCGACCCAAACGCCCCAGGGAGGAGACCCATCAACACCAGGGCCTTCTTTAACACAGCCGAGAACTGGTAGCTGGACAATGAGGAGCCTTCCTGATGAACAAACAACCTGCCGGGAAGTCCCGGGTGCATGCTCATGTACCTTTTCATCTGGACCACTGGGCAAATGCCCTCAATGCCGGTCATTTGCCCTTTTTCTCTCTGATCATTCTTGGCATACTGTAGATGTAACTGCAGTGATGTTCCTAATAGCCTGAGGTCCTGCACTCCCAAGGCCCGGTCAGATCTATCTCTTTTTGATAATGCGGCCACTTCACTGACCCTAAAGGCTCCATAAAAAATAACCACATATACAGTGGTGAAGAGCTGGACCTCAAAACCATCCGAGCACACCCTCGGTAATGCACTAATCAATTGGTGTAGGAGGACTGTAGTGCTGGGAGCCCGTACCTGACGAGGAGCTGACGTTTCCCTAGCCCAGCTCTCCAACATACGCTTCATATAAAATCCCCCATCCGGGACCAGGAACCCCCTGAGATTACTGGCAAATGTTATTGCTGCTATTTTGTCCGCTATGGTACCCAACGCCAAGCCCTTTTCTTAGATACATGGCAAATTGAAGGACCTCACACTCGCGTATGGGAAACCACGTTTCCCACCCCTTATTGGTCCTAAATACCTGGAATTCACTGAAAGCCCTATCATAGGCTATTTGCGTTCTGGGAGCCAGGGATCCTTGAACGATGTTCTGCACCTCTCGCTCCCAAGGCTCCACACCCCAAGAGACAGTGGGTCTGGGTGCAGTCTGGCATCCAGTGCCAATTCTCGAAATCGATCCATCTGGAACCGAGAAAGGGCATCGGCTACGCCATTGTCAATTCCAGGTACATGTTGGGCTTTAAACAAAATAGTCCACTTTAAACACGCTGCCACAAGGGTTCAGACCAAAGCCATGACTCTAGGAGACTTTGAAGACAATGAATTGACAACGTGCACTACCGCCATGTTGTCACACCAAAACTTGACCACCTGGTTGGCAAATTCCTGCGCCCAAAGTAATATTGCTACCACTATGGGAAACAATTCCAAAAAGGTGAGGTCCCGAGTCACTCCTGATGTTTGCCATGCCTCTGGCCACCGGGCCGCGCACCAACAGCCCTTGAAATATACTCCAAATCCTATGCCGCCGGCTGAATCAGACTGAACCTGCAGGTCGGCGTGGACCAACAAACTCTGTCTCCAAAACCTCACCCCATTGAATCCCTCCAGAAACTCCTGCCAGATTGTCAAGTCTTGCCTCATCTCCATGGTTACTCGAATGCAGAGGTGGGGGGCCAAATCCCCTCTAAGCTTACCATACAGTCGTGACAAAAAGGCTCTCCCTGGAGCTATGACCCGACAGGCAAAATTAAGGCTCCCTATCAGGGATTGTAAGCCCCGCACTGTCACCTTACAGGCCTCGATGACCTCCTTAATCTTCTGTCTAAGGGTGGCCAATTTATCCTCTGGGAGTCTCAATATCATGCTCTCCATGTCCAGCTCTATTCCCAAGTAAGTTAATCTCATGGCTGGCCCTTCATTGTTTTCGGGGGCCAGGGGAATACCCAATTCCGAGGCCAGTTCCAGAAACTGTTCTAAAGCTGCCGCGCAGTCATTTGATTTTGGCGGGCCAATTATCAGGAAATCATCCAGGTATTTTGTGACTTCGCAGTCCCTCAGCCTACGCTGGAATATCCATTCTACTAAGGAGCTGAAACGCTCAAACGCTGAGCATGATATCGAGCATCCCATTGGCATTGCCCGATCATAGTAATATTGGTCGTCAAAGTGAAAGCCTAACAAATGGTAGCTGTCGGGGTGCACTGGTAGCAAACGAAATGCCAATTTGACATCACACTTTGCCAGCAATGCCCCCGGCCCCAGGCCTTGTCCACTGCCACCTCAAAAGAGGAATATCTAATCGATATCAGTTCCTTCGGAATGGCATCGTTGACTGAATAACCCCTTGGATGGGATAGGTGATGGATTAATCTAAACTCCCCGGGAGTCTTTTTTGGCACCACCCCCAGGGGAGATACCACCAAATCGGGTAAAGGAGGGTGGGAAAGGGGGCCGGCCACCCTGCCCATTTTAACTTCCTTCTTGATTTTGTCCCGAACCACATCCTCTAATCCTATCACCGATTTTAGATTTCGTGAAATGCTCCTACCTTGCACAGGGCCCGCAGGTATAATAAAACCTGTCATAAATCCTTGAACTATATAATCAACTTTCCTAGGATCAGGGTGACCCACAAGGGCTTGCCTTAGCCAGTCAATTCTGACTGGCATCAGTCCCCTTTCCATCTGGTGAACTGTGCGAGGAACCTTGCTTACCTCTGCCATTGCTACTTCCCTGGCCAGGTCACCCCCTACCCCCTCTCTTCCGGGAACAAAAACAATTGAATCCCGGATGGTTCCCTGAACACCCCCAACAGTTGTGGCGAAAATGACATGATGCCCTGTTGCACCTTCCCACCTTATTGTACTCCCAACAAGGGCCCACCCTGCCGGGGCTTATTCTCCTGGACTCACTGCCGTATGGCTCGTTAGCTGGCGCCACTCCTCCCTTCACTAATGTATGATCACTTTCTGACCGCGGAGCACTTGTCGCGTCTATCATGCTCTCAAGCCATAGGTCTGCCGCATACGAATTCCAACGTAACCCGGGATTCGTGGCCGCCCGATGACGAAAAGCCTCATCGTATCGGAGACACGCCACCGGGGGGCCTGTTCCGTGCGCACGGCGCACAATGTCAGAGTACTTACGCAGCTCTAGACCTCGGCCAGGGTACGTCTGCATCATTACGCCCATGTATACAGCATATGTTGCAGTCCAATTCGCCCAATTCCTGTCGACCTTAGGGCGTTTGAACTTTTCCTTTTCCTTCTGATCATCCTCGACCCTGTGATCCACTATCGGATCACTAAACAGTAGGGCGACTACATCAATGTATTCACCCCACCAGATTTTTTCTTTTGTGGCCTGCAATAAATGTTGCCCAAAAGGCGCCGTAATGTCCAGGCTGGCTCCACCTGGCGGAGGCAGGGGGTGTGCCCCTCGCTCCCCAGGAACCATCAAAGGGGCCATTGCTATGTGTACCCCCGCAGCCCTAGTGTCTAATGAGGTCGAAGGGACTTAGTCAGTCCATTCTCCTCGCCCTTCCGGAAGGACCACGGCAGCCGCTGGAGGAACTGATGCCGCAATAGGTGTGATCATTACCCAAGCACCATTCATCCATGCTACTTGCGGCTGGCCCTGGCCCCCCGATCCCATCACCCCCTGTGATGCTCTCCTTTCGCCTAGTACTGGAGACTGGGTAACCCTAAGTTCGTTCTGGTCTTGCGCCCCTTGGGGCATGTCAGCTCTATGTTACTGGCCTGCTACACTAACTGGGATTGCCTGTCCCCCTCCTTGGCCGCCCTGTATTCCCATGGAACCCAGGTTACCTGTTCTTGCCATCACCGCGCCCATGCCTGCTGTTCCATGTGGTTGTGTCTCGCCTCCGCTTGACCCTTGGCTGGTTCCATATAACAGTTGCTCCAGCTGGATTATCCTCCGCCATAGCTCCTCGTCATCCCTACGCTCCACCTGGGCCGGGTCCCCACACCAACGCCTCTCCGGCAGCTGCTCGTCCCTGGAACGATACTCCAGACTACCCTGTACAGGCAACCCGGCCCCTGGGGCCCTTGTTTCCTGTACCAGGTCCTGCCCCCCAAACTGAGTTTCGGCCAGGTTCCTCCCAGAGGACAGAGGGGTGTCCCTCACCCTGGACCCACTTGCCGCACCATATATGGCCCGTAGCAATGGGGTGGTGGGGGAGTCCATTCAAGAAGGCCCAGCCTACTGGCTTGAATAGCTGGCCATTGCCTCCGTGAGGTGCGCAGGCCCCGCCCTCTCACTGGGGTAATTGAGGGTCCCCATCTCACCCTGCTCCGAGGCAGGCTCCACTGTGCGGGAACCCCCATGCATGCCCAACGGGCCCGCCCCACCTATTGCCGGGGTCTCACTCCCCAGCTGGTTGTCAGCAGCGTGGTGAGCCCCTTGTGCCTGCGCCACTGCAGGACCCGATCCTTGGTTCGCCCCAGGCCGCGAGCCCTCTGAACCTATCTCCCTTGAAGGAAGGGGCCCCCCAAACTCTTCTCGAAACCTCGCAGGAGGAGAAATGACCCTCCCCCCACGGGTGGTAACTGGCCCACACACACCACGCACGTCATCCCCACTGCCCAACTCTGCCATGCCCTCTGTCGCCTGAGTCTGGGCCCGACTGCCTCCTCCAGTGTTTGCCCTGTCTCCCAGGTGCCCGCCCACCTGGGAGCCAACGTGAATCACGTGCTCGCATGCCTCAAGGCGTGCGAGCAGTTCTTCTCTGGGGGGGATTTCCCTGCTCGGTAGCCCCTTGTCCGCCGTCTCCGAGCTCCTTCCAGCTTCCCCTCGGGGAGTCCCCGCTCGCCGGGCTCCCTCCTTAGCCATTGGCTTCTTCCTGGATCGGCCCATCCTGCTGCAGGCCCTAATTGCCCGTCAGGGAACTCTCAGTCAGAAGCACAGCCTTCTTGCTGCTGACTGCTCGCGTCCAGAAACCCGACTGATCCGCTCCTACGGTGGCAGGAAGTCCGTCCCTCCTAACAAAGGGCGGGCTTCCCTGCCCCACGTGACACCTTCGCACCACTGGGGAGGGTTGCCTAGCAACCCAATAACAACATAGCAGGAGCCTTCTAACAGGCTCCCCCTACAGCTGCGCCATTTCTTCCTCCTGCTGGGAGGGGCGCGCCAAATCCCCGTTGCTGCCATTCAGTGGCGAAGGGACTTATGTGAAAGGGAAGTGTATGTGTGTGCTTGTGAATGGGAGAGCATACGAGTGTGTATGATGAGTATGGGTGGTAATGGGAGGCCTGGGCACGGGAATGTGAGTGTGAGTGTGGTGCTCTTATCTATCTCTGTTTATCCCCCTCTCACCTTGTTCTATCCACTCCCACCCATTTCATGCCCCCTCATATACCTGCTCTGCATTTATTCAGTTTATATGTTTTCTGCTGGCGGCTATGCTACATACCTGAGGAAGGGCCCTGTGTGGCCCAAAAGCTTGCTTATTTCCACCAACAGTTTGTCCAATAAAAGATATCATTCAAACCACTTTGTCTCTCTGTCATTTTTGGACCAACATGGCGACCACATTCTACTCTGTGGTGCTCTTGTGGGAGAGAGGTTGTGTGTGGGAGTGGGAATGGGAGTTGTGCATGTGTGTGAGATTGTGAATGGCAGGCTGTATGAGGATGTATGAGTGGGAATGGGAGGTATGGGATTGGGAGTGTGTGTAGGTAGGTGGGTGCACCCAGGGCTCTGCTCCCCCTCATACCCAGGCAGCCCATCCATATAAAGGCGGGCGGCAAGATGTGGAGGTGGAGCAGAAGTGGAGCAGGCATTGCCTGCTCTGCTCCAGCCCCACTAGCAATGCTCCAGAACATTCCGGAGCACTGCCAGTGGAGCGGGTCGGCCAAACCCGGGGCATCGGTTGGAGGCGGAGCTGCGGTCCGTCTACTCGGCAGACGGCCGCAGCAGTACTGCTCCCGGCTGACGGTTGCCCCAGGTGGCACCATAAAGCTGCAGGCAGCAGCCCTGAGCCAAGCACGGTAGCTGATCCACCCACAGCTCTACGGACGTAGGCACGGCTGCAAGCGGACAGATACGGGGGTGCACCCCTGGACTTATTCCAGGGTTGAGCACCCCCGCATCCATCTAAAGACACTTTGTGCAGTGCTCTTGTGTGAGAGAGACTAGGGTAGTGTGTGTATGTGAGTGGAAACAGGAGGGTGGGTGCGCACACACTTATGAATGGCAGGGTGTGTGAGAATGTATGAGAGAACAGGGGGTATGCGTGTGTGTGTGTGTAGTGCTCTTGTGAGAGTGTGTATGTATGGTGCTCCAAACGACCCTTGTCTTGCTCCCTCTGTTCCCTTGTCCCTGTATTCCTCTTCCTCCTTATTCCTCTTCCTCCTCCCCCCTCACTGCTTTCTTCTCACCTTGGCAACTCCCTGCATTCACCCTGCCCCAGCAACCCCTGCCCCCCCCCACTCTCCTGTGTCCCCTCCCTTACTCAACAACCCCACTTTGCCGTAGCCTCCCCACTAACCCAATCCCTGCTTCAGGGGTGGGAGCTCCCATTCCATTTCCTGCACCTGGGCCCATCCCAACCTAGCTACACCCCTGCTGTCAAGAGTCAAGGGGCTGTGAGAGATGGATGACAGACTCCCCAGGCAAAAAGTGCCTGAGGGACATGCCTTGGGGAGACAATGGGCTCTTGGAGACATTGAACATTAGCCAGCCAGGCTAGGAGGAGGGCCTGAGAGGGAATACCCAGACTTAAGGGGGTTGGCAGATTGTCACCACCTGGAGTCAGAAATGGGACTTGATGTGAAGACTGAAAGGCAGGGGTGGGGGAACCTTTTGCCTCCCCGGGCCCAATTAAAAAAACTAGTACAAGCTCAGAGGGCTACCTAGAAGTTGGGGTGAGGGTGCTAAGGGGTGCACTCAGGAAGAGGAGGGTCCATATCATGGACCAGTGCCATGGTGGATCTCTCCCTATTTTTGTGTGCATGCCCTCATCTCTGCTTCCTTCCCCCGAGCTCAGTCCTTTAAGGGCTTGGGGAGAGGAACTGGATCTAATCAAAGCGTTGGAAAGAGGCCACATAAAACTAGTCATGGGCTACATTTGATGCCTGTGCCTGAGGTTCCCCACCTCTGCTCTAAGGCTATGGGGGAGCTTGGGGAGGGAGGGCTGGGCAGTAGCTGGCATAAACCTTGTGAATGAGCCACCCTTGCAAAGGGAACATGACTATGCATGGGAGCTCCATGCTTGACTGGAAAAGGATGTGGAATCATGGAAGGGAAGACCCTGCCCTTGGGAGGGCAAGTCTGGCTACAATTAATTTAATTCATTTTAATTAAGAATTCTGAATAGCTTACAAAATCCTGGACCTTCAAACCAGAGGCTTTTTGATGTTCGTTTAAAAACATGGAAAGTTTTTTGGTTTGAACCCCAGAAATGTTTGTGTTTGGAAAAATCAATCCTAAAACAACGATGAGAAGAGGGGGATGCATTCTCAAATGAACACGTCGTCTCCCCATAAAAGTTTCCGAACAGCTCTTTAATCATGAATGCCCCCCCTCCCCCATGCTAATGTTAAGAGCTTGCAGATGTTCCTGACAGTCCATTGTTGCAACCACTGACCTGTTTGCATCTGCTCCCGATTTAAAGCAATGAAAGGCAGCTCTGGCACTTCCTCTGCGGCGCTGGAGCTGTAGCAGTGTGCATGCAATAAACAAATAAGAAACAGAGAGTGGTTTCCGTGTTGGTCCCAAATGTAAGAGATGGACCAACAGAAGTTAGTCCTGTACTGATTGAACTACTTTGTAAACAAATAAGGATGAGAGGGCAAGAGGCTCTCATTTTCCTTCAGTTACTACTAGATGAAAGGGTAAAATATCATACAAGAAAAGACAGAACAAGTCTCTGCTCCTCCAAGTGCTGCACTGGCACAAGCCACAGAGAAGATCCAGAGTCTGCAAAAGAGCCACCACTCATAGCTTCAAAGATTGTTAAGGCCAGAAGGGGCCTAATCTCCATATCATAAAGAATATCCACCCACTGGGGGTATTATGGCCACCCGCACAAGGTGGCTGCTGCTGACACCTGGGGTTTTAAAATTAGATGCGTCCAGGCATGGCCCCCACTGTTCACGTGTCCAGCTGCTCATGTGATGGTGGTGCGTGGGGAGGTGCACTCCCGTGACCCGCGCACTGGCCACCCAGGCCCTGCCGAAAAATCCAGAGTGCCCCATGCAGACCAGGGTAGCCACCTCCGTGCCCCAACCATGTCAGGAACTGCCTGTATTAAGTCCTCCCCACACACTTCCCATGCATGGGAACCCCACCCCCATCCCACACAGCAGCCATGGACCCTCCCTCCTGCCACTTTTCTTTTAAAACACCTCTGTACCTGTGTTCCCATGTGGGGGTTAAAGAAAGGGTAAAGGGGAAGTGCATGTAGGGGCTTTTGTCTCTCTCCACCCCACACCCCACACCCCGAGTGGTGATCTGCTGGTGTTGAAAGCAGGGGGCACATTTGCTGGGGTGTGAGGGAGGTGTGAGGTGAATAGGCAGCCTGCCTTCTGCCTCAGTTCGTCACAGCTCTCTCTTGGCTTTTCTGAAGCTGAAGCAGGCCATTCTCCCCATTACACAATATTCCTCCACCCACCCACTCCCCAAGGGAGAAGCTGACAGGCATGCTGTGACAGCTTCCCCCATGTGGGCTTGACAAGTTGGATCTCTTCTAGTTTAGAGAAGACTGAGGCCGTTTTTAGACGATCGCCGCCACGCCCGCGCTTGTTTTGAAAAAATGCCGGGAGCCGGGATCAGATGATACACTCCCAGCAATCACGCGCCCGGAAGGGGGATGCGCATGCTTTTCTGGCCGGCCGGAAAAGCATGCGCATGATAGAGGTTTATACAATCTTGAGTGGTGTGGAACGAGTAGATAGAGAACGGTTATTTACCCTCTCAAATAGTACTAAAACTAGGGGACACTCCATGAAACCAGTTGCCGGCAGATTTAAAACAAATAAAAGGAAGTACTTTTCCACTCAACGCATAATTAACCTATGGAATTTGTTGCCAGAGGATGTTATCAAGGCCAGTAGTATAGCTGGGTTTTAAAAAGGACTGGATAAGTTCTTAGAGAATAGGTCCATTAATGGCTATTAACCAAGTAGCTTACAGGATGAACTTCTTACTGTCGGGAGTTGGGAGTGAACAACGGGGAATGGATTGCCCATTGTGGCTGTTGGTTCTTTTCCTATGCGATCGAGATTGGCCACTGTCGGAGGACAGGATGCTGGGCTTGGTCTGACTCAGTATAGCACTACTAATGTTCTTATATTCTTATGTGAAGGTGTTGTGTGAAGGGGATTTGTGAGGCATGGAAACACCACAGCACAGGAATGGCTACATGCCAGACCCAGATCTGCTGCTCCAGAAAAAATACTGAGTAGTCGCCAACAAAGTTGAGTTAGGTAACTGGATATGACCACAGTCCATCAGGTGCTGAAATGGGGTCAGAGCCAGAGGTTAGAATTCAAAGTCCACTCAGGGCAAGTCAAAGTCATAGGGGGGATTCAGACGTTCTGATTTTTGCAAAAAAAAATTAAAAACAAATGTTTCATGCATGTCTGAACACATAAATTCGATTAAATGCAGTCAATATCACACTAAAGAAATCCAACTTTCAAAGCTACTCAAACCTACCTTTTTGCTGTCCGTTTTCAATAAATCCGCACTTAACAGCAGTGTGAAAGCAACATCGTACTGGTTTTAACTGGTGTGAAATCTTTTCTGATGTGAATGCAACCGTGCTTCCAAGTGCGCTGTTTTACTCCTGCCCCTACCGGAAGCAGTGAGACCAGCTGGAGCCCTGTAGTTGCCTCGCTGGGTGCAGGCTGCAGCCAGCTTCTCCCCAAAAAAGTTCTTCCCCTCCATGTTTCCCCTCCATGCTTCTCCCCAAAAAAGTTCTTCCCTCCAAGGGACTTTCAATCATCTGCCTCTGCCTCTACCGTAGTGCTGCAGCAGTAGCAGCAGCGGGATACCGGAAAGAAACCAGGGAGAGAAGCAGCGCGCCTCACTATGCGAGGGGCTTCTTTCCAGCAGCCTCAGGCTCTCCCTCTTTACTCCCTGATCCCCCCCCCCCCCCCCAGTCTAGAAGTCCCGTGCAGGAAAGCAGGGGGCACCCCCTCCGATCGGACTGCGAGATAAAGCAGAAGGTTGCTACCTTGCAAGCAACGTTCTTTGAGTTGGCTCCGAACATTCTCATAACTGGGTTGTGCATGTTCACCCTATTCAAATAATAGACCACATGATGGTCTCAGCTTCTCTAGTATAAAAAGCACTCTACCCTTCAGAATGACCATTCCTTCCAACCCTTTCTAAACATACAAGGAAAAAAAATCCATGTTGGCTGGAAGGTTGTGTGTTGTGAGAATGTTTAGAGCCATCTCAAAGAATGTTGTTTACAAAGTAGCAACCTTCTGGCTCCCCACAGGCCACTTCCTGTAACTGAACCGCACTGAGCAGCCGGGTAAGCGCGCACTACAAGAAGGTCTGAATGCATTATTTCGCTGTACTTAAAAACGGTATGGCATGCATGTGAATGCAACAGGACTTGTTAACAGCGAACTATTGAGAACCAGTTCTTAAAATTCCAGATAATTGCTGCACGTGTGAATTCGCCCATAGTCAGAACAATGCCAGGTCAAGCCAGGGAGTCCCAAACTGGAGAACCAAGCCTAATTGGTAATCAGGAGTTGGGAGCCAAGTAGCCAGAACCAAGTCAGGAACCGTAAAGGCCAAGGCAATCAGGAAGCAGGGGTTCAGGGCAGGTCTCAGAAGGCTGGAGTAGGGTCTAGAGAGTAACACAGGTCCAGGTAGCTGTTGCGTTGTCCAGTCAACTTCCTGTTTTCTGTCCTGCGCTTGTATAGTCCTGGCTTTTATATGAAAGTGCCTCCTGAGTCCCGCGTTTAGAGAAGAGCCACGCGGGGAGTGTTCACATGCTCCACGCGCTGCTGGAAGTGACGTGCTCCCCATTGTGGCAGCAGCGAGAACGGGGAGCACGTCACTTCCGGCAGCGTGGAGAGCATGTAAACACTCCCTGTGCAGCTTTTCTTTCAACATGGGATTCAGGAGGTGCTTTTCAGTGCCTCATATTAAAGCGGCCTTATAAGATGTGGACCCGACCCAGTCTCAGGGTTGCTATGAGGAACATGAGGGAGGGGCTGTTCTTTTCCCTGCCCAGCAGCTGCCTAAGTATTACCAAATGGGATTCTTACTCTGTTTCTATGTAACAACTGTAATAGGCCATGATCGTTTGCACATTTCTCTGTGGCTTCCGCTATTCAGAAAGAGCTTGCAAGTCAGAACGCAGGGAGAGATTCAATTCATTTGTCTTTGGGGGTTTTAGTTGGGGAAAGAATTACACAGAAAGACTATTCTCTTCTTTCAGAGTGGGACTTCATAAGCAAGACGTTGCATGTGGTCTTTGGAAGCATACAAGTAAGAAATGATTCTCTTTAAAGTACTGTCCAGGAAACGCTGAAGAAAATAATTAAGTAGAACAATGCTGTCATAAATTTAATAAAAAAGATGAAATCCTGAGGATTTATTTATTTATTTTTCACATTTTTATGCCGCTCCCTCCTGCATCTCGGGGCGGCTAACAACATCTTAAAATAAAACACATAAAATCATTGTATCCCTTTCATTCAGCTGCAGTGAGTTCAGCACCAAAGCATGTAAAATGGATCCTGAAACCCAATGTTTCCATTTGCAAAGCGCAGATTCTTTCCTGTGGGGGGAGGGGGGAACTGATTGATGTTAATGGCTGAAGCCACTCCTGGTAGTGTCAAGCGTATCCTGGTGAAGATCAGCCTCTGGCCTCTTAAACACAGTGTCCTCCCGCTCTACCTTAAAGAGGACTGGGTGCAGGAATGGTTCAACCAACCACCATCAGTGTCCTATATAGGAGAGGTTTAGCTGCCCCAGTAGCGGCAATGGTGGTGGAAATCTAATGGAGAAAGGCAGGCAGACATGCAAGCAGAATTTTACTAAGTGTGGGCTGGTTCTCTGAGTCACAGGAGTCACATGCCTGAGACACCCCACTCTGCCCTTCCCCTGTCCAGCACAGACAGTGACAGCCCCTCCCCCCTCCCAGAGGCTGCCCCCTTCTCCTGTCTCTGGGTGATTTCAGATGTTACGGGCCTCCCTCTTACCACAGTCAATCCCCTGTGGTGGAGGAGAGGCCTGTAACATCTGAAGGATTCCCGCCAGATAGTCACCCAGTTAACCTCTGGCAGGAATCAGATAAACCACGATTCCGGGGGTGAGGCCGGCCTCACCTCCGGAATCATGGTTAACGCAACCACAATCTGGGATCCGTGGAAGGTAACGTCTGTTACCTTCCGCCGGCCCGGATCGTGGCTCAGACCACAATGCGGGATTGGGTGCAGCGGCCGGATTGGGTGCAGCGGCTGGACTGGCTGCTGCACTCGCCCGTCTCCCAGAGGGCGGGCAGCTGGGGGAGAGCGGGGGGATGGGGCCACACAGCCGCACATCACACGGCCCCGGCCCCGATCCCCTGTAGGAATCAGGCCAGCATGTCTAAAGGACGGACGGCCTGATTCCTGACCGGGATCTTTCAGATCCCAAACTGTGGCTAGATGGAGGCCCATCACGTTGAAATCACCCTCTGTTCCACCCTCACCGCTTTCCTGCTGCCCCCTGCAATCCCTAGTTCCACTGGGAGAAGCAACAGTGGAAGTGGGAACAGCAGCAAGGACACAGAACAGCTCCCATAGACTGCAGGCAGGGTCCCCTTCACTCCTCTTCCCCTGGCTCTAGTGCCTCGAGGGCTTTATTTATGTCAGGGCTCAGGCCTGGCACCTCTTCCAGCCCCTGTCATTGCTGCCCCATGGTTGGAGACAGATGCAGCAGCATCAGTCCCAGACTCTTCCCTGACAGGATTAGGGCTGACTACTGGTGTGGAAATGCTGGTCAGTGGCAGAAGTGCCAGCCTTCAGTCCCAGGCCTCATCAAACTCAGGGCACTTTCCAACATGCATAAACGTGTCCAATTTGCTTCCGCGAGAAACTATGGGAGGCAAATTGTGTGGCTTTTGTCATGTGGGAAAATAAAGCTGCGTGGCTTTGGCGGCAATCATGCAGGGGATGCAAAGCCGGAATATCCAGCTTTGCATCCCCTCACATGATTGCCGCCAAAGCTGTGTGGCGTTTTCCCCATGACAAAAGCTGCGCCTAACTTCCTTCTCACCTAGGAAGAAAAGAAACAAACAAACAAACAAATAAATAAGTGCAAGCTAACCCCCTCCCCACCCCTGACCCTTTACCCTTCCCTCCCTTCCCACCACTGCCCAGCCCCTCTACCACAGCTTTGCCTCCCCCGGGACCTTACCAAGCACCTGGTCCAGGCAGAAAAAATATAAATATAAGTACAATTAGGGTGTAATCCTCCACCTGCTGAAGTCAATGTAAAAACTCCCACTCACTTTAATGATGGAGGATTAAATTTCCCTGCCCATGTGCATACTCCCAGAAGCAGAGGGACCAATTCAAGGTGGTGGTTTTGACCTTTAAAGCACTTCATGGCTTGGGCCCCGCTTACCTGAAAGATCGCCTCACCCCTTGGGATACGGAGTGGCCTCTGCGGTCATCTGGGGGCACCCTCCTGGAGGTCCCACATTATTGGCAGGTTCAGACTGACAGGTGGGTGTTCGTGGCGGCTGCCCCATTGCTGTGGAATGCTCTCCTAGTGGAGGTTCACCTCAGCCCTGATCTCTTGACATTCCAGCGAAACTGTAAGACCTGGCTCTTTTGTCAGGTGTTTGGTGAGGGGGAGGGGGGAACGGGTTAAGTGGGAGCCAGTAGGATGGGGTTTTTTTTCACAGACAAGAATTAGTTTTATACTGCTACTTGGGATTTTATGATTGTTGTATTTATGTATATTTATATATTTATAACATTGTGTATGTTTTTACTGCATTTGTGTTCGCCACTCTGAGTCGCCTGTGTGTGAGAGGCTGTGTGCGAAACGCCATAGGCCGGGGCGCTATACACCGAAGCCACCCGCCTTACTGGGTTAGGTCTAAAGATCTCCACCACCACCGGGAACCAGGAAACTAGAGGGATTCACATCTTCCCAGATATGTGAACCCCCAACACAATTCTGGCTCTTCGCCCACAGCTCCCCCGGTACCCCTCTTGTTGTGGTCAGTCACCCTAGAGTCGCTCTCCATAGACAGAGCTGCTGAAACCTATGTGTCATGCCAGGACTCCCCGGGGGTGGGTGGGTGGGGGTGGGTCAAATCCTTCTAACCCTTAAAGGCACTAGAGCCTTTTCTTTCCCGCCGCTGGTCCTTAAACTCATAGACACATCCGTTTTGCAGAACAACTGTTAGGGAGGATAGGGAAACCGGGGAAATGTTCCCACGGACACCACCAAGCCTCTTACGCCTCACACTCACTTTCCTGCCAATCACTGAGCTCCACTTGAGTCTTCTTGGAAACAAGACCCCTCAGGATAGTAGGTGGCCGAATATGCTTCAAGAGCAGTAAGGCCGTATCATCATCGGGGTGGAGGAACGCAACCTCAAGTGGAGCCCCTTCTCTCGAGACACCTTGCAAGCACCAATGATCCCAGACACTCAGTGCTTGAACTGGGTTAGGGGATAGGGGTGTGTGTGACTTTAGTGGGGGGAGACAGGGGAATAGTACCAGGGCCGGCAGGTAGGGGGAAAGCCCTCACACTCTAACACGGGTAGGTGGGGGCCCAGACACCGATTAGGACAGGGGGTGAACCCAAACAATAGCTCCCACAACACGCGCTTGCACTCACCAGTTACTCTCTCTCTCGCCTCGACCACACTCTTTCTGCCCAGACACTCACCACTCACACCACAATGCTTTCTAGCTCACTCTCCTTGAATCGCTCGGGGCCAGTCTCACAGCGCTGCTGTTCTCCGGCAGTGCTGTGATCTCTCTGGCCTCCCTATGTAGTGCTAGCCCCGCCCCCGAGTTTCCGGTGCCGCGCCGAGTGTCGCGGCGCCGGAGCCACGCCCCCTACGTCCGCTGCGGGGCCTGCTGTCAGTCTCTGCCTCTCACCTTCCGCTTGTGGGGGCTCTCTACCCTGGTCCTGTGCCGGGGCCATGCGTGCTGCTCTCCCTAGTTTCTGTCCTCTCCTACCTCGTGCCGGGCCCCTGCTCCTACCTCCCCACCGCCTTACAACAACAGAGGTGCTTTATTTGAGAAAAACAGAAAAACTAGTTTGGCAACAAGGTTAAGGGGAAAGGCTTAGGATAAAGATAGAAGCAAACTTAGAATCAAGTCACTGATTCTGATGTCCCCTAATTTGAGTAATCGCCTCCTAGGACTGACGGTAGAAAGGCAGTTGCCGGTACTTACGGCTCCTTCTCATCACCTGTGCAGGTAGCAACCAGTGAGGCACATGTCTTAGCTGGCCCTCTGCCAGCAGCGTATTGCCGTGTTCCCAAGGAGAAAAACCCAGAGAGAGAGAGGGAGGAAGGGGTGTGTCCTGGCTTTTTAAGCTCGACCCCTCCTCCCTTTTGGGAGTCGCCCCCAGTAGGGGTTTCTCCAATCCAGGTGAACTGCCTGAGCCCTCTGGCCTCTGATGTCACCTAGGGGAGGCATCATGGTGTTCACCTTGAGATACTGATCGCTGTCTTTGGCTTGTGGAACATGCCTGGAAGACCCATCCTGTGACCTTGCATTTGTCCAGGCCCCGGGGGAGGGGGGGTTGTCTAGGGGACTCTGGTATGGAAACAGGGGCATTTTGCCACAGAAGCTGGGTATAAATTGAAGAAAATAAATAAAATGGAAGAAAATAAATACTTTGCTGGTGCATCTTGTTCTCTGGGGTCATGGGATTCTAGTTAAAAATCCCAGATTGGAGTCACACAGCAAAATGTTTGGAAATTGCTGTGCTACAATAGCATCCTAGTAATGATTTCCTTGGGAGAAATACTCCATTGATCCTGCCTGTCCTCCTAATGGTTTTCCTGGTGATCACTAACGTGTCCCCCCGCCCACTACCCACCTCCGTATAAACTTGGAATCTCACAGTTTGCTTTGAGACATGTTGCAGATAAACGTGAGTTAGAAAAACATGTGAAAAGTGACCAGTTTAACTAGAGTGTTAATAAGGGGTATGGTACCTAAGAAACATTTTGGAGATGCTATGGCACCAAGGGCCAATAATGAGACTATGAAATGTTATGACTGGCCAATAAAATCCCCAGGGATGCATTCATGGCTTTCTGCACCTGTTTAGACTAGAACATTCCAGTGATAGACATTTCCTTTGGCTGGGGGGTGAGGGGGACATTCAAACACACACATTTCCACTCCTCCATCCTCCTTCCTCTCCTCTGGACATCTTTCAATGAGTGTTACCGTGATTACAATTCAGCTGATGCCTGAGTTGGGAGGGGAATGATTTTCAGAGATCAATAGTGAGATATTGTCACTCAGCAGAGCAGATACTGCAGCTTTCCCCTCAAAACTGAGACTCTTTATCATAGTTGTTCCCAAACTGCTCTATGAGGCCATGGGAAATAGTCCATAGCTGGTCTAACAAGCTATGGCAACGTTGGCTGTGGTAGGTAGGGATGGGCGTTACGGATTCAGATTAATCCATAATTGTATGAAAATAGCTATTATGGATTCATCTGAAATTCACCACACCATGATGGATTTCTGTATTTATGAATTGTATTTCCAGATTAGGATTTTTCCGATGACTTCAATGGGCAACCAATCCGCCATTCATTTCAGTGGGTCATTCATTCTAATAGCCACATGATTCGAATGAATGGGCCATTGAAAGAAAGAGAGAGTGGTGAGGGGTAGGTATGGGGTGGTGGAGGGTTGGCATTGAGTGATGTGTGTCTAAGTATGTGAAGGGGCTGGCCGTGGGGTGAGGGGGTAGGGGACTGCAATGGGTAAGGGACTGGCAGTGGGGTGAGGGTTTAGGGGACTGGCAGTGGGATGAGGGGGTAGGGGGCTGGCAGTGGGGTGAGGGGGTAGGTGTGGAAGGAATGAGGTTTCAGTTGTAAGTAACAGAGTGGGAATTTTATAATAATAATAATAATTTATTGAGGCATCAGCTTTCGCCATAGCCAATTACAAAACACAAACGCACAAGGGAATTTTATAAGATTAGGTTTGGGTTTGGTGTTGATTTAATTGTATTGTGGGGACTGCAGGAGGAGATGGATTTAGGGACAACTAGTGCTCCTCTGGAAGAGAGAATAGTATGGGTTTGGAGGGGAGAATACGTGGGGACAGTGGAGGAGACTGCAGGGTGAGGCTCAGGAGTGCAGGGTGGGATGGTATTGGGTGTGGTGAGTTAGGGTTTAATGTTTTATATGTGTGGTTTATTTGTATTATGTTTTAGTATGTTGATTTTATTGCATTGAACTGTCCTGGCTCTTGGAGTCATGAGCTGACAGATAAAACCTCCCAAACTCTTTTTTTTTTTCCTTAAAAAAACCCCCACACCCCAATCTCATGATTTTTATGTTAATCTCATGATTTTAGCAGCCAGACTCATTGTTTTGTAAGCCTGAGGGTGGGACTATTGAATATATGTGTCAGTATGCAATCTTTGGTATAGCGGGGGGCAGGGGAGAGAAATATATTAGATTAACCCCTTTCCTGCTCTGATTCCTTGTCACTCAGAACTGCCATCCTCGCAATACACAATAATTAGTATTTTCCATTTTATACAAAGGGAATGAAGGGCTCTTCTAATGAAGACTTGGGAGAAGGGAAGCTGTTAGCAACTAACGCAATATGCAGTTTTTTATTATTACACTGTGAATGAAGTATTAATACATTCTGCTATGTCAAACACACATTAAATAACTCTCATAATTTTGATGCTAATCTCATGATTTTGAGATTAGCTCATTAATAAATGATGCTATGTTGAGGATGGACACAGGGTAGAGGAAGACCCCCACCCTCCAGACCGGACCAACAACAACAGTAAGTAAAGTACAGGGGCCCTGGGGGTTGGGTAAAGCCGATCCACGGCGGGTGGGGGTGTTAGGGGTAATGGACCCCGACCCACACCCTCCAAGGCCAGGAGTGGGATGGGGGAGATGCCCAGGGTTTTTTTCTGTGGGCTCCCCTGTGTTTCGGAGGGTTCTCTTTTCCATTGAAGTCAATAGAAAAATTTCCCATTTACTTCAATGGGAAAAAGAACTGACACTGATAGATCCGATAGCGATAGGAGATCCGAGTCAGAGGTGAGCCGAAACTGAAAGAACCCGATACTGATATTTTGCTTGGAGTCCCACCCCTACCAGACAGTTTGGTTTCAAAGTGGGACCAGTAGCCTTGTGACTTTTATCTGCTGGGGACCTTACTTAACAACATGAACACAGCCCACTGAGTATGCCTTTTAGCCCCAACTTTCTCAGATCTGGAGAAACTCGCCAAAACATGCCCCCCACCACTCCCTACAGACATTCCAAAATCTACTCATAAATTATATTGAGAAATCTATTACTAATTTGAACTTCACATAACCCATTTCTAAATCTGTTTCTAACCTATTCAGGCATATAGGCACAGTAAATAATAATGTTGAAAAAAAAGACAACATACACAACATATCAGCTGTCTCCCCAATCCCTTGCATTGGCATGCTTTTTGGATTCTGGGTACCTTGTTCTCCTGCGGCTGATTTGGGCCAGGGTTGTGGCCAGCATGCACTGGGCCCGACCAACGCCATGCTTTGCCCTGCTCATATACCCATGCTTGTTCTGTGGGGCGCTTGCTATGTCCCTGCTGTGATGAGCTGTAGACTGCATGCCTTGGCATTGACATGCCTTGGTGACATGGTGGTGGTGATCCTTCTTGCTTTGGGTTGGGGTATTGCAGCCCTTCCCTTCTGTCCCTGCCATTCGGGTGCTCTTCCCAGGACCTCACTGCGACTCACTGCCCTTGTTCTGCTCTTTGTTTAGGTCACTGCATGCCATGGCATGGCCTCAGGTAGTATTGTGCCCCGACTGCGGCTCCAGCAACTGCCATGGGCTCTGCACATGCCATCTAACGACTGTACTGGAACCTCACACATGTTGTGTTTCAGGCTCTAGTTGCTTTTACTCTTGCTCGACCCACACAATTTACATGCAGTTCCTTGGCAAAACTTAAAAATCTCACTCTCTCCACTGGATAATATGGGAAATTCAAAACATGATAACTTAAAAACTACACAATGGGTTTTCAAACGCTAAACTCAGGAATGCACTAGAATGCACACCTGAATTTTGTTTTACACCTCTACACCTCCAGATGGATAACTTAAAACACGGTTTTATCTGTCAACATAAACCATCATAATAGTCATAAAAAAGGTTCTGCCTCCAAAATGCAAACATCTGTACCTTGCTTGGTTTTCATCAAATTCATCTGAAATTTGGCTACATTCTACCCTTCACCCAAGCGATCCCCCCTACAAAATTTCACAGCCATAGGCTAAATCATGTAGAATTTTCATGATTTTAACAGTGTGTATAACTTGCCTTAACTATAGAACCACTCCTGAGGTTCTATAATTAGTAATAACCAATGTATAGGGGTGTATCTGGAAACACCCCAGAAGAGCTGATAGCCATGTGGAGCAGGGGTGTGGCTTGGTGGAACCCCTCCCTCGCATACCCCCATCACTGGCAAGAGGTTGCCTCTCTTCAGCAGGCCCTGCTGTTTCACTTGCACCAGTCAGATTCAGTGGAGGACAATGAGGCAGCAGTGGTGGGCCTGACATGGGGTCCTCCTGTCCTGGGGATGAAAACTGGACAATGCTAGTAATTTGCATGTGTTTATGTAAATATATGTAAATGTAAAATAGCCAAGTGACTAACATTGGGACTAGGGTTAAAAAAAAAAAAAAGGATCCTTGATTCCCAATGCCATTACTTCATAGAATAGACACTGCACAGGACCATTTTCCAGACTTTTGGTGGGTAGCTCATACGTCAACCCAATAGTAGCCATAGCCAAAGACTCCTGGTCCCTGGACAGTCTGGGTGAAATCCATATGGAAGGTACCCCTATTTGCAAGTATTTGCATCATCCAGCAAGAACCTTTTCTGGAAGCTCTCTATATTGTTTTATTTTGGCAAATGAATCTAATCTCCAGAAATCCCTCTTCCTTCAAGAGAAATGTTTCTCAGAGCTGTCCAGATCAGTCCAGATACCTCTGGCTTTGAACTGCACCTAGTGAGAATGCTAACACATTCAGTCTCACTCAGCCAGATATTTTTGGATTTATGTAGAAACGAAAACTGTATGAAATTCTTTGCCTTGTCTATACAGGAAGTCAGACTTGATACTTTTAATGGTCCCTTCTGACTCTGAAATCTATTGAGGTCCATTTAACTGAAGTTTTGATGTAAATACATGAGAAACTAGTAGGTGGGGTTCTGTCTAGCTCTCTAGGTAGCAATAGTGGTATTTTAAAACCAACAGTTCTGATTTATGTCATAGGAATTAGGCAGAGAGAGCAGGAAATGCAAGGAACCAGTTTGTTTTATTGAGTTATTTGATTAAGAGCAGACAGTGATTTTATGACAGGTAAATCATGAAGCTAAAAGTAGTCGGAAAGGCCTGCAGCATTAGTGTTACGTTGAATTAGATGGAGTCAAACCTGTTAAATATGGCTTGCTTGGTTATTGGGTGTGCCTGAGAAGCAAAGTGGCCAGACAGCTGTAATGTTCTGGGGTCAGTCCAGGGACATTATAACAACAGAAAGTGAAATATGTAAGGAACATTTTGGCTTTTTAAACATGATTTTCTCAATAACAAACAAAGAAACACTGGGATGGATTTACAACTTATGTATTTAATAATACGCAATTGGCTGACTACAAGACCAGGAGTGAATATGTTCATGCTGCTCCAAGTAGTCTTTTATCAGTAAGGAATAGTTACTTTCCTCTTTCTCAAAGTACCACAATATTTCTGTAATTTGGTCTTTAAAAGAGTCTCTTTCCATATGGGTTTATGAGTAGCATTGCTACCCCATCTGGGACGAAACCTGGACAGAGTGGGGCCATTTTGGAGGGAGCATGGCAAAGCTCGCAAGCCCAAAAACTTAATACCAAATTGTTCATATCAGCAACAGCCACAACATGCATTACATCAAACACGGCTTCCCCCGATCCCAGGAATGGGACAGTGCTGCTTTCCCCAACTCTCTTCTCATATCTGTACGGGTGCTGCCAGATGTTGGCCCAGAATTATCTCAGGCCATGTTGGTGGCTAGCCTGGGTTCTGACCTTGGGAAACTCCTGAAGTCACAGCATGGTCTAAGGCCCGCCCAACTGGGCCAAAATCCGGGACCTCCCCAGGACCTCACATGTGATGTCCCGCAATGTTCCATCTTGTCGCTTCTCCTGTTCAACGTGTTGTCACCTGGTGCCTACTGAGCTTTCAGGGTCCCCACTTGCTCTGGGCTGTCCCCCCTGACCTTTTCCCTTGCCCCTGGCAGTTGTAGGTTTCAGAAATTTACAATTGGGTTAGGCTTGTCTCGGGGTTGGCCAAGAACTCCCGTCCTGCTCAATGCTCGGGTGTAGCGAACATGAGAAGACCACATTTGGAGTTTAAAGAGCAGCTTTATGTTTGAAAAGGTAAAGCAAAAGGGCATAGAATGAGTTGTCTTAAAAATGTGTGCTCTTTTGGATCAAATCAGTGAAGACTCAGACAGCAATACCAAAAAAGCTGTTTTATTAAATACAAAGCATACAAAAGCTAAAGAAAAGCATCTCACATCCCTTTCTGCAAGCGAGGGAACCCCAACAACAGCTGCGAGATGATCCCCCGGTGGGCCCCAGGTTCTGCCACACCCCTCAGCACATCTGCGTAGTGGCCAGCAGTGAAGTTCCAATGCTGGTCACTGGTTTCTCTGTCTTTATACTATTCGAACTTTGCAAACCCACTATACAAGCACTGCGCATGTGCTAAGCAATTCTAACTGTTGCAAATGTACCTCCCCCTGACCTGAGTCATTTCCACCTCCCAATTAGTACCAAGGTTACAGGCTGATAAGGAAGCAGCTCAAAACACTACATTCCTAGCCTGTCTTAGTACCCTGCAAAACAACTATTATGGGCTATACAAAGCAGGCTCATGCATACAGCTTATAACAGACAAGATGGATTCCAAAGCAAGAGCAGGCCGAATAAGACATATAAGTGTCCCTAACTGGCTCCACCGGCTTACAATGGGTGTTTCGCGATCTTTCACTACATGAGTACAGAATGGTCACAGGGAAAATAAAAGACAAACAAGTGCAAGGCTGACTATACACTCAAGTCCCCTGGCTAGTCCTCACCAAGTGTAGGTAGAAATCTTGATTACTAGATCAGAGTGTCTTTTCTCTGTCATCAAGCCGAGTGAGAGGGCATCTGCTTAGGGTCCAGCTCAGGTCCAAAAAGAGAGCACCCCTGCAGCTCCACATGGTTCCCTTTTAAACACCACCAGCTGCAGCAGAAATGTCCGTAATGTCACAGGGAAGGGCACACAGGGTGTTGCCTCTTCCCCTGCTTTGTCATTGTGTCCCTGACTGGGTTTCAATGGCCCTGGATGGCCTGGGTGGGTGCCTCAATGGCCCGTTAGTGGGCCATTAGCCACCTCCTGAATCACTCAAGCTTGGTGTGTCTGCACATGCAGAAGCTTTCTAAAAAAGATGAGCTACAAGTCACCCAGAGTTCAACAGTTAGCTGGTCCCAGCCACATTCCCATACATGGTCCAAGTGATAATACATACATGATACAACATATTGATAATACAGTAATCATGGAGCTTAGCACCCCAAAACCTAGCTGCAGCATACGGCTCCATGCACCTGCAGTGGTAAAAGCGGGGGTTTCCCATGACATGTGTACATGCAGCCGTTCAGCGAGGTCATTAGAGGATCGGGTGTGCGGTGTCATCAATATGCTGATGACATCCAACTTTCTCTTTCTTTTTCAACCGATCCAGACCCAGCAGTCTCAGTTCTTGTTTGGCGACTGTGGGGGACTGGATGTGGGTGAGCCGTGTGAAGTTGAATCCTGACAAGACAGAGATGATGTTGGGGGTGGGGGGAGTGGCGGCCCCCATCATTGACAGAGCCAGTCTGCCATTGGTCCTTCAGATTCGGAGTCGGGGAGTGCTCCTGGACTCACGACTCTGCCTGGATGCCCAGGTGGTGGCTGTGGTGAAGGGGGCATTCTTCCAATTGCATCTGGTGTGGTGGCTTTGGCCGTACATTTCGGACTCTGACCTGGCCACCATTATATGTGTTTTCATCACCTCTAGACTGGACTACTGCAATGCACTCTACGTGGGGCTACCCATGGTGATGGTCTGGAGACTGCAACTGTCAGAGGCCTGGCCTGGCTCTGTGCTTTTAGGGCTGGGTGGGCAGCTCCAGCCCAATGGCATGCGTCTCAGGTCGTCAGGCAACCAGAGCCCTGGTGATGCCACAAGGAGGTGCCGGAGAGGTGTGGCCCCGAGACACAAGACCCGGGGGAAGTCATGCCGCAAGTTCCTACGGTTGCTGGGCAACCAGGAGCTCAGCCATAGCACAGTGCATGGCTGGAGAGGCATGACCATGAGGGACGGGGCAGCTGCCCTGCCGTAATGATGGCAGGGGAGGGGGCCTTGAGATAGGGAGGCAGCAGTAACCAGGTTGGGGAAGGCAGACAGATTAAAGCAACCGGAGGGACCTCTGTTCCCTGCTGGTAATCACTTGTGAGAGGCTGGCCACTTGACCTGGATCTTGTGTACCATTACTGAGAGACAGAGTGGTGTGTGTGGAATCCTGTGGGTGTGTGCGTGTAAGTGTGTGTGTGTGTACCTGACCCTGTGAGTGTGCATGCTTGTGATTTTGGAGAGCCTGTGTAAGAGAGTGTGTGCGTGGTCCTGCCCCCATTCCCTCAACTCCCCGCACCCCATGTGAGTAAGAAACCTTGTTCATGTTTTAATAAATTGGAACTGTTCTCTATCAATCCTACCAGGGACAGGACTTAGACCCCTGGCAGGCCGCTCCAATTTCGGGATCTGGGCAAAGGCACTATGAAACAGATTGCAAAAGTCCTTCAGATAAACAGCTCTTTATTCAATATAGAAGAACTGAGACTAAAGCAGTAATATAGCACCAACAACACACTTGCATGTGGCATTTGCCTGCACCTACTCTAACAGTGAGCACACACACATAAACACATACATATGAGTTCTTACGTGTCAGAGGTCTCAGATCTGGTCTCGAGAGGAGAGGCAGGGCGGGGGCCCAGGAGAAGCAGTTGCAGAACTTCCTAGGGAGAAGTCCCAGAATGGGCCAATCATCAAGCTAGCCGGTGCCCTGATAAGGGCTAGCGGACAAGCATCATTAAAGACAACTTCTCTGTCTAGGGACTGGCCTTTTATGCTGTTTCCCTTATGAGTTATCCAGAGCACGGGGCTAACAGTTCCATGTCAAGAAAGTTCCTCCCCTTTGCTATTCAGGTTTGGGGGTCCTTCCCTGTTCGTCACTGTTTGGGGTTTGGCATGACCAGATTAGGTCCTGCCTGTCCTCCTTCCGGAAGAAAGACATGACCTTAGGCCATAGATCCCCCACACCCCTTCTCTGAGGCGTCTCTCTGTCTGATCAAGCCATTTTCCCTTATTGCATTGCTTGGTTCTTATCTGCAACCTTGTTCTGGGAATGGACAGTTCTTACTAGTTCTGTTCTTACTGGGGCCTTTCCTTTTGTTGATGACAAGAATGTATCCCTGTCAGCATATTTCTCTCTCCTCCTGCCAGCCTGTTTCTTATAATATGCATTTTTAATAGTTCCTAAGCTAAAAATTACTATAAAGCATATAGCAAGCAAATAAGGCATATAGGAAACTCATAGCATCCTTTCAATAGTTACAGATGTGTACAATATTCTTTTGGTTACATTTCAACAAAGAATGAGTTACAATGACATTCAATGTCTGTTCTGGCACACTTGTGTCAGAAGAAGCACTTCTGCTTTGGTTACATTGTAACAAGAAAATTAGCATCTCTGTTAGGCCCATGCCATATCATAACAATGTGACCTCTCCCATCCCCATCCTCCTCTTCCTTCACAGCAACCCGTTCACCTCTGGAAGTCAGCATTGTTACTCCTTGAACCCCCACGTGGTCACCCCTGGGTTTCTGAAGTGAGTGGGCATAAGTATTGTGTTATTCAACTCTTCCCCCTTTCCTTTTCCCTCCTCTTCTCAGGGGGCCCCTCCTCTCACCCTGTGATGAACGGGGTTGCTCCTCATTAGAGGAGAAAGCCGAAACAAGATCCTGATGGTTCTTGTTGCCTATAGAGGTTCCCTTGAGTTCAGAGGGGGACACGATTGGAGGCGTGGGATCAGGCTCTGGGTTCCCTCCTTTATCCCTTCCCATCCTAACAGCAGCTGGTGCAGAATGCGGTGGCCCATCTCTATACAGGGACGGGTCACTGTGAGCACATTATACCAGTGCTCCATTCTCTGCACTGGCTGCCTATAGTCTTCTGGGTCCAATTCAAGGTGTTGGTTTTGTCCTATAAAGCCCTAAGTGGCTACTTGCAGGACTGCCTCACTCCTCGAGTCCTGGAGTGGCCCCTGCGGTCAGATGGGGGTGCTCTCCTCGAAGTTCCCCGGGTATTCTAGGTGGGAATGATGAGGGAGGCGTCCTCAGTGACCGCACCCAGGCTATGGAACTCCCTCCCAGTGGAGGCCTGCCTGGTTCCAGACATCCCCTCTTTTCGTAGATATTGTAAGACCTGGCTGTTCCGTTTCTGGGGGGAGGGATTAAACTCCACCTGTGGTTTTGTATTGATTTTATTAATTTTATATTGCTATGTGTTTTAATATTGATTATTGTTGTTGCTTTACATGATTTTATCGTTGTAAGCTGCCCCAAGCTATCTTGGCAGGGAGGGAGGGGAGCGGCATAAAAACCTAAATAAATAAATAAATAAAATGGACCACAGTAGGCTACCATGTCTGTTCACGGGCCGTGTTGGTGGCCTGGGTCGGGTCCACCATGACTGGCTCCCATGACTGACTGTCGTTGGCCGCGATGGCTGCCTGTCATGGTGGTGGGAGGGGCACTGTGTGCAGCACAGGGGCGGGCTGGCTGCACATTCAGTGTGTTCCCCACCCTCTCCTGGCACCCTGGCCACTGATACGTCTGTTTGGCGCCCTGACCTCATCTGGACCATGTTCACAGCTGCTTTCCGATCTATGTCGGCATGGGCTGCCTCGGTGCGGCTGTCACTTCTGTTTTCAACCTTTGTTTCCAGTTCTCCCTAAAGCATTCCTTTCCCTCTCCAGGAGGAAAGCTTTCTGTTTAAAGGAATAGTAATTTAATATAAAGTTCCATGTGTAGTTTCCTTACACAGTCCATGTATCTCTTATTCAGAGAGATCAATCCTGAAGTGAGCGATAAGCCAAATGAATAACAAGCAAGGAACCTGCCGTGGGTTTCATCTGGCCAACAGCCAAGGAGGCTACATGCACACAAAAAGCCTGATGTCTTGACGAAGATACAACATGTGGAAGTCAAATGCACATACTTAGATGCCCGAGAGCCGAGCATTTGGATTTTTTTTTCCTGCCAAGCTGCCTATGAAAATATAGTCTCAAGCATAAAGCAAATTAGTCCCAGAACTGTTCTACAAATTAGAGGTGTGACACCATTAGTCAGTTGTTTAAAAGCCCATCTCAGTCATGCACTACTGCATTTTATTTTTATGACTGAATGGTCATGTCTGAGAAACGCTCACATTGTGAAGAGAAAACTCCCATTCTGGTAGTAGCATCCAACACAGCTGTGTATGGGTGTTTTCAAATGTGATGGTGCTGAGCACCACCATGCTTTAATCCAGCCTGAGTGAGAACCCTCACTCTGGGCAGGATTTGGCCCGATCACATACATCTGCACAGCCTCACCCTGCGCTTCTTAGAGTGAGCTGCTCCCCACTCTGACACTGGCGTGGGGCCATGTGCAACATGTGTAGTCACACATGGCCCCACGCCAGTCTGGGCCCCACACCTGGGGGTGGCAGCCCCTGGACCCAGCCTGGTTTCCTCCACCCCCCAGCAAGTGCGTGGGAATCTAAGGGGTAAGTAGAGGGACTGATAAGGCATCTATGTAGGTATGAGAACAAATTATGCAAATTATCAAAATTATGCAAATTAGGCCCTGCACCAAGACTTTGCACATGGCCCCACATGGCCCCACATGGTCCTGAAAATCCTGGAGCCGGCAAGCTCCTCTCCACCCATTACCCATCACCCATCATGTATGTTGCACTGCAGGGCTGCACTGGAGCCCTGCAATATTCAAGATGGGTGGGTGTTCTGCCTCTATTCCTGCTCTGTAAAATAAAGGGCGCAAATATTGATGAGGATGGCAGTGCGATGTGATGGTGCTGAGCACCACCATGCTTTAATTCTGCCTGGAGTGAGGGCCCTCACTCCGGGCAAGATTTGGTCTGGCCACCGAATAAATGTGACAGTGGCCGGGCGGGGGAGTGGGCGGGGAGAGGGCAGATTGATGCGCGGACATGCATCCACACAGCCCCGCCCTGCGCTGCTTAGAGCAACCTGCTCCCTTCCCTGACACAGGACTGGCCCTAGGCATGTGCCCTGGACCCAGCCTGGTTTCCTCCCCCACCCCCAGCAAGTGTGGGGGGAGGGGAGGAAGGAGCCCTACCCTTAGGTTCTGTGTCCCCAAAATACCACTCTTCTCCTGGCCCACTACAGCTGCCAGGGTTCCAGCATTTCCCCATCAACAGCTGGCCTGGCAGGACGGTAAGGAGCAGGAGAGATTAAGTTCCACTGTACACCCACAAAGACCCAGCCATTGCAGGATTATCAGCCCAGTAGCACAGCAGTGCCTACCCCACTCCTCACAGCCTGGCTGGGCTGGCTACTGGGAGAGATTGGCTGGGTACCCACTTGCCCCAGGCAGGAGTCAGGGAGGAGCAACTCCACCAGGCCACTTGATAAATGGAGGGCAGCTATGGGGGGGGGGGGGGGGGGGGGGGGGGGGGGGGGGGGGGGGGGGGGGGGGGGGGGGGGGGGGGGGCTGAGCCTCTGCTCCTATCTCCCACATGTGTCCCAAGTAAAGTGGAGACAATGGGTGTTTTTACATGGACATGGGGGTTCTCAACTCTGGTGGCTGATGGTCTGCCCACACGCCAGTGCCCCTTCCCCAAACACACGCAACACTATAGCATTGCCAGGGCAAGCCCCGGGCAAGAGCAGAGCTGCAGTGGCCATCTGCTGGGAAGACAGACAGCAGCCCCATCTCCGACTGGTGTCCTGTGGTTGGGTTGCCCACTCTGCTGGCAGTGCTCCAGGATGTTCCAGAACACCAGTCAGCCTCAGAGCAGGAACAGCCTTCTCTGCCTCTGCTCTGCCTGCACATCTGGCAGCCTGCCTTTAAATGGACGGTCTGCCCAGGGATGTGGCGGGCCAGAGGCAGAACAGAGCTGTTCATGTGCGGACACCCAACAACAGTCTGCTACAATACAGGAATGTTGTGAAGAAGCAATAATTGAATTAGCTTTATTAGCGTTTAGCCATTTGAAATGATTTTATAAAGCAAATATACATTAATATAACAAACACAGAACTCAGAAATAAAAGAAGACCTATTTCATGTACAATATCCACTCACACGCAGCACAAAGAACAAACATTGCCACATATTTGATAACATTTTCAGTGGATGAAACCAGCAGGTAATCCATTTTACATGGGGTGAACCTATTCTGTAATCGAATATTGGAGAAAGCCATTGTTTCCTTACATTCTCATAAAACTTGTAGTAAAAAATAATATGTTCTAAATCCTCAACATCGTCAGAACCGCGCGGACAACTATGCTGTGTGTAGAGGATACTATTATATCTCCTTTGCAAAACTGCAGAATCTGTTACCGGAAATATTTCCTTCACAGCTGTGTGTTTATCATTATATGGAGATACGGCTCAAAATTAAAACTATTTTTTAGGCCAACATACCAAGGATCTGTCTTCTAGGCCTTCACTGCAGCTAAATCCTCCTGCCTACCAATATCTATAAATCTCTGCTTAATCAAATTAATTTGTTGATCTAAGATTTTACCCAACATAAATGGAAAAGAAAAACTAGCTTTGGCAAGCTCCAGAGCCATTTGGGTAAGCCAACCATATCTAGAAATGCCATTATGTTCTAGTTGGTCCACAAGACACAAGCCCTTCACAACCTCGCTCCCCCCTACCTCTCTGCCCTGATCTCCCTCCGAACCCCTATTCGAGCACTCCGCTCCTCTTCCATCCCCTCCCTCATCCTCCAACGCCTCCCCATCTCCCCCAACCACCTTTGTCCCTTCTCCCTTGCTGCCCCGCGTGCCTGGAACTCCCTCCCTGCCCTCGTCCGCCTTGACCCCACCCTCCACACCTTCAAGTCCCTCCTCAAAACCCACCTCTTCCGCTCCACCCTTCCTAACTCCTGCTAATCATCCCCACCCAGAATTATCCCCCACCTGTTATACTCCCAAGTTACTGTAACCAAGCCAAGGATGTATACCTGAGTTCTCGTATCCTCATGAATGTCGCATCCCTTGTCTCTCCCTCTATTCCCCCTTCCCTGTCTCCCCCCGTCTTTAGATTGTAAGCTGTCGGGCAGGGACCGTGTCTATCTTGTTTTTTGTAAAGCACCAGGTACATCGCTGGTGCTATATAAATGCTAATAAAATAATAATAATAATAATAATAATAATAATAATAAATGACATAGATAGGGTAAGCTTTGGTGACTCATTACATATTCTAAAATACTTTACAAACGCTATAGCAATTAAAACCTTCATTGAGTCTATCCCAGTTTCTGCGCTCACCACTGCCCCAGGTACACACTTTGGGACGGTCAATAGTTATTGTATCAGTTCCCCTACTGAAGGACTCCACAGAAATTTCATGAGGAAGTTAATATAGATTGAGTTCAGGGTTTGAATGGGACACACTAAATCACAGTTGGGACCCAGAGACTGTATGATGAGGACAGAGAGAAGTATTACACAGCTTCATCATTCAATCAATCAATTCAATTTATTGCGTGGTTTTAAACCATTGCATGTATCCAACAACATACAGACAAACAAAATAGAAGGACATACATCTGTGTCCACAATTTAAACATATAATCCAGCAAATATACATAGGATGTCTGAAGGTAAATCAGAACCCACGGTTCTCTAGAGCGCACCAGCGAGAGCCACCTCTCTATAACCTAACCTGTATACTTGCTCTATCATAGGGCCTTAAAATCCAAAAAATTCTCCCTGTCCTTAACCATCAGAGACAGAAATTCTGCAGTGGCCTCAATTACCTGGGTCTTGGGATTATTTAGAAGGGCACTCAGTATAAATACCTCCGAGTGACCTGGATACTTGTCCAAATGCCAGGCCAGAAATTTAGTCCTAGCCCTGTCATAAAGATGGCAACTCAAAATCATGTGCCCCGCAGTCTCAGCCGTAGTCTGATCAAAAGGGCACAAACGCTCGGCAAAGGGCACACCCCAAAATTGTCCCTCCAAGGCTTGCGAAGGGAAAGCATTTACACGGGCCCGAAACAAAAGATGCTTGGCCCTAAGGGGGATGGAGGTCCGGAGGTAGCTAGCCATGCAGCCCTGTTCTGGTGCCCAGTCTGCATAGTCCCCTAGATGTCGGGAGGCATTTATAATCCCTACCTCCCCCTGTCTGTGTATGTCCCTTAATCTGATGAGGATCTCCCTCCTAACCGTACCCGGTGGCTTATGGGACAAATAGTCCGTGGAGAACCCGATCTTTGCCAAATACATCTCCCATGATGCTTGCCATAGACTGACAAAACTATCTCCGGCTGCCTCCTTCATGAGATCTGATCCCTGCCCTAAAAAAAGTTTGCACCAGAATTTTGCCATTGTTTCTATGGCTGTCAGATGCCACGCATCCTGACCAAGTTCCAATCTGAACGCTGCATGCGGGACAGATTTGGGACTACCCAACAATTTGACCAGGAACTTAGCCTGGACGGCGTTCAGTTCCTGCGAAAATGGGAGGGCCCACAGCTCTGCCCCATAGAGCAACTGGGCCCTCACCTTGTTGTTCAAAACCCTCAGAGCAAGATGCATGGCATTCTTCCCTTGCTGGAAAAATAAGCCCAGAATAGCCTGCAGCGGGGCTTTTGCAGCCACAAGGGCTCTTTTTAAATGCATCCGCCAGGTACCTGACTTATGGAAGTTGAGACCAAGGTAACAGAATGAGCTTCATCATTCAGACAGGAACAACCATCCTGTGCAAGGGAGACTAGATCATAATTGAGTGGAAGTGGATAGGAAATTTCAATATGATCTAATATGAGTGTTTGTTTATGGTTATGAAAATTTTAATTCAGATTCATAACCTTTAAGAACCTTGGCAACGCTCAGATTCATTCAGCTTTCCCTTGTGGTAATTTATTTGGTTTTACCTCATTCAATTATTTTGAGATTACCAGTTTTAAAATGATAAACTGATCAGGAGTATGTACCCATATATGTATGGGCTTAAATTTCTGCAGGATAGATTTTGGTTAAATATTACTCCAAAAAAACCCTTCCTGTTAAAACAGTTGGGCAATGGAATAAGTTCCTATGAGGTTGCCTTCACTGGATGTTTTCAAAACCAGTCAGACAAATATCTGTCTGTGATACAGTTCTATGAGTCCATGTCACGGTATTGTATGGGTCGCCACCTAGTAACATTTCCCTTCCTCATGACATATTAATTGCTTAGGGTTTGTAAGGCTGAGTTTGGGGGTGGAGAATCCAAAGGACCAATTGAAAGATTGCAAAATTAATTTTGCTAAAGAATCTCATGAATGTTAAGCAAATTTCATGATTTTCTGAGCCCTGGATTTTGATCTGTGAACATTTGGGTTCAGTATTATTTATTATTGAATATTATTACTCCTCGTTATTTCCCCCCCAGTCTAGGCTATTTGCTCTCCACAGCATTCAGAACCTAAATACTGCAGCAGACCTTGCCCTAGTCCCGATATCGGGTGTCATGTGCACTGTCTTTTGTTCCCAATTATTCTACTCAGGGTACTCCCAGCTGGCATGAATATTAGTTACTGCCAGGCACAAGGCTGTTTCATTATTCAGTATTTGCTTGTAGGGGAACTGGATAGCTCAGGGGATTAGTAATGGAACAGACCTCCTTTACCTCTGTTCACTGGTCCTTACCAAAGCTGCCCTGGGCTGCCTCCCAAGTTCAGACAGGTGTTGACTTCACAAAACCTGCTGGCACTGTGGAAGAGTTTTATTTGTGGCCTCAGCAAAGAATTCAAGGAGCAGCTAGGCATGAAAACACAGGGTGTTTTCAGATCAGTATATTACCCACCCAGTATTCACTGGTTAACCATTAGTTACCAGTGGGGTTTTTGCACTAGCATGGTGGGTACTGGATGGATATTGGGTGGGGAGGCACTTGTCTGACAACACCCACAGACTCCAGGCTAGGTTGAGGCAATGCATTGGAATTTATTTATCTATGGATCTTACCAGATGTAATGCTAGACAGGTGGTAGGTCAGCATAGAATGAGAAGTAGTTAAGTTTTGTATCTGGGCTGCTGCATGATGTTTTCCATGGTTGCTTTAAATGAATAGGCTGCCGGAAATCAGTAGCAGAATCTCTCTGGAACAAGTTGTCTTCTGGCTCCCCTAAGTGGAGAATTGCATGATGAGTAATAATACTTCCTCTAAGACCCTGTTCACACAAATCACTAGGCTCCATAAAGTACCCCGGGAAGATGAGGGTTGGTTACCCTGAAGCAAGCATGTTCACATGAAGTGCTTGCCCTGAGCAACTGCTGAGTGAAGCTATCGCACAAAGTACTCCAGATTATAGAATAATGCAGATTGCTCACATGACTGCATAATTGTTCGAGCTGGCTCGCAGTTGCTCTGGAATTAGTGCTTGGGGTCTTAGATGGATTAGATCAGTCACTGGGGGCAGTGTTCATTGACGGCTATTAGCCATGTTGGTCAGGAGATGAAACCTTGATTGTAGGGATCTGGGAGTGAACAACACGGAATGGATCTCTCCATACATGATCTGTTTTTGTACACTTCCTCTGAAACATCCAGTGCCAGTCACAGTCAGAGACAGGATACTGGGCTAGATGGACCACTGTTCTGGTCCAGTATGGCAGCTCTTATGTATTGGCCACTGTATATTAGGAATGGGCGAACAGATCATGGTTCGGGTTCGTCCGTTCGGTTCGGCTGCGTTCGGTTCGGCCGTTCGGTTCAGCCGTTCGATTCGGCTGTTCGGTTCGGCAGTTCGGTTAGTTCGCCAGGTTCGAGTTTGGCCGTCCGGTTCGGCCGTTCGGGAAATGTTATGGGTGGGTTTTTTTGTTTTTTATATGTTTTTTTGTTTTTTATTGGGTTTTATATGGTTTTCTTTTGTTTTTTATTTGGTTTTTTTGTTTTTATATGGGTTTTTTAATTTATTTTTTTAATCTAATATTATATCTATCTATCTACACTAAATCTAACTGCTATTAACTATTCTAAATGCTATGAACTAAATGGATTATCTAATAAATACACAGGCCTACTCCTACAAACACTAAAACTAAATCACTAACGCTATCTCTATCACTAAGCTAGCTCCTACAACTACTATCCCTAACCTATCTCTCTATCTCTCTATATCTATATCTCTCCATCACTCTCTATATGGGATGGGGGGGGAATCACAAACACAAGGTTTCAGTTTAAGGTTTAAGTTTCATTTCAGTACAAAACTGAAATGAAACTTAAAGCAATCTAATAATCCTACTCAACGCCTGCTGTTCAGGAACAGTGACTAGCTCAGAAGGTGTTGGGAAGGGGGGAGGCAGATAGTTTCATTTCTTGCAAGCCTCTCCACCCCTGGTGCCTGGAAGTCTGCTCCTCAGTGACTAGTACTACCCCTCCCTGTCACGTTTGACCTTACAGTGAACCTTTTTTTGCCACCCGAACGCGATCCGAACTAACCGAACTGTTCGGTCATTTCGCCGTTCGGATTGAGTTCGGTTCGGCCAGTTCGTGTTTGGAAGTTCGGTTCGGTTCGGTCGTCCGAACAGGCCGAGTTCGGGGCGAACGCCGAACTGCATTCGCCCATCCCTACTGTACATAGTGTGCTTGTCCATATCCACCTGAAGAGGTCAACCTAACCTACCTCACAGGGTTATTGTGAGGATTAAATTTGTGTTATATGTAAAGCGCTTCAAGTACCATGACAGCGGGGTGCTCTACAATTAATAATAATAATAATAATAATAATAATTAAGAAATGTTTCTACCCTTCAGGGCTGTGAAGAAAGCCTTACAAATGTGAACAGTATAAACGGATACAGTGTTGCTTGCTTCAGTCACAGACAGTCTAAAACAGCTACTTTGCTATGTCTGGCCTTTTCAATTAATTGCATTGATAGCAATAATTGCATGGAGGTACTAGCTTGAACATAAACATTTGCTACTTCATTGTTTATGGCTAGGCATGCAATCCATAAGCTAACAGATGTCAACCGGCAATTTTAAATAAGTGCCATAAACTTTGGATAAGCAGAGCTGTAACAGGAGCCAAAAGAGTGATATTACACAGAGGTGGATATCCAGAAAACTGATAATTAAAGACATGCTAAATGTAGCCACCATCGAAAGAAGTATATATCATAACAGAGATTTATTTATTATTTATTTATTTATTTACTTAGATTTCTTGGCCGCCCCCTCCTGCCACAGGAGCTCGGGGCACCTCACAACATAATAACATATAAAACATTGATAAATACATAATATAAAAATATAATTTAAAAACATAAAACAACTAGGCAGAGCCACAACCCCCCACCCCTCACCTGTCTCTCTCACCGAATGCCCGGCGGAAAGAGGGCAAGTCCAGAACCAGAGAATGGCCCCCTCATCATCGCCACCCAGGATACCTGGGGGACTCTGAGGGAGGCATCCCTGGCCGACCGCAGGGGCCGGTCCAGGACCTGGGGGGGTGAGCCGGTGATCTCGCAGCTATGCAGGGCCCAGGCAGTTTAGGGCTTTATAGGTCAGAACCAACACTCTGAATTGAGCCCAGTACTCTACAGGCAGCCAGTGCAGAGTACGAAGCATTGGTGTAATGTGCTCTCGGCGACCTGCCACATTCTGCACCAGCTTCAGTCTCCGGACTGTCACCAAAGGTAGCCCCACGTAAAGTGTGTTGCAACAGTCCAGTCTTGAGGAGATAAAAGCATGGATGATGGTGGCCAGTCCAGTGTCCGAGACACACAGCCAAAGCCATCGCACCAGATGTAACTGGCGAAATGCTCCCCTTGCCATGGCCTCCATCTGGACATCCAGGCGGAGACATGAGTCAAGGAACACCCCCAGACTACAGACCCGAGAGGGCCCGTAGAGGAGGGCTTTTACCTTAGCCCAGTTCAACATTTTCCCCTCTAAGGTTTCCGAGGGTAGAGTTAAAGGGATACCCTGTGATTTAAGGATTTGCAAGGTTTGCAATTTAAATGAGATTGAATCTCTTTCTTACATATTTAGTTGTCATTTGTATGCATGTGGGCCTCCGTACTCTGTATCTAACCCCTGATATGCAAAATGCTAACATTAGTCCATCCAGTCAGATGGAACTTCTATCTTATTTGCTTTCTGGCCAAGTTTGGGAAGTTACTGTTTGCATGGCAAAGTTTCTGGCAGCTGCAATTAAGGCCAGACTTGCTATTGTGAATAGCTGTAACTCCTAAATTGTATGTTTCGTACAAGGGTTCTACTGGGACTATTTAATAACAGTATTCTCCTGTGATGTGTAATAATGTGTTTTTTATGTGTATTGTACTGTGACAGCCGTCGGTTTCGCAATAAATAGACTTGACTTGACGGACCTGAGGAGACAACGGAGGGCAGACCCTGTCAACGACCAGGAAAAGTTTTCAGAGACAGAGGACGCTTTTCCAGAGGTGTCTGATTGATCTCATTAATGTACCTGAGATCTAGCTCCCCTCTCTCTACTTCCTTCCACCACCTAAGGCCCTCTTCTCCTCCCCCTTTAGCCTACTAACCTACTCTTCTTTAATTTTCCTATCAAAAATAGGGACAAAATCGTTTCTAATTGAAACCTATACGTCATTTATATAGTTAGCTCTATGTATATTCAACAATGGTTTTGTAAAACCATCTTTTATACCAGGGGTGTAACTAGGTGGGAATGCCCCCACACACACACACACACACTCACTGAAGGTGGAATGGTCCCCCTGCTGGGGCAGTTCACTCAAGCAAGAGTGCATATGCACTCTTCTTCATGCATGTGGGGAGCCCCCTAGGCTTGTGGGCTTCAGTGCAGCTACGCCCTGTTTATTAATTAATTATTATTATGATTATGATTATTATGTTATGTATTTATATATCAGCAATGTACCTGGAGCTTTATAGTCAACAATTATAGATAGGTCACTGCCCCAGTGAGCTTACAATATAAGAGACAAGGGAGGGGAGATGAATGGGAGGGGAACAGAGGGAAAGACAGGAATTCATCCAAAAAGTTGTGAAGTTAAAGGTGCACCTGCTTAGCTTTGCTACAGGCAAGAAGGAGAACCTAAGAAAACAAGACAATCAAGGCAGAGACTAAGGGATGGAAAACCTGATGGAAAAGGTGGGTTTTCAGGAGGGATTTGAAGATGGGGAGGGAGCAACCAAATATATATTTATAAGTCATTAAAAACATCTGTGTAATTCAAGGTGGGATTGTTAGGAGTCAAGATATAAGTTAAGACTATTAGGAGGTAAGCTACCATCTTACCATCTTGCAGACATCTATAATATTTCAAAGGCCAGCAGACTCTATCTGTTGGCCTTCTTGAGGATCCAGGTCTCTGTCTCATAAACTAGGATTCAAAACACATATTTCTTACTAATCTACATTATCTGTAGATACCTTTTCACTGACAGATTTGAGGTTGCATGGATGCAGCTGAATGTTTCCAACGTTTCCTTTCTCTCTTTATCACTTGATTGCTAAGGGATGTACTGAGTTGTGAGTACAGGAAGGATGTGACAAACTGAAGAAGTTTCAGAGGAAGGGTTTTATGGCACTGTGGCAACAAGGGTCATATTGCGTCAAACACAGGGTTAAAACTGGGATAGTAAAGGAGAAGACAAATGGGCAGAGATGCAAGTCATAAGAGGAAAGGCTCAAGGAACTGGGAATGTTTGACCTAGAGAAAAGAGGACTTGATCATTTTTCAGTATCTAAATGGTTGCCACAAAAAGATGAAGAACAGTTGTTCTTCACTGCCAGAGAAGTTAGGTCACGATTGACAATGGGCTTATTTTGCAGCAAGTTACATTTCAGTTAAATGTTAGGAAAAGCTTCCTAGTGGGAGAGGTTACCTAGGGAGGTTGTGGAATCTCCTTCTTGGATATTTTTTTTTTAAAAAACTGTTTGGACAGAGGGAGAAATGAGAATCGTGGGGAGTCCGTGGCTGCTGAGGGGCATGGCTGAGGGGCACCCACACCCGTGTCATGCGTGGGGAGTGCTTCGCACAGGCAGCTCCTAGCATGACTACCCTGGCCATGGAGGCAGCCTCCGCACATGCGGCTGGCCTCACATGGAGCACTCCCAATTTTCTGGAGGTGCTCTGTGTGGGGCCATGAGTGGCTGGTGCGTGGTTCACAGGAGCACATCCCCCCATGCACTACCTTCATACAAATAGCTGGACATGTGGTTGGTGGGGGGCCATGCGAGTGGACATGTCTCATTTAAAAACACCCAGACATCTGTTTGTGATGCTATAGGTGTAGGGTATCCTGCCTTAAAGCAGGGGGTTGGGCTAGATTACCCTTGAGGTCTCTTCCACCCCTACTGTTCTATGATTCTGAATAGGATAGCAGTAAGGGAGGAAGATGCTGTTGGCTGGGTTACTTGTAATGCCTGCAGAAACCTTAACGTCATTTCCATTCCTGTCAGGGTTTATTATTAATTATTATTATTATTATACTTTTTATTTATATCCCACCCTTATCCCACAGATTCAGAGCAGCTCACAGCAAATGAAGCAATAAAATTAGGCACAATATGCATAAAAACATATTATACACAGCCCCCAAACCCCAATCTGCCAGACCAACGCACCTGCTCCCACCAGGGGAGGTGAGAGAGTCCCTTCCCCACATCCAATCAGCCCACTTGCTCCCAGTTTCTCCATCTCTCACTTGGAGGAGTCCCCTCCCCCGACCCCAAGCTTAGCCATAGCAGGCCCCAATATGCTCCCATCCAACTCGCTCTCTCTCACTCCTCTGTCACTCACCCAGGGAAGTCTTTTCACTTCTTCTCCCTAGCTTTCCCACCCAGGCTGTATCTCTCCCAGAGGTAGTGGCTTTTCCACCTTCCCATCTCTCATAATCTGGGTTGGTGGGGGAGGAGGGTGTCCCAACGCTAAACCCTGGTGGCAGCAGGGGGAGGCGGAGGGAGGTCACTTGGGAGTAGTGGGTGGTGTCGCGACTCCCTGTGAGAGAGGGAAGTCAGGGGGGTGGGTATGTCTTGTGCTGGCCCCTGGTGGCAGCAGAATGGCTGGGTGGACTGGGGGGTGGCTTGGGGGGGCTAGTGAGGGGGTGTGAGGGACCGTTGGGCAAACAGATGGGTTTTGGGGGCCAGGATTGGGTGGACGGGGGGGGGAGGCACAGCTATAGGGGTGGTTCTTGGGTGGGAACGGTATGGTCCGCAGGGTTGGATGGCTCGCGCCCCTAGGGGGCCTAGGTGCCTGGGGGAGGTGCGGTGTGCCATCCCCCCTCTGGGGTGGAGGGAGGAGCCAAGTCCAAGGTCCGCCTGTGTGGGGCTGTTGCTGCTAAACGCGAGGTCCATTGTCAACAAGGCCCCAATTGTCCGGGACTTAATCTCGGATGGGGCTGTGGACCTCGCATGTATTACGGAGACCTGGCTGGATGAGATGGCTGGACCAACTTTAGCGCATCTCATTCCAGCCAGGTATGCCGTGCAGCACCAGCCCAGCACAGGCGGCCAGGGAGGTGGCGTAGTGATTATTTTTAGAGAAGATTGGCCTGTTAGGAGATATCCAGTTCAAGAGATTGCAGGCATTGAGGCCCTCATGTGGTGTTTGATTTGGCTGGGGGCAAGCTAGGGGTGCTGCTGGTATACCGGGCCCCTTACTGTCTGGCAGCATCCCTTACCGCTCTAGCAGAGCTGGCCTCGGAGGTGGCGCTGGGCTCCTCCAGGACTTTGGTCCTGGGGGACTTCAACGTCCATGCCGATGCCGGTCTTGTAGATGCGGAGCGAGAATTCAAGGCCACCATGGATTTGTCCCAAGTGGTAATCTGCCTGACCCATGTGGGGGGGCATACCCTTGACCTGATCTTTAGTTCTGGCCTTGAGGTGGGTGGTCCGGTAGTGGGGGAGGTTAGGACTATGCCCTTGTCATGGATGGACCATTATCTCCTCCAGGCCAGTCTCTCAGCGTGCCACCTCCAGAAGAGGATGAGACCAGTTAGATTGGTCTGCCCTTGGAGGCTGATGGAACCTCAGAAGTTCCAAGACGTCCTGAGGGAATTAACCTTGGACCTGGACGGCCACTCTGTCGATGAGCTAGTCCAACGTTGGAATAGTTGGTTGGGAGAGACCATTGACAGGGTGGCTCCGAGACGCCCCCTGCGTCACCACAGGGCCCCTTGGTTTACCGAGGGGCTGTGGTGTATGAAACAAGTAGGCAGGAGGCTAGAGCGACGCTGGCGTCAGACTCGCTCTGACTCCGACCAACTTCTCCATAGGGCCCATTTGCGGTCCTATGTTGAGGCTGTGAGGACAGCAAAGAAAGAATTCTTTGCTGCCCTCATAGTGTCTGCAAACTCATGCTCGGTGGAGCTGTTTCAGGTGGTGCGGGGGCTGGTCAGTCCAGCCTCCCTCCGCCTGGACGGGGACTTGTCCCAGGCCCGCTGTGAGGAGTTTGTCACCCACTTTGCAGACAAGATCACTCAAATTCAGAGTCACTTTGACACTGGGGTTGGGGGTAGTAGATGGAGAGTGAGAGGTCACTCACCCAGAGAAGTCTTTTCACTTCTTCTCCCTAGTGAAAAGGGAGGTCACGGGGGCCCCATCTGGTCCAACTTTTGTGGGGAGTTTCATGAAGTGACACCGGACGATGTGGTGGATGTTCTGGGGTCCGTGAGAGCCACCAGTTGTGAACTTGATCCTTGCCATCCTGGTTGGTGAAAGCCTCCAGGGAGACATTGGGGACGGTGCTGGCGAGAGTGGTCAATGCATCCTTGCAGCAGGGGAGATTGTCTCCCTGCCTCAAGGAGGCTGTGGTGCGCCCCCTGCTGAAAAAATCATCATTAGATGTGGATGCACTCGCCAGCTACCGACCTGTCTCTAACCTTCCCTTTTTAGGGAAGGTTATTGAGCAGGCGGTGGCAATCCAGCTCCAGGCGCATCTGGATAGCATCGGTTTCCTGGACCCTTTTCAGTCTGGGTTCCGTCCTGGCTATGGCACGGAGACAGCGTTGGTGGCCTTGGTTGACGACCTCCGCCAGGGGATGGATGCACGATGTTCTACATTTCTTATCCTGCTAGATCTCTCGGCCGCTTTTGATAGTGTGGACCATGTGCTTATGTGGAGACAGCTGTGAGACCTGGGGGGTCTGGATGGGACTGTTCTTGAATGGTTCCGCTCATTCCTCTTGGGGAGAAGCCAACAGGTGGTTCTGGGAGCTGAAACATCTTGCCCCCGCGCCTTGACCTGTGGCGTTCTGCAGGGTTCCATCCTCTCTCCTTTATTATTTAATGTATATAGCAGCCCTTGGGGGAGGTCGTGAGGTTTGGGGTGTTACCAATATGCTGATGATGCTCAGCTGTACCTCTCTTTTTCAGCTGACCCAGACCCTGCTGTCTCATTGCTATCCCAGTGTTTGGAGGCAATGGCAGAGTGGATGTGGCAGAGCAGACTGAAGCTCAACCCCGATAAGATGGAGGTGATGGTGGTGGGGAGGGCGAGGGAGGTGTCATCCCCCCTGATTGGGGGAGTTCACCCTCCTATAGCTCAGCAGGTTCGGAATCTGGGGGTGGTGTTGGATTCAAATCTCTGCCTGGATCGACAGGTGGAGGTGGTGGTGAAGGCCGCCTTCCGCCTGCTGTATCTGGTGCGGAGGCTGTGTCCATACATCTCCGGGCTGAACCTGGCCTCCCTCATCCATGCCTTCGTTACCTCAAGACTGGACTACTGCAATGCGCTCTACGTGGGGCTGCCCTTGTTCCTGGTCTGGAGGCTGCAGCTAGTGCAGAATGCGGCGGTCCGTCTCCTAACGGGGACGGTTCGTCGGGAGCATATAATACCTATGCTCCGGACTCTGCACTGGTTGCTAATAGCGTGCCGAGCCAGGTTCAAGGTATTGGTGTTAATCTATAAGGCCCTTTGCCGTCTGGGCCCCTTGTACCTCAGGGACCGCCTCGCCCTCTGCGCCCCAGAGCAGCTCCTTCGGTCTGCCGGGGGTGCCTTCTTGGAGGTCTAATGGAGAGGGCATTCTCGGTGGCCGGGCCACATCTTTGGAATTCCCTCCCGGAGCAAGTTCGCCTGGCCCCAAGACTTTTTTTTTTTTTTTTAAATTTATTTATTAATTTTTCTGGTAACAACAACATACATTAACATTCAAACAACTCGAACAAAATAAAAATAGGTGCTTCGCATTACAATATTTCTCCCTCTCAGATTGAATAGTCCACTATGTATGTCTTCGCTTCCTCCGACAAGGTGTAGCCCTGTACAGCTCCAATGCATGTGAACCATCTCGTGGTGAATTTTTTTGATTTATTTTCTAAGTTCGCAGCAATTTTTTCCATCAAGTACAGGTACCATAGACATTTTATCCACTCCATCTCAGTCAGATCTCTTGCATTTTTCCAATTCCTCGCGATTATGTGGATTGCTGCCAGTGACATTAACTTACACGTTTCTTGATGGTGGTTCATTAAAGGAATATCAGGGTACAGTCCCAATAATGCCGTCTCCGGCCTGAACGGTATAATTAAACCAGTTGCTTTTTTCATATAGCCCCAAACATCATGCCAGAGGGACTGAACCCTGGGGCACTGCCACCAGCAGTGTAGATAAGTGCCCTGCTCCCCACACCCTCGCCAACATTGCCCGACTCAGAATTGGATATAGCTTTGGCGCACTACGGAGTTAGGTAATACCTCATTGTTGTTTTTATTTGGGGCTCTTTAATTTCAAGAGAGCTAGCACAATTATGCATGTAGTCCCAGATTTGCTCAATTTGTTTTTCCTCTAGTTTTATCCCCACATCTTTTTCCCATTTCATCAAATAATTGGTCCGCTTGGTTATTCCAATCTGAGCCAATGCCCCATATATTCTGGCTATGATCCCCTTATTGGATGAGTGGCCAAATAATGTATTTTCAATCAGGGTGGTGGGCCTCTGATAATGTTGGATATGCTCTTTATGTGTATATATATTTTTCAACTGTAGGTACTGGAACCTGTTGATTTTTGTTTTAGTTTTCCCTTCTAGATCTTGGAGCGAGATAAATTCCTCACCTTGGAAGAGTTGTGCTGCTCTTTTAATATCACTTTTGGTAAGTAGTTTGCGTAAATCAATAGCTAATCCACTGGCTGTTGCTTTGTGTGTATTTAGTGGGGAAAACGGAGAGGCAGCCAGGGAGAGTTTCAATTTTTGTAAGGTTTGGTGCCAATAATACAGGGCCATGTGTGCAAAGGGATGAACTGGTAATCTGTTAGTTTCAGCTCTCGAGCTGCTAGTCAGCATCTCTTGAAAGCTGTGTATGCCCAATAGCTGCCTCTCAATTTCCACCCATTCTGTGTTTTTGGAAGGGTAGTACCAGTATTTTAGCGACCTTAAGGGTAAAGAGCCAGGTCTGGCATGTTAATCCCACCATCCTCCTTTCTTCTCACCATGGTAAGTTTATTAATTCTATATTTCTTTCCCTTCCAGACTGCTTCAAGGAGAAGCAGTGCATTCACACTGCTTAATAAAAGACTTTGGAATATGGATCGGTAGGGCCATCACTTTGTATAATATTTTTGGAAGGGCAATCATTTTATACAGGTTCACGCTTCCCAGCCATGAGGTTCGGAGGCATTGCCACGTTGCCACTTCAGTTTGTATCTGATTGAGAATGCTAGGGAAGTTAGCCTTAAAGAGTTTGTTATGATCTCGGGTGATGTTTACGCCTAGATATTTAAAGTGATTATGTGCTATTGTGAATGGAACTTGTAATTCAATGGTTTGCCTAGTGTCCTTATCTTCCGCTAGTATTAGTGCTTGGGATTTGTGGTAATATTGAGTTTATAGCCTGAGATCAGACTAAATTGGTCTATCAAACGGAGAACCTTTGGTACTGATATCTCTGGTTGTGTTAGATACACAAGCATATCGTCTGCAAACAAAGATATTTTGTACTGCTTGTCCCCAATTTGTACGCCTTTGATTTCCTGCTCCTGCCTTATGGCGCACGCCAGTAATTCCAGGATTATATTAAAGAATAAGGGCGATAGGGGGCAGCCTTGCCTGGTTCCCCTAGTTAAATGAAATGGTTGTGAAAGATCACCGTTAATTAATAATTGCGAGCTTGGTTTTAAATTCAAGGCCTTAATTACTAATAGGAAATTCCCTGTTATTCCCATCTTTTCCATAACAAGGTATAGACACTCTGATTCACAGCGATCAAATACTTTCTCCGCATCTGCGGAGAGAATTAATGTAGGGTTTTTTTTATTTTTGGGCTGCTAGCAGAAGGTTGACCGTTTTCCTAATGTTGTCAGTTCCCTGTCTATTGGGTATGAACCCTGTCTGATCAGGGTGGATCACCTCTCCAATAATTGCTATAAGTCCATTTGCTAATGTTTTAGCAAAAATGTTGTAGTCAATGTTCAGCAAGGATATAGGACGATAGTTACTACATTCCTCGGGGTTTTGGCCTTGTTTGGGTATCAAGGTTATCACTGCCTCATAAAATGTGGGTGTCACTGATTGTGTCTTTATAATATCGTTGAAGGTGTTTGTTAAATGGGGGATTATAATACCCCCCGAAGTTTGGTGGAATTCCGCCGGTAGCCCATCGGGGCCGCAAGCTTTGTTTTTGATAAGTTCTTTTATCGTTGCTTTTGTTTCTTCAATAGTTATGGGGGCATTCAGATAGCTAATTTGTTCACGATTAAAGTTTGGAATCTTATACTTGTTAATGAATGTTTTTATCATTTCAGGGTCTGGGCCGGAGGACGTGTACAATTCTTGATAGAAATTCACAAAAGCACTTTGGATCTCTGCCTGCTTATTTACTGTCACCCCATTTGAGAGTTTAATTGCTGGAATAAAGGACTTCTGCCTCTTGCTTTTTGTCAATTGTGCTAATGTTTTACCTGGTTTATTGCCATTTTGGGAAAAAAAACTTCTGACCTTTCTCAGCTGTTGGGTGATTTTTTGAGTGTCTATAGTTTCTATTTCACTTTTTAATTTTTGTATTTCAATCTGGGACTTTTTGTTGGGAAAATTCCTGTTTTCTACTTCCAGCTGTTGTAGTTGGTTGTATAGTTCCAAGTTTCTATCTATCCTTTTCCTATTTATAGCTGATTTAATGGCTATAAAGCTGCCCCTTAAGACTGCTTTTGCCGCCTCCCATAGGGTTTGTGGGGATGCTACTGAGCCTGAGTTCAATTCGAAGTAATCTTTTAGTTTCCCTGATATTTGGTTTTTAACCCATTCACATTTAAGCAGGCCCCTGTCCACTTGCCATGTTCTTTTACCCCGCTGCTCTAGGATCTTCCATGAGAATTTGGAGAGCAGCGCATTGTGGTCAGTGAAAACAATAGGAATCACCTCTCTACTTAGGCATCGCTGCAGAGAGTCTCGTTCTAGTAAACAGTGGCCTATTTTAGGATACATGTTGTGTACTAGGGAGTGAAATGTGTAGCTCCTAGTGGTTGGGTTGAGATAGCGCCAAGCGTCCTTCAAGTCATGCTGGGATATTAAATTTGCAATATTTTTATGGGTACTTTTTCGAAGTGATCGTGTGGAGTGGTCTAATTCCGACAACAGTGTATTAAAATCCCCTTGCATTATTAGTAACCCCTCCATATTTTGTGAGATGAGTGGTAGGTATTTTTGGAAGAACTGATATGTGTTTATATTTGGTGCATAGATATTGACAAAGGTCACCCTCTGTGCGTTTAATGTGCCCCTAAAGAGCAGGAACCTTCCTTCCTTGTCCTTTTTCATTTGTTCAAGTTTGAAGTTTGCCTCCGCTGCGAACCCTATCAGCACTCCTGCTGTCTTTTTCCTTCCACAGGAAGCAAAAATCTCTCCTATTTGTTTACTTTTAAATCTGTGAAGGTCCTGTCTTAACAGGTGTGTTTCTTGGAGAAAGAAAACATCGATTTGCTGGTCTAATATAAGGTTTATTGTCTTTTTGCGTTTTATCGGGTGGTTGAGGCCTTTAACATTAAGGGTTAGGGTTTTTAAGGGGGGACTATTCCTTTCTGGAGGACTCACAGGTGTGTCTATCATCTATGTGTTTGGTCTACTGGGTGTTTGCTTATTACCTGTCTTTTTCTTTTGATGTGGATTCTTCGTGAGGATGCAATCTAACCCCCTGTGGTGTAGCGAAGCAAGCCATAAAAGGGAGAAGCTGTAGTAGCAGGAGAACCTTGCAATATGCACAACAAAAACATTATTAACTTCAAAAACAAACATAACCATTTATCCAAAACACTCAAACTGGCAGTAGCTGCCGTAACCTAAGAGTAGAGAGATATGCTTTTTTCAGGTGGACTGAAATAATTAGTGGGGGTATTTTCTGATTCTTTTGTTTGTTTTTTCCCACTCCTCCCGAGGGCCATTCATTTATTTTGTTTTAGGCAAAAGTAGCTGAGGAAAACTTCCCCTCTTTTGCCACAATCGTCTATACATGTAGGCACAATTACTGATTCTTATAGGAGAAGGAAAGGGAACGTGCAGCCCAAACCCGTGATAATCATTTAACTGCATTTACACATAATCAGACCTTGAGCGAATAGGTAAAAAGTCACTTTGCTGAAGTCTTCTGTAGGTGAGATCATGTAGGTGGCACATGCTAGTGGGCATCATGGTTTTCAGTTCTGTGTAGCAAAAAATGTTTAGCTCCACTTCTCCTCTCCTTCATTGCGCTTTAGAGGGTCTATTAATCTGTTGCTTGTTGTCTGGGCCTATGTGATTGAAGGAATATTTCCAGGTCAGCGGTGTCCTCGAAGATTTTCCTTCTCCCATTGAGCATTATAGCCATTTTGGCTGGGTGCCATAATTGTGGCTTCAAGTCTCTATCAATCAGCTCTGTAAAGTACTTGGACCATGCTCTCCTCTTGGTCATTGTTTCAATGGCATAATCAGGTTGAAATTTTATTTTTTGCCCCATAAAAGTTAGATTTTGTTTCATTTTTCTCACCATTGATAGCAGGACTTCCTTGTCTTTGAATTTCAAATTTTTATTATAATTGCTCTGGGGGGGGGGTTGATTCCTTCGGCTTAGACCTTAGTAATCTATGAGCTTGTTCAATTTCAAGATTATGTAGTTGCTGATGGTCGAGGAAGTTGTGGGTACAGATTTGATTAAATAGTTCCTGCATTCCTGAAGTTTCTACCCCTTCTTTCACTCCCATAACACGCAGGTTGCAGCGTCTTGATCTATTTTCCAAGTCTTCATACTTGGCACGCAAAAACTGCAGGGATTATTTTAGTTGGGTCCCCTCACTGTCCACCCTTAGGCCTGATCTTCCAGGTCCGAAATGTACCCCTCTGCAGTTTCAATCCTTTTGCCCAAGTTCTCAAGTTTTTTATTCCCCTCCTCCACTGTGGATGTTACTTTGATCAGTTTAGCCAGGAGTTCATTTTTGTCTTTTTGAGCCTCTGCCCTTGCTGCCCTGACTTCTGCGAGTATTGCATCCATGCTGGCTTGCCCCCCTTCAAAGTCCCCTGGAACGGCGGGCTGATTCGTGGCCGCCATTTTGTCTCTTACCGGTTCTGCCTGTGCGGGTTCAGCGAGTTGTTTCTGCTGGCAGAACCTTGTAATCGGTCCTTTCCCCCCCACTTTTTTTGCTGGTCCCATGCCCCGGTGATCCAGCAAGCAGGGTCTCTTATTATTTTTTTTGTTCTTCCCTTCTTTGATGTCTTGCGCTGCGTTTTATCAGGCCGATCGAGAGGAGCGGGGATTTTGTGTTGCTAGTCCTCGCGCATGCGCATTGCGCCCCCTCCCCGCCCCAAGCCTTTTGACATTCCGGCGGGCTTGTAAAACCTGGCTGTTCGCCCAGGCCTTTGGGGAGGGGGGGAGGAGAGGTTAGGGTATTGGTTCTCCCCTACCTTTTTGGTTTGTTTTTATAAGTTTTTGTTTTCCCAATCCTGTTTTAGGTTTAAATTTATTATATTGTTTTAAAATGTTTTTATTGGATTTTTATATTGTACGTCGCCCCGAGATGCCGTATGCATAGGGGGTGACTCAGAAATGTTTATAATAAATAAATAAAATAAATAAATAATCTCACCCTTCCATCCACTCCCCCACACCCTGCTCTCTTAAAACACAATAAAATACAGCAGTTGTTTTTGTGAGTTAATATTAGAGCAATACAAGTATCAATTTTTTTAAAATGGTACTTATGGTTATATAAAAAGAAAGTTACATATGATATCAGAGTTTAGTGAGTGTTTCATGGAGCCAGCTCTTTTCTTTCTTTTGGATGGATTCACCCCCACCCCCATTTTTTTCATTGACACTAGCAGGGGCATTTTATTGCACATTTTTCAATTTCTCAGAGCAAGTTGCCCAGCAAATCATGTTCCATGCCAAAGAAAATACCAAGTAACAGGTGCTTCCAAGACAGACCACATGAAGAGGAATTAAATTTGACGTGACATTGACAAAGATCTTGGCTCCAGTCTGGATCACTGAAGCAGCTTTTTGCCTGCTGTGGGAAATGCAATAGACCAAAAAGACAAAAAGCAGCCAAGAACCTTATGGAGCTTCTGAGCTTCACAGAAGAATTCCCCGTTATGTGATGGCATCCTCTTTTAAAGTCCGTGTGCAGTAATGGATTTAAATTCATCTTGGCCAAAGGCTTACTACCAAGAATGAGTCCCACTTGTGTCCCATTAGACTGAAACATAGGCCTTGTGCTGGGCCTCAGCCTGGGGTAGGTAGGTTTCATTCCTAGAGCCCAGAAATCGGCCTTCATAGACTGACACTGCTCCTACCAGAAGGTCCAAGCCCTTTAGAGTCATTTGGAACCATAAAACTTTAAATATTTAAAATGAGAGCTGACGTTTTACCATAATTGGTCAGAGATTATGGAGGTTGGATCCCAGTGGAGTCTGAAAAATCCTCCACATTGATGCTTATAAGAAACTGAAGGAACTGTCATTGGGCGTTTTTAGATGGAAGCAGGGGAAGCCCACCCCCCGAGCTGCTCCAGGGGTGTATGCTGTGCCTGCCCACTTCTAGCCCTCATGGGTCTGCTTTAGATGGACCCAGTGGGTTCCGCTGGCCACTGTCTGCCCGCACGCCTCCCCCCATAGAATTGTGGGTGATTGCAACTCTATGGAGTAGCTGCGGCAACGGCCAGCCAGGAGTGGAGCTCCATGTGGGTCTGCCGAGCAGATGGACAGACTGGTACCCTGGGTTTGGCCAGCTGACTTCACTGATGGCACAGCCCCGGAACAGGCACAACATTTGGTGGGCCGCCTTCAGACAGACCAGCCAGTCTGAGGGTGAAGAGGGCTGTTACTGCCATCCCCAGAGCTTTCGTTCGTCTATTTACACCCATTGTCTCCTAGGTGCAGTCCTTGGGGGGAAATTACGGTTACATATCCGTTGCGGATATGAGAGCTGACATTTTACCATAAAATGTAAAATACAGATCTGTTGCGGATATGTATCTGTAATTTCCAGATTTAAATACGAATTCGTCTTATAGATCCATATTTAAATTAAGTACTACTATGCCTCCCCCATTGAGTCCTGTTCTCGGGACCCTCGCCACCTGTTCTCTACCTTTGACTCCCTCCTCAAGCCTCCCTGTCCTCCCCCTCCTTCTTCCCTTTCTGCTCAGGATCTTGCCTCCTTCTTCACCTCCAAGATAGACAAGATCC
>QEPC01006122.1:2099401-2124135 GCA_003113815.1 Sphenodon punctatus | reverse complement strand
AGGGCGTTTATAGACGATCCCGCTTACAAGCGGGATCGCTAAACGCCGTGTTTCCTCGCCGCGGCGTCTCTCTGTGCCGTGTCTGATGTTCAGACACGGCGCAGAGTGCGAGTGCGCATGCGCGCCCTTCTGCGCATGCGCACTCTCGCACGGGACCAGGAAGTGCGGCGTAAAGCCGGCACTCCGGGAATCCGCGTCGGAGGGGGCAGGATCGCCTGCCCCCTCCGACGCGGATTCAAAAGCAGCCCAGGCATATAGACGAGCGGCAAGAAAGGCGGCTGATCAAAGGATCAGCCCGCCTTTTTTGTCTCGTCTATAAACGCCCTAAGTTTGCAGCAGACCTTTGACATTCAGCTGGGGGTGGTTCTCATGGCTTTTCCGATTTTCATGCTGTTTTTTGGTTTCATGAAATTCCATTCAGACTTTGCAGAAATATAAACTCTTATCAATCAACACTCATCTTCTTTATCTTGTGTCTTCAGGAAAATTTAGCATACCAGTCTAGAACAAGCCACCAAAGTTGCACACAATGCAAAAGGAACAGCAGAGCTGCCAGTTGGGAATCAAAGGGGAAGAGAAGCAAGCTTGGCTTACCTACACTCCCATCTGGGCCTGGCACATAGAGCCAGTGCACCATGCACAACTCTGGAAGCATCTTCAGTTGCCAGATAAGCATTTCAGAAATAAGGGACGCTACAGAGCTGAGGGTTTCTGAAATAAGGAGCATTCCATGGAGCTGCGATGTTGAGAATTAATTATTTCCATTGTGTAAATAAGAGATTTCCATTATGTTCTGTGGATCAGTAGGGCTCTGAAATAAGGAGTGTTTCCTTAGAATAATGAACATCTCTTAAAATAAGGGACATTTGACAAACAGAGAAGCATCATATGAGGCAGGGGAGGAAGAGCCATATCAGGCTGTCTCCAAGCCCTGATGTTCAGTAAATCATCCCCCACCCTTGTTTCTCCCTACATCCTCCTTGGATAAAAGCCTTCTACTGCTGCTAACAGCAGCAAATGGTGTTTGCTAATGATTATAGATTCAGTCGCAGGTGATGATTCATGATGTTACAGATAACAGAATTTGCCTTTCCCCCCATTAGATGAAAAAAGAACACACATAATCTATGGTCATTGTTCAACCAAAGTTACTGACGAGTCAGGAAAGGTCAGATCTGCCACTATCCTTGCAACCTTCATTCTGCCTGATTGTGTGCTTGCTAGACTAGCCAGGTATCCCTTATTTTGAGGGCAATAGAGGCCCTTTTCACACGGGCGACCCCCCCCACCCCTGCACATATGTGTGGCTGGGGGGGGGGCACCCATGCAAATGCCACGGCGGGTGCGAGGGGAATGGGTGGGCACCCGTGGGAACACCGTGGGAGCATGTGTGCTCCCACGCTCCATCTACACATGGAGCAATGGGTGCCAATACCCAATGTTCCATGCATGGAGGTGGGTGGGGGTCCGTGGGAACACATCCTCATGCTCTGCCCACCCACCACACCTCCTACCCATCCCCCCTCCCACCGTGGCCTATGTGAAAAAGGCCAGACACAAAATCTTTGTACTATTTTGTACAATGTTATCTTTTATTGGTCCAACTCCAGTTGGTGGAGGTATGCAAGCTTTTGGACCTCACAGGGTCCTTCATCAGTGAAGTCAGGAATTAGAACTATAGACTGAGCAGGGCTGAAAGCTTTCATGCCTCCACCAAATGTAGTTGGTCCAATAAAAGATATCATTGTACTACTTTGTCTCTATTGCCTATGTTTGGGACTAACACAGAAACCTTACTTTCTCTACATTATTTTAAGGGAGCATCCCTTCTTTCAGATCCCGATACCTCTATAGAATATAATGGGCATCCCTTATTTACATGACAGTCATCCTATATTCTCAGGTCTGTAGCTAAGGAATAGATATGGAGGTGGTGGTGGGGGAACACTGCTCAAATGTGCCCCTCCTGTAAAAAGTAAGATATAGTCCAGGTCTGTTTGTCATGTAGTCTTCCTCCCCCGCTCCATTGTGCCATTATCCTAGCCATGGGCCTGCTTCACCTGGACACCACAGCTCCATAAAATTAATGCTTATATTTTATGATAACAGAATATAGGGTTGACATCTCTGAAATATGGACAGGCCTGTAGCCACAAAGAGGTTCAAGGGCCAGGCCACTTCCAAATTTCCTGGTGCCCCTGCATCAATGTCATGACCCTGTAATGGTTGGCCCTTTCAACACTGCAACACGCAGGGCCATCCTTAGAATTTGCAGGGAACAAGGTGAAAACAAAATGGGGGGGGGGGGGGGACGACATGGCCCTACCCCCTTAACATTTGGCAATCTGGTGCTTGCTTACAAGCACAAAGTTCCATACAAATGGCTACAGCTGCTGCAATGCCGCAAAGACAGTCATACTTGCCCCACTCCAAGGACCCCTACCACCACTGTATGGTTCATGAGGCTATTGTGTGTCCACCCCCACAGAAGCTCAGGAAAGCATGGGGGGTGGGGGGGAACATGGCTCTGAATATGTTAAAACGGTAAGAAAATAAATGTACTTAAACTACATTGTTCTGCCTAATCCATATGAACAATGAATGAGAAATATGGTCCAGCCACATGATAGTGATATTGATGACTAGGGTGGAACTGAGTTTGCTGCAGGCTGCCAACCCTACCTAAGAAGTGCCACGCTGGGTTAGACCTGTCCTGACTTGACACTCTAGCAGATTTCCTCCTTCTGATGTACTTAAAAAAGAAAATCGCATTTAGTCAAAGTGGTGCTACTGGTAGGAAGTGGGGACATGCTAGGGTCCAGGATAGGGGGTCATCCTGGCCACTGGACAAACAGCATCATTCCTGGACTCCTGACAACCTTATTTCATGGTTTCCATGGGGATCCTGCCTGATCCAGTGCACAAGGGGGACGTTTCCCGGCTACAAAGTGGGAACCCCCACATAAATGAAGGGAAGGCTTTGCTACTGACGCCAAGGGAAGCAGGAGGGCAGAGAGGAGGGGCACAGGCCAGTCGCCAAACCAGACTGCTTGCAGGAGGCAGCAGGACACGCTCACTGAGGACTCAGCGCCAGCCAGCAGCGCCACCTCGCTACAGACAGAGCGCGGAAACGAGCCCAGGCCCGCGTTGCTTAGCAACCGCTCTTGAAGGGGGGCAAGCAGGCGCGGCAGCTTCATGGGGTGGGCACATCACATGATGCAGGAGACTCGTACGCGGAACAACAGGGTGGCTACGGCGACTCTCGTCACGTACGGAGGAAGTGGGTCGCGGTGTGGTGGCGTCAGACAGAGGCGCATGCCGGAAGGGAACGCGCGCGGCCGGACGTTGTGTGTGCTGGGAGGCTGGGTCCGGCGCGGCGGCTAAGGAGGAGGAGGGTCCGGGTCGTTCAAGATGTCGATAGAAATCGAGTCCTCAGAGTGAGTGTGGGGGGTCGCTGTCCGTTGTCTCCCGCACCCCTCCCCTATCCGCTCACGCCTCGTCGACTGCCTCTCTGATATCTCCGCCTGGATGTCCCCCCCCCCCCCCGTGCTGGGGGGCGCCGCTAGTCTCCTCATAGGCCAGGCCTTGGGGCTGGCCTGGCCTGGCCTGGCCTGTGCGGCTCCCCCAGCGCCGACTCCATTGGGCTTAAGGGTCTGGCGGCTTCCCCCGCCGAGGTTTAGCCTGGGCGCAGTCAGGAACTAGGGATTGAGAAGGGGAGTGTTAGTCCAGAGAGTGGTGACCTGGGTGGGACTGAGTTTGCTGCAGGCCCCCAACCCCAGTTTGGGGTTTGGCACAGGAGTCCCCCAAAACTTATTTATCTTTTTTTAGAACTTATTTATCGAAAACATATACCTCTCGTCTCTTCTGCTCAGGAGGTGGCTGACAATCAGTAAAACAAAAATATAAAATACAATAACAAATAGATCAAAAACATTAATAGAATATTAATCAAACTGCACATTGTGAAATTAAAACACACTGTGCAGTTAAAATAATCATGTGTATGATCCCATTTTTAAATTATTATATAGCACTTTCAGTGTTCAGGATGCTTTACAATTCTTTTCTAGTTCAGCCTCACAGCAATTCTGCGAGGTGCCTCATTATTCCCATTTTACAGATGGGGTACTGATGCTGAGAGTTTGGCCACTTTCAGACATGCCCCCCACCCCCAGCATATTCTGGCTGTGGGGGGAAATGCATAGCCAGGATATGTGCGGGGATCGGCTGGTCTGAAGGCCCAACACCCCCACCCCCGCAGCTTTGCCGGCAGAGACGTGCAGGGATGCAGAGCAGGAACTTGAGCTCTGCATCCCTGCGTGTCTCTGGCGGCAAGGGCTTTCAGACCAGCCAATCCTCATGCATATCCTGGCTGTGCGTTTCCCCCTACAGCCAGAATATGCGCAGGGGGCATGTCTGAAAGTGGCCATAGTGACTTGCCCAATGCCACCTACTGAGTTCATGGCAAAAACGGATTTGAACCCAGACATCCAAATCCACTATCTTCTCCGCTAAGGTGCACTGGTAGTGAACTTGGACATCTGGGTTCAAATCCTGCTTTTGTCATGCAGTAGCAAAGCCATGCAGAGCATCTCTAATAGCAATTGGAATTGTGACTCCCTTCTGCAGATAGTGCAACTCCCAGTTTGGAGTTGGTGTGGAGCCTCTGGATTAGTGCTTGATCTCACAATAGCAAGCGTGCCAACCAGTTTGGCTAGGATGGGATCAGCAAAGGTATATTAGTTGGGTACTAAGTAGCTTTTGCTCAGTTCTACTCTGCAGCCACTGTTCCTGGAGTCCTTGAGTGCATTTCTCTTTTAAGCCAAGTTAGGGTAACTGGCTCTTTAGGGTTGGGCCCTAGATTACATGTCCTTATAGTAGAGTGAGCAGGTTTATGCTCACTAGGTGTGTTGTTTCACTGTTGGTTCCAAATAGGAGAGAAACAAAGTTGCTAAGATGATAGTTTTTGTTGGATCAACTGATGTTGAGTATATGCAAACTTTTGAACTACAGAGCTGTTTTAGCAAGGGTGTGAAACTGACTGAACACTACTGTCCAGAGCTACCCTGACTCGACTGTTGCTTGACTGCAGCCATGGCTCACTCCTCCCCCAACTCCTGCACGCTTGCACTGTAGGTGGGACATTGCCATCCTCTAGTGCAAATCCAAGATAAGGGCTTTCAGAGGGAACAGGAACACCTCCTCTTACACTGTGCATACCCTAAACCAGTAGCATGGGGTCTGTCAACAATATTTTTGTGTTGCGTTAGTGTAACACGAATGTGTCATAACTGTTGTTTCTTGAATTGTATGTTTTTGTGGTTTAATTATGGCATAAAAGTCAGAGCTGTTTCTTATGGAACTTACATCTATGCTCTATGTTCTTATTATTAGACTCTCGTATAGCTTTGCTGAGTTAAACTAATTTTGTTCTTCCAGTGAGAGTGTATTGACCAATCCTGAAAACTTGTCTGCGCTCGGCGCAAAACATTTAGTTTGTGTGCAAGGCAGTAGGATTGTGTGTGGGAATGTGTTTAGATGCCTTCAGCATCTGGACCTTGAGACATTTACACATCTAGTAGCTCCCTTCCATTTTTGTTGACCATTATCAATGGTTTTCTGTGGTACATTATTTCCTTAGACAAGCTAATTTCCATCAGCAGGAATTATTATTATTAGCATTTATATAGCGCAAGCAATGTACCTGGTGTTTTACAAAGAATAAGATAGACCCGGTCCCTGCCCAAGAGCCAACCTTCCTCTCTGCTCTTGAATATTCACACCTCCACAGATGAGACCCCCCCACCCCATCTCCTTCCCAGGGCTTGGAAGTTGTTTCTGACCTGGCTTTCAGGAAACAATTCCACTCACTGTGTGTGTTAGGTGGGATATATGGAACACAAAGATAAAAATTACATTTGCAGGTATAGGTCGTCTCTTGATATTTTTACTCACAAGTGAGTTAGACCATTCTTTAAGGGAGTGGTATGTTCTGTAAGTTGTTTTTTGAGCCAAGCTAGGCAATTACCACAGTCTGTCACTTATCTGTAAGAGATGGAGATGAAGTAGTTCAGTTGATATCTTTTATTGGACCAACTTCTGTTGATGAGAATATGCAAGCTTTTGGGCCACAAAGAGCCTTCAGGCAAGAAATGTATAGGTTGAGGAAATGCAGTACGGGGCACCTTTGTTCCCGGTATTATATTTTTGAATAAAGTCAAAGATTAGGGGGTTGATTTCCTGAGAAATATGATTGGGAGTAAGTGCAATGTTCTTGCTATGGGACACCTGGGCTCTACCACCTCTCTCGACTCCTGGAACAGGTCTGGTTCTGTCAGTATTTGGGTGAGGGTATGCACACGCGCGCTCTCTCTCTCTCTCTCTCTCTCTCTCTGGATTTGTACTGGATTTTCTCACTCTGTTACTAATTCTGATCTTGCTCCCAGTGTCATCCGACTGATAATGCAGTACCTGAAGGAAAACAGCCTGCATCGTGCCCTTGCCACGCTACAGGAAGAAACCACAGTTTCTCTGAATACAGTGGACAGCATTGAGAGCTTTGTGGCAGATATTAACAGCGGGCATTGGGATACAGTGCTGCAGGCCATACAATCGCTGAAACTGCCAGATAAAACGCTTATTGATCTGTATGAGCAGGTAAGCACTGGCCATTGGCACACAATAAAAACCGAACTAGTAATGTGTTTTATTGCAAACTTGGTGTGTTCTCACAGGGTTTCCTAATTGGTGTCCATTATTCTAGAATAACTGATACTCTTGAACCACAGAAATGTAGGGTGGATAAAGTATATTAATCTAGAAGAGCTGATTGTGAAGACACATGGTTACCTATTGTTTTCATCAAATTAATATCTAATAAGGTCCAGCACAGACCCTTTGTCTTTCGTTATTGCTGTCCAGAGTACATCTTGTCTTACATGTTGAAAACGGTGGTTTTTTGAGTTGCCATTACAAATTAGTTAATCAGGGAAATGAGTACCTAGAGTGGCTGTGGAGAAACCAAGATTTCGGTATAAAGTTCATTGCTTGAGCCCTGAAGTTTCTCTATAGATTAGGAGCTGTGCTCAAATATCAGGGGTCTAGAATACAGATTATATAAGGAAAGGTGGATGGAACTGAACGTGTTTAGTCTAGACCAGGGGTTGGGAACCTTTTCCCTCCCATGGGGCCACTTTGATATAAATTCCACTTTGAAACAAGCTTCAAGGACTGCATAAACGTTGGGTGTAGGAGGGCTTAAGGGAGGGTCCAGATCACCTCTCCTTGTGTGCATGCCTCCTTCTCTGCTCACTTACCCTGAACTTAGTTTTTCAGCACTTGGGCATATGAACTGGATCCAGGAACAGAAAAGGCGTCATAAAAACTAGCTGCTGGCTGTATTTGGCCCTTAGGTTTGAGGTTTTCCACTCCTCCTGGCCTAGGAAAAGAAGATTAAGGGAAGACATGTTGACAGTTCCAAATATCTAAAAGGCTGCTATTATAGATAGATAGATAGATAGATAGATAGATAGATATAGATATAGATATATAAAACATTTGTCTTGTATTGCCACTGAGGCTAGAAGCAATGGGTTTGAATTACAAGATGGTAGGAATTTTGAAAAACTTCCTAATTTAGAACAATTCAAGAGTGCAGCAAGCTGCCATGGGAGGTTGTGAAATCTCCTTCACTGGGGATTTTCAAGAAAAGACTGGACAGACATCTGTCAGGGATGCTTTAGGTAGCTGCCTGTCTCAGGGTAGAGGGTTGGATTAAATGACCCTTGAAATCCTTTCCAGCTCTCCAGTTCTATGATTCTAGGTTGCGGTGCTTGTTAAACTCCTCCCCTCAGTGGCAGGTGCTAATAAGTGATCCTGAAAGGTTGAGCTAGAAAATATTTCTTGCAGTTTGAAATAAAAATTGGAAATATATTTTACATTTTTTTCTGCAAGGTCAGGAGATATGTTGATTTATTCTCTAGACAGTTTCAATGCATGAATGCTATTGGTATGTACATTCTGAGTATATATTGCAGGAAAAATCATCGAAGCGTGAATTACGCAAAAACCAAAGTCCTGCTATTTGCAAACCGTCAAGTTGCCCATAAATGGACCCTTGATTCTGTCTGTTTAGAACAGGTTAGACATTATAGATATTTGGGGCTCATCTTTTCCTCATCAGGTTCTTTGCAGGACATCTGAACATGATAAAACTTAAGATGGCCCAATCAGTCAATAGAACACCAAAATTTTGGAGGCCTGCTGGGGGAAGGCTGATATTGCCGGACTTTAAAGCTTCAGGAACAAAAACTGTGCCCGCAGGCACTCTGTGGTGCACAGATTCTGGGACTATTCCACATTGGCATAACTAGAGACTTTCCAGAACGGGTTCCTCAGGTCCATTTTAGGTGTGCCCAAAAGTACCCCCATCGTGCATGATTAGGGTGGAGACAGGTGTACTCCTGGTTGAAATGAAGGCTTGTTTAAGTATTTTTCTTCTTATTGGCTACGATTAACAGCTATGACTGATGACCATTTGCCCCGACTTTGCTGGTTAGAGCAGCAGAAGCCTGATTTTAGCTCTATTTGGAAGAACCGTTTGGATAGAATATCTAGGATGACTGGTTTTTCTGTTGACTTCCTACATGGTTTTCCTAAGGACAAGGCCAAAGCTATGGTCAAAATTTGGCTAAGAGAGATCTAGCAGCCCTCTCCCAAGTCAAAGTGGCTCCTTGGTTTTGCAAGTATAAGACACAGCACCAATTAGAAAACAATTTAATCATTGTAAGTAGGGCTGCAACCATTACTCAGTTAATCAAACCGATGAATCTGTGTAAAACAGATTGAAATTTGTCCCCTGATTAATTGGTTAGCTGCCAGGGCCTTCTGACAGTCCATAGTTCTGAGTTCGTAGCTCAAGGGGATGTGTTCCAGCAGAAGACAAGTTTACCCAATGCATGCAAATCTATGCAAATTCATGTATATTTAGGTACATTTATGCAAATTGTAATCAATTAGTTAATTGACAAAAAGACTTAAATCGATTAATCAACTAAAATGTCTAATTGGGTTGCAGCCCTAGTTGTAAGAAATTTTACCATTCATAGGACATTGACTTTATTAACATTTCAGCTAATGCCCTCGACGGTTGTGGAGGGCAGATATAACAAAACTCCATGAGAGTTGAGATTCTGCCCCTGTGCCTTGCAGCAAGTTGAGGACCTTCCTCACTACTTGTTTGATTGGCCCCTCTCAGCTAACATTTGTCAAAGCCTGATGGCCCTTCTCCTAGCAGGGAAATCTTACTGGGATACCCATTTAAAACTATCTTACTTCTTGGCAAATCCCCTTGATCATGTTACGTTAAAGGTGGCCAATTTAACACATGCTTTGGCAGCGCAGAGGCATATCAGTATTGCTAAGTATAAACAAACAACCCTGACCTGTGAAATCATGGCTCCGATGTTAATTATTTTAAGGTTTGTATTTTGGTATCTGTCTATGTGACAATGATATATTTGACAATTACAGTCTAATACATTGTTGAGTATTTTACCTTTTTTGTGTTTAAGCCTGTGAGACCCCTCCGAATCTTCCCATTGAGTGGGTTTCTGAGTTCTGGTCAAACCTGTGCTCCTCTTAGAAGCCAGACCTATGCCATTGGGGATTTCATGTAATTGAATCTTGTTTAAATATTAATTTCAGGGGTTCAGAGGGGTTACGCTCTGTTTAGGAGCAAGAGCTATGTGACTGGTTTTTTTTTTTACGTAATTGAGTTTTATTTAAATATTAATTAATTTCAGGTGTTAGACCTGGTCAAGCCCATCCTCCACTTAGGAGTAAGACCTATGCTTTGTTATATTTTATCTGACAGTTTATTGCTTTGTTGTTTTGTACTAAATTTCTGCTTTTGTGTTAATTTTATTTGTATTTTGTTGCAACCTATGGTTAAAACAATAAACCACTATTATATGTATCTAGAGTCTGTCCTATAATTAACCCAAAAAAAAAGGCTGAAGTTGTGTACAATGTTCTTTTGAATATTAACTGGTTGTTTTTTGTTTTTTTTTAATAATCTAGGTTGTCTTGGAATTGATAGAACTCCGTGAATTGGGTGCTGCCAGATCTCTCCTGAGGCAAACTGATCCTATGATCATGTTAAAACAAACCCAACCAGAGAGATACATTCACCTTGAGAACCTTCTGGCCAGATCCTACTTTGATCCTCGTGAGGTACAGTGATTACGGTAGAAATAGGTTTTTACAAATAGAAATGGGCAATTGCATGGCTTGCTAGGCTAATTTGCAGTTCTTGAGGATTTTTTCCCTCTCATTAGTTTTAATTTCTCATCAGAGCAGCAGTTTTGTTTGTGTTTATGCTATTGTAACATATTTGTGTTTCACTTGAATTTGGATGAAATTGACATGTCAATTTTCCAAATTCCAGTGTGTCACTATTCTTATTTATTATTTGTATAGTGACAGCAATGTGCCTGGTGCTGAACAGTTGCGATTAGTCAGGTCCCTGCCCCAAGGAGGTTTACAATCTAGAATGGACAAGGGAAGGGGAGGACCACATAGGTAGAGACATGGATACATTCATGAAGTCGATAAGCTATAGATTTGCACACTTGTCTTAGCTACAGGGGAGGGATCCTGAGGATAAGCAGTCCTAGATGAGGAATCTGTGAGGGTGGGGAGCAAAGGAGAGCCTGACGTAAGAGGTAGGTTTTTAGAAGGGATTTGGAGGGAGGTAGCAGAACCTGTGTGTTCAAGGATGGAGTTCCAGGCATAGGGGCCAGTATGACAGGAGGGGCAAAGATGGTTTAGAGAGCATGAGAACCTGGAGTGGGTAAGGGTGGTGGTGGAGAAGTGAAGTTCCTGAGTGGGAACTATGTGACCTAATTGATTTAAATGACAACGTCACTATGGTTTAATTGGCAATAAACTTTATTCATCTTTCTATTTTTCTGTGTAAGACATCTTTCATGGAATTAGCATGTCTTCCAGTCATGATCTCTTCCCACTTCTCTCCCGCCACCCCCGCGCTGCCCCTGTTGATCCTAGTAGGTGGGAGACAGAAAGCAGAGCAAATGTTTTCCCTGCCATTCAAGCAGGGGAAGGTGGTGCCTCTTGACAAGACAAATTGTTTCATTCAGGGCAGATAGGATCTGGATATGGCAAGTTTCTACACCTCTAAATATCTGTCTGCGGATAGGGAACTATGCAAAGTTCACAGCCTTAATCCATTTGGTAAAACATGAGGTACAGAATATATATTAAAAAATATTATTGTCATTATTGCCACCTGAAATACCCATCTTCTTTGAGGAAATGATTAATTGTTATATAACTCCTTGCTAGGCATACCCGGATGGAAGCAGCAAAGAGAAGCGAAGAGCTGCTATTGCTCAAGCTTTGGCTGGCGAAGTCAGTGTGGTACCTCCATCCCGTCTCATGGCACTGCTGGGACAGGTAGTATTTCAAGATGATCTTCTAGCTACACAAATTTGTTTCTAGACTTTCACTCGATGAATCTGAAAGTAGGGTGGCCTATTCCTGAACTTTGCTATCATCAGTTTTATTCCTCTCACGTTGTCAGTCGCAATATGCAACACTCAGGAAAGATTTTAAAAAGCAGTAACAAATTTCTAGGCAGCCCCATCCTAAAATTGCTTTGCCAGTGCACGACTGAGCATTCAAACCAAAAACTTTATTATATGATAAAAAAACCTTCAGTTTAAGAGAGGTGTTAAGGCTCTTACACATTGAACCATGCTCCAAAAAGCATGGAAATGGTAAGTTAAGGGTCCTGCTTTAACTTGCGTGCCAGGTAAGCAGTAAATACGTCGTAGAGTCTTGCATATTGTGCTCACTTACAACATAGACTCCATGCACCCACGCTTTGCCTTGGTCTTTCAGCTTCAATCCTCTTCCTCTGCAGGGGTCAACACTGAAGCTGTGAACATTAGGGGGTCTGGGGCAGCTTGTTGCTTTCTGTATATGTTTTCATTTGGGTTGTGGGGAATAGGATAGCTGAGTACTGGGGCGTGGGCGGGCAACTAGGTTACTGGATGCAGAATGTGTACAGGGAAACAAGAATGTGGGCAGCCGGGCCATGGGGGGAGTGTCTGTATGGGGATGGGCCAGCTTGGGGCTATCTTAAAGTAATATTAATAGGTCAAAAACAAAAATGCAGAGTTGAATGAAATGTTTTTGGAATTTTCTAAGGAAGTTGGTGTAACAAATTCACTCCAAGAGGATTTCATGAGTTCATCTTGCATCATGACCAATAGTTCTAGATGTCTTTCTTTTGTCATTGTAGGCACTGAAATGGCAACAGCACCAGGGTCTGCTTCCTCCTGGTATGACAATTGACTTGTTCAGAGGTAAAGCAGCTGTGAAAGATGTAGAAGAAGAAAAATTCCCCACGCAACTGAGTAGGCATATTAAGGTGGGATCCTGTTAATTATCTTCTTATTACAACAATGATGGTTAACACTTGGATTAAGTAACCTTAAGTCAGGACTGTCATTTTAATCCCTATTTTCCATGCTCATAAGCATCTAAAAATCTATCCCTTTTAAGTTGTTTGACCCGTAGCCAGGCATAGGGGGGGGTTTTGGTTGTGTGGTTTTGTTTTTGTGTGTGGTTTTTGTTTTTTAAAGTTGAAGTAAACTCTTTGAGCCATTATTGGACTATGCAAATATTGGAAGGAATTGTAAGTGGAGATAATTTTGTTGTTGAAAACTTTCTATATAGACATTAGCAACCAGAAAAGTGACTGCAGTTATGGTTACACGTATTATGGCAACTGGATGAACAGAATGAATGAACAAAGCAAGTTATTTAAATGAGGCCCTCGTGAACCTGAACACTGCAGCTTTCAGGCATGCCTGACCTGTGAAGTCAAAAAAAATATTTCAAGGTAGACAAAGGTCCTGCGGGTCAAAATTTTTATGCTCTTTTGGTGCTGATTTTTGCAGTTCTTTTTCTACCATAAAGTTTTCAGGCTTTGCAGTTGAGACTGGCAAGATGCACAAGCTTCACAGAACCGGTAGCTTTAGTTCATGCTTAATAGCTCTGCCATCTTCATTTGGAAATCGTGGAAACCGCCTGTTCTGTATTATGTTAGCCTGGAGAAAGCATTGTGGTGACTGGTACCTTTCAGCAGCTTTTAATTCTGTTGCTGTGCAGAGGTGGGGAACCTCAGGTCTGGGGGGCCAATTGCAGCCTGCAGCTAGTTTTTATGTAGCCCCTTTCTAGTTCCTGGATCCAATTCCTATTCCCTAACCACTGAACAACTGAGTTTAGGGAAAGGGAGCAGAGATGAGATCATGAACACAGGGATAAGGGACAGATTCATAATCTGGACCTTCCTTTTCCTGAACACCCCTTAAGCATCCCCACTCCCAACCTCTGTGTGGCCCTGAGAGCTTGTACTCATTTTCAAAGTGGCCCCTGGGAGGGAAAGATTTCCCGGCCCCTGGGAGGGAAAAGGTAAAGCTCTATTTTAAACCCTACCTTAAACAGTATTCCCCCCCCCCCGCTGTAGTTTTTCGTGTGCTCAGCAGATGAATGCGATAGATCTTAAAAGGGTCTCTGACATCCATGATTGATTGCATAAATACGTAGAAAACAAACTTGTCAATTGTGGAAAACTAAACTTTTTGGAATAAAAATAGCTGCATGAGCAATTCGTGACCGATAAAGAGTGTGTTGATTTTTTTAATTTTTTTTTATTTATGGCTGTCCTGTTGGACCTGCCAGTGTCTTTATCACTAATGTATGATTGATTGAAACCATTACTAGCAGCTAAGGTTTAGCTTAATATGAAACTGACCCTAACTTAAAAGCAGTTTTCCTTTGTTTCTAACAGTTTGGCCAGAAATCCCATGTAGAATGTGCTCGGTTTTCTCCAGATGGTCAGTATTTGGTCACTGGCTCCGTGGATGGATTCATTGAAGTGTGGAATTTCACCACTGGAAAAATCAGGAAGGTAAAGTGGTTTCTATTTTATTTATTTATTTTATTTTATTTATTTAAACTCGGTTGGGAACTGGGTTGTTCAGAGACTAGAGTATTCCCATTTCAACCTGGACCAGTTTTTTTTCTTTTTTCTTTTAACAAGGTCAAAATAAAATAAATTTAAACAGAAAGGATAAAGTCTTCAGTTCTTATTGCCAGCTCCTCAGTGCTCACGTTAAGTTGAACTGATTTCATAGTTGTTGCTGTTCCAGATTTTTTTTTTATCCTTTACCATCACAAGTGATTATTCTTGCTTGCTGTCACTTAGGATCTGAAGTACCAAGCGCAGGATAACTTCATGATGATGGATGATGCTGTTCTGTGCATGTGTTTCAGTAGAGACACGGAAATGTTAGCAACTGGAGCACAAGATGGGAAGATCAAGGTACTGATTGCGTGATTGAAAGGAATATTGAAACACTTCAGCAAAAGGATTCCACTGGGCTAATGAAATGCTAAGCATTGCCCCTTAAATTTTAGGAGTATATCTTCAGTGGAAAATGCAAGCAGCAGCTGCTGTTCTGCTCTGATCGTAGAGGCTACCAGGAATGCCCATTTTTGCACTTAAAATAGTCCCATCCTTTCCTGCTTCATGCCCCATTCTCATAGTGCTGGCGGGGAGCAAGGAGTGGCTTGCTTCATGATGATCAGCTGATGGGTGAGGAGGAGACTTTTTCTCTCTCCGCTTGGGCACAAATCTGCTCTCACGAAACCTTGCAGGAGTAGATTTGTGCCCACCCAGTGCTGCCCACAGGGGGGGAAATACTTTGCCCTCTGGTTAGCAGATCCATGGGACTAGCTGGTCCCACTAAAGAGCTTTGCTCAAAACCTTTGAAGCAGACTGACCGATGTCTCTTACTTGATACTTTTGAGAAGTACAGAACTCTCTTGTATTTTGACTGACTTGGTTTCCCAGGTCTTTGTAAAGCAGCCTTGAGAGAGAGGAGAGCTGAGGAATGGCCAGCCTCCCCTTGTTAGGGCTTTCTTATTCCCTGTGGCCTTAGGTTCCTTTCCCTTCCCTCTCCAGGCAGGTAGCCCTGGCTCAGCACGACTAGCCTCTTTCTATATCTACAAAGGGAAGGTGAAGGCCCCATATGCCTTGTCGATCAGACTGGCATATATGCTGGGTGGACACTGTTGCAACATAAAGAACAGCTAACAATGACACTGGATTTAACACACACACCCACCCCCACCCCATGAAAGCTTATCTGCTGCCCCAGATTCACCTCTGCCAGCTTTAGTGTGTAGATCAGATGACAATGCAAAGTGGAAGGACCAACAGAAACTTTCCACCAGACCCTGTACTTAGAAACTTCCTAATTGAGATAAGAAGGCAGTCACATACTGCATAGAAAACCTAAGGGCAAAATAAAATGATTTGGTGTGAATTTTCATGCTTCTACCTCCTTCTGGTGTAGGGACTGGGAACCTCAGGGGCCAAATGTGGCTGACAGCGAATTTTTATTTGGCTCATTTCCTGTTCTTGAATGTGGCCCCTGGAACTAGTTCCTACTCCTTAGCACTGAAAAACTGACCTCGGGGTAAGGGAGCAGAGATGAGGTCGTGTGCTCAGTGGCAAAGAATGGATCCATGGCACACAGATCCATGATCTGGACCCTCTTCTTCCTGAGTGCACCTCTGTCCCCAACTCCAATCTGGTCCTCGGAGCTTCTACTAATTTTCAAAGTGGCTCCTGGGAGGGAAAAGGCTTTCCACCCCTCAAGCCTTCCATGCCTACTCAGTGCCTCCAGACTTAGTGGATTTGAGGATGTGCTGCTGAATCTTGGAAAATATAATGAAACATTCCTGCACTGGAGTGGGAAGGGGTATGCTCCCCCAGGGGCACACAGTATGCTGTTTAGTGATGGCTGTGTCACAGAAGAGTTCAGTTGGTGTCCCCCCTCCTGTACTGTGAAATGCCCGAGGTGTGATGGAGGAATCCTGCCCCTAAGCTGCAGCATCTTTCATCTGCCTCAAATGTTAAATGAAGCTGAAACTTGTATAGCTCTGCTGCCCTCTTGACTGAGTAGTATATTTGCTGTTTTTAGGTCAAGCTGCATATTCTGTAGCAGGGGTAAGAAACTTGCCAATACTAGTTAGAAAATTAGTGCAAGCTTCGCAGGCCAGATGGGAATTGGGGACATCTGCTTAAGGAGTGTGCTCAAGATGGGGGGAAAGAAAGGGAGAGTCCAGATCAAGAATCAATCCTCTCTCCTTGAGTGCTTGTCTTCGTCTCTGCTCCCTTCCCTTGAGCTCATTTTCAGTGTTTGAAAATGAATTCATGGTCTAGTTCCAGGAATTGGAAAGGGACCAAATAAAAAAAAATAACCATGGCTCATGAGTTCCCCCCCACACCTGCTCTATAGAGTTTGTTTCTGTTTATATGAAACCCTCTGGCATAGCCCAGTTTGAAGGAGAGAGAACATGCACACCTATAAAAGAACAGATACGTTCTTAAATTCCATGCATTTAATGCATCCTTGCATCCTAGAAAATGGATCCTACCTTTCCATATGGAGCAAAATTTTCAGCACTCCCTCTGCTGGAAATTTACGTAGTTTACATTCAGATAAAAGCCATACAGATGCCTTCTTGGAGATCTCTTTTTCAGCCTTAGATATTTAAATGGGGTAAAACTGCACTTCTGGAGTTATTTCTTAAATCTAGGTAACTAACATTCATGAGTATTGAGAACCAAGCGAAATGACTATGTCTGACTAGTATTTTGGTTATTCTCCAGGTGTGGAAGATTCAAAGCGGGCAATGTCTCCGAAGATTTGAACGGGCGCACAGTAAAGGTGCCACCTGCCTTAGTTTCTCTAAGGATAGCAGTCAGATTCTCAGTGCGTCCTTTGATCAGACCATCAGGTAATCATGCTATTCCGAGTATAGACCGCATTTTGCAAGAGGTTGTAATGGAAGCTAAGGTCAGAATTATGATAGTTTAGTCAGCCCTCCTGAATAGCATAGATGGAGTGTTCTCTCTCTGGCTCCTTGGCCATCGAGCTTTTACATTTTAAAAACTGAAATACAAGCTGGTCCTTGCTTTCAGTTTTTAATATTACTTATAAACCTTGGCTTATTCTTTTATTCTTTTAATATTACTTATTGATTATTTTAATATTAATATTTTATTAAATTAATATTATAAACCTTGGCTTATTCTTGTTCTTATTACTTGCTCCTAGGAGCAAGTATGGATCTTGTTTAATTTTGTTCAACAGAATTTTCTGTCGGAGAGTCAGTGATAGATATTTTAGTATTTATAACCCTCCCTAGGACATGGCACATGCATCCTAGTCTTGGGGTGTTTTTACATGAGACGGGGGTGAGGGTGATTTTTGCATGGGGCAGGTTCATGGGCACAGTGTTTGGGGGGTGCTTCCCACCCCGTCTGCGTGCAGGGAACTCCAACTTTTCCTGAGTGCCCCATGCGTGGACGGGGTGGGCAGTGTGTGGGTCATGGGAGCATGCACTGGCTTCAGACGAGACCTCTCCCATGTGGATGTTGCCTGTCTGTTCGTGCAGGTGTCTTGTGTAAAAACACCCTTTGGGAATACCCGCTCAACAGCATGTTACCACCCCACCACCAAAAGTAAAACTGTTTCTGAAATGGCGGAAAGGACACTTCAGGCTGGATAGTTCGTGGGATAGGGGTCTTTTTTGGAAATCTATTTGGTGGACTCTGTTAGTTATCTTATTTCATGTTCCTTCTCAGTATCATCGGCACCACAAGAGAATGAGCCCAACCTTTCCTCTCCCCAGCCACAGAACTGAGTGTAGCCTCTGGCTCTAACTATTTTAATGTCATATAATAGTGTCACCATTTTGCTTTGCACACACGTGTGCGAGAGAGCAACATTTGTACCTTCTGGGAGTAGTTGTATAACCAGCAGATGAAGCTCTCAAAATAGAGTAACAAATATTAATGCTTAAAAATGAATGAGCAGTATAAAGTTATGCCTAATCTGCAGGAATAACTTTTAAATCAAATTAAGGATCCTATTTTAGGCCTTAAATTTCCACGTTCAGAAAAATTAAAATGGGGGGAAAGACCTATGATAGTATCATTTATTTATTTATTTATTTATTTATTTATAAAGGCCCTTTTCAGGTGGTGGTGGTTGTTTGTTTGTTTTTACTTGGGACTGAAATAGATTAGAGGGGGTTTATTTTTCTGTCACTTTATGTTGTCATGCATAATATGTGGTCAATTTAAATTTCCCTGTCTGATTGGAAAGTCTGTTCATATTAAACATGAATAGACGGGCCTTTTAAAGTAAAAAATATGAGTTGAGCCTCTACCAATTTTTGTGGTTTTGCAGGGTCACATATATCTGTATTTACAGGCTTTTACTTATTAGATTTCATGTTGATACGATCTGGCGTTTTTTGTTTGTTTTTGTGATTGGGTACAGGCATATTACTCTTGGGAAAAGGGCCGCATGATAAATAATTTGTTTCTAGGGACTCTGATATTTGCAAACCTGTTAAAATATCTTCCTTGCTCTGTACATCAGATATAACAAACTATTTTGACTTTTATCTCTTTACAGATAGCTTAGGTCAGTAGATTAACATGGTTTTTATTGTGTCACAGGATTCATGGCTTAAAATCTGGGAAAACTCTGAAAGAATTTCGTGGACATTCTTCATTTGTTAATGAAGCTACTTTTACACAAGATGGTCATTATATTATCAGCGCATCCTCTGATGGCACAGTGAAGGTAAAATGCCTGCTATCTTCCGAAGAGCCATTACTGTCTTGTTTTGCATGTTTTAACAAATAATTGTACCAATAATGTTCAATCCTTGAGGTAATTTTGCTTGTAAAGATCAGGGCTGAGGTTACATTTGGGGGCAGATGCATTATGATGTGGCTTTCCTGATACTGTGTAATATTGAAATAAGCAAATTCTTGGTACTCCCATTTTCTAGTTCAGGAGTGCTATACTGCATGGGCAGAATGCTCAGGCAGCCATCTTTGCCACAGTTGCTCTGCTGCCTCTTAGGAGCAAACTGATGGTGAAATAGTACTGTTCTACTTACCACAAGCAACAAGATTTCTATCACTGCATTTGGTTACCCTGCCCATTTCTGCATTCAGGAAACCCAGTTGGATTTTTCTACTGTCCTGGTTTGGGATAGAATGGTTGCAAACTTGGTAGGGAGGATTGCTCAGGTGCGGGGTAGAATCTCCCCAAATTTCAGGCAAATCAGATGAACATCAAGGAAGTTAGACATTTTGATTTTTGGAGGCAGAATGACGTTTTGTTCCCTATGCAACTTTTACTGTTGGTGAAGACTTAGTTCTGGGATAAGGAGTGGCCAAAAGTTCTAGCAGTGCTCATAAATTCAAGTGTGGCCTGAATGAATTACATGTATTTAGTTTTTGAAAATCTGTTGCATAGTTTTAAAGTTCTGATGTTTTGAAATGCCCATTTTGGAAAAAGGGAAGAGTGAGATTTTCTTTATGGTGCAGTTTATGTGCAGAGGGCCATTGCTGAATGACTGTGAGCCGGCTTGGTTGACGGGCCATTGCTGAATGACTGAGCAGGCTTGTTGATGGGCCGTTGCTGTATGACTGGGAGTATTGTTGTAGGATCATGAGGAGGCTTTATTGATGGTCCATTATTGTATGTACCTGAGGCAGCTTTTTGCTGGGCCACTCCCCAGCAGGTGAATCCTAAGGTACAAGGATTGCTGGTTGGAAACAATAGGGACAACAGGAATGCCAATTGCAAGCCATTGGGTGATGTCAATTCCAGTAGTCCTTCCAGTAGCCCTTCCCTGTGTCTTTATCAGAGACACAGGGAATGGGGGAGGAGCTGAACTTTGAAAATTAATACAAGTTCTGAGGGCCACACAGAAGCTGGGAGCTGGAAATGCTTATGGGGTGTGCTCAGGAAAAAGGTCCACTTCATGGATCTTTGCCATGGATCTGTCCTTGATCCTGTGTGCATGCCCTCAACTCGGCTTCTTTACTCTGAGTTCAGTCTTCTGGGGCTTGGGGGGTAGGAATTGGATGCAGGAAATTAAAAGGCAACAATGACCCCCAGGCCTGAGGTGTCTGTCTCCTGTCCTCCCACCAGTTAAACTGGTAGTTACTGTCTACTCATGGATTTTGAGATCTTTCATTAGGGACCATTCTAATATATATTTTTTCCTCTTGTATAAATCTTCATGTACAAATTCTAGTGGGCCTGAGCTGGAACAGAAAATACTCCTTTCAAATTAAAGAGCTTCTTATAGACTTGATGCAAGAATAATAAAGTCAAAAGTGTCTGGCCGGTACAATGCAGCAGGTCAGACGAGATGATGTTGATGGTCCCTTCTAGTTTTAATTGTGTCTGTCGTTTCTAGCATTTAAACCTTTTTCTTTCCAGTTTACAATATTGAGTTTTTGAAGTACTAGAAGCTAAGAGCTACAGTTCTCAAAAGTATGAATTCTTTTAATTAAAAGTGCAAATCTGTGCCGTTATTGTGAGTTTTTCTCTCTCTTGCCCAGTAGATTTGGAATGTGAAAACCACAGAATGCAGCAACACCTTCAAATCTCTTGGCAGCACAGCCGGGACAGACATCACAGTGAACAACGTGATTCTGTTGCCTAAGAATCCAGAACATTTTGTTGTTTGCAACCGATCCAACACAGTTGTCATTATGAACATGCAAGGACAAGTAAGCGAGTGCAGGGGCATTCCTTTGGAGCGGGGAATCAATGCGTAGTAAGACTGGGCTGACCTTATCCCTCCCAGGGTGTAATTGTAATATATTTGGTGGAATCTTGATCTCTCCTTCCCCCCCCCCCCCCCCTTTTCCTTCCTTGTAAGCTGCAACGTGCCCAACCACTCTGAAAATCACTTAGGCAACGAAATAGGGATGTGGCCTTGTTTGAATGCCTGCTCCTGCAAATCTGGGCTGTAATGTAACAAAATGAGTTGCTACCGCACCTCTTCTGCTAGCTGAATTTGGATTACCTTGGTGTTCTGCCACAGAATACATTGGGAGAGGGATGAGGAAAGCTGTGGGGGTGGGGTGGAGCTATGGAGCATGGGGGACTGGGAAGGAGATAAGGTATGACGAAAGCTGGGGTGGGGAAGGAGGTGTAAGAGCCAGGGAGCTGGGGTTGGGTGGGTGAAGAGGAGACTGAGATGGTGTGGCACAAAGAGGGATTCATAGAACAGGGAGAAACCTGGCAGAAGAATCTGCTCCCCTCTCTCCCACTGGGTTTGCTCCCGCAGTAGAGTTGGATCTGTGTGGAGCCAGAGGCATGCGCAGCAAACCCCTGGCAGTGCTCGCTCGTATCTCCTCCAGGGGGACCCACAGGTTTGCTGGGCTAGGAAGAATGACAGGCTCCCAGCTTCTGTCCCCACCATGACAGTGGGTGCTCTGGAGATTGCCTCCCATGCATGCTGGTCCCCACTTTCCCTGTCCCAGATTCCAAAAACATAAGTCAGTTTCTGCAAGATGTTTTCCCACAGCCAAATTTTCCTGAGGTAGGAGTCCTGGGCCCCTGTCTAACAGTTTCTTCAGTCTTCTAACCTGCTGACCCTTTCTGTGGCCTTTCTAGATCGTAAGGAGCTTCAGCTCTGGTAAGAGAGAAGGTGGTGACTTTGTCTGCTGTGCCCTCTCCCCCCGAGGTGAATGGATCTACTGTGTCGGTGAAGATTTTGTGCTCTACTGTTTCAGCACAGTGACTGGCAAACTGGAGAGAACGCTGACAGTACGTACCTTACACGGGGCTCTTTGAAAGCTAACATCGGTGCAGCTTGTCTTTAAAATGTGTGAGGAAACGCAGCTATCGTCTTCCAACTTCGTGTGGAGCAGAGTTGCATCAGGAGGGGCCAGTGGAACATCACAATGACACTTAGTAGTGCCCTTCTCCTTTTGGATGTGGCATGTGCCCTGTGGAGTGCTGTGATGCCATGGGGTTTTGCAGAGGACGGGCTATGTTCATGCCTTTGAGAGTCTTAGACTCTCTGGCCAGGATCGTTGTGAATAACGGTAGAGGGTCTGGCACCATACGAAATGTGTGAGGGCTGGTCCTGGGGCTCTCTAGGTCAGTTACACACCACTGGCGTAGAACGTTGTGTTCACTTCAGGCAGGGGGGAAAACAATCCAGAAAAATGTTGAAATGGTGTGCTTTCCGCAGCAGTACACACAGCTGGTTACACACCTCTTTATGGCGGTTTGTATTTGCATACTTTTGTCCTGTAGTAAAATGGCTGTTTCATTCTAAATCGCTGAGGCCACCTTTTGATGCCTGATTGGGGCTATATAATGCCACTCGTTAAGAGCTGGTTCAGGAGGAGAGCCCTAGCAGGGCCAGCTTTAGGCAGGGGCAACAGAGGCAATTGCCCTGGCTCTTGCACTTCAAGGGTCCCTGCGGGAAGCGCTGCTTCTGGAGCCCCACTGACTAATCCTGAAGGGTCCTAGGAGCCCCAACAACACTACTGCTGTTTCTGTGAGCCCTACCACTGCTCCTGAGACTTGTGGCAGTAGCAGGTAACCTGGGGGTCCCTGGAGAACAGTATCCAGAAGCACTAATAGCTCCTGGGCCCTCCAGGGCTTTCTATGGGGCTTGTAGCTAGATTGTGCTGGAGCAGGGAAGTGTGGCTCGGCAGTCAGGAAGGAGCACTGCGGGCAGATGGATCAGGACCCGCCCATCTGCAGAGTGCTCGGGCAGACTACAGGGCCTACCTCTCTGTCCCAGCTTGACCTAGCTACCCGCTTTACCACCCCACCCCCACCCTGGTAAGACCTGGAGTCCCCCAGGAGAACTTACTGATGCCCAACACACGCACATCCAGTCCCCCTCTCAAACAAGCCCCCCCCCCCCCCCCCCCCCCCCCCCCCCCCCCCCCCCCCCCCCCCCCACTTGCCTTTTCCTCTCTCTCACACACTCCACTCCCTCAAAGGGGCTGTTTAGATCAGATCAAAGGTCCACAAAAATAACTTTGTATTCCTAAGCAAGCAACAGACTGCCAATAGTTAGAGGCAGGACAATAGGGGTCCAAAACTTTATTTTTACCCTGGTCCCTTCAAATTCTGATATAAATTTATATACATTTATCAGTCGGATATAAATTTATCAGTCAAAGAATATATATTTATGAATGTATTATAACCTGCAGAAAGAAAGTTTCTGTGCTTTGTAATGCTACTGTACAGAGGTATTTTAATTATCCCCATTGTAATTGCCCATACCAACTGCTATGTACCCTCAACCTCAGCTTTGTCCGAATGTAGCTTTTTTGGGGGATATTGGACTTGGGGCAGTGTGAGAAAAGAATCAATACTCTCTTCTTTTGATCCTCTAGGTTCATGAAAAGGATGTGATCGGTATTGCTCACCATCCCCATCAGAACTTGATTGCCACCTACAGTGAAGATGGACTTTTGAAGCTCTGGAAGCCATAACTGATTTTAATTAGCTTTGGAGCCTGCCTCGTGAATGCAAGGACATTTGAGGGTTTTTGAGGGCCAAATATGTTTAACTTTTAATACATTTCGGGTGCCCTCAGAGGAGAAGTAAACAGGTTTTTTTTAAATAGCCGTATAACGTTAGTTAGTACAAAGTGTGTTCTTTTTGTGCTTGTGTAGCAAAAGTAGTTTCATTTTCTATCAAAGTAATTCTTTTGTGTACAGTTGCAGAAGAAAGTAAACTGTAAATTTATAAACAGCAGTTAACTTCCTAATATGCCTAGCAGCCTGGTAATTTCATTCATTGAAGGGATGATGGTCGAAAGGGACCTTAAACAAAACATCCCCAAACCTGTTATCTATGACAAGTAGGTATGCGTCCTTGGGGATGTATGGGTTTTTGCAGAGAGAGGACTGGCTTACATCTGCTTTTAGTAAATAGGTATGGTATCACCAGCTTAGAGAACACAGCTGCGATTCACGAAGCACTTACTCTCAATCCAAGAGTAAGTGGTTTGTGGCTTGTAGCCTTATTCTGTTTCCTAATAGAATTTTAGTAACTTATCTCAAGCTCTTTAATCGGAACATGAATGTCTGTTCAGTCTTGATATGAGACTGCGAATGGTACTAGAGAATCTACCTGCTTCCTTAGCAATCTGCCTGAATGATTAATTACCTTCATTATTTTTAAAAAGTACTTGATTTTTCTAATTGGAATTAGTCCAGCTTTTATTTTGTGCCATTTTTTTGTTCTGCTTTCCTCTGCAGAATAAAATCTATTACCACATGGTTTCTCCCCATGAAGTTACTTTTATACATATAGTCAAATCAGCTCTTACCCTTCTTTTTAATCAACTAATCAGATTTGAGCACTAAGGTCTGTTTTTCCAGACTTCAAATCGTTCTTATAGCTTTTCTCTGCATCCTATCCAGGTTTTCAAAATCCTTCTCAAAATGTGGACACAGTTATCCCAGTAGCAGCCTCTGAGATACTGTATGCAAAAGTAGGAGCAGGGAAGAAATGTTACTTGCTACTTAATTATTATTATTATTAACAAACATTTATATAGCGCCAGCAGTGTACCTGGCACTTTACAAGCTAATAAAATAGACACGGTCCCTGCCCCTAGGGCTTACAATCTGAGACAGGAGCTGGGGGAGAGATTTAGGAAGGGGAACAGAGGGAGAGACAAGGGGTCTAACATTCATGAAGATGCGAGGTCTCAAGTGCACGTACTTGGCTTGGTTATGATGAGAATGACAGCAGGCAGGTCCATGT
>QEPC01006122.1:2070411-2081028 GCA_003113815.1 Sphenodon punctatus | reverse complement strand
CCCCCCCCCCCCCTTCAATACGTCTTATTGGTGTACCTCATTGTATGTTCTGTGAGGTAGGAATGTATTTCTCCAATATGTATCTTTTGGTAATTATTGTTTGAATAAGCAGCACTTTTATAAATATAACAAACTAGTTCAGCTGGTTATATAGCTAATCATAGTATGGTGGTACCATATTATGTCTAATGTCAAATTTATTGGTGAAGTGGGTAAATCAAATATAAATGGGAAAATATTTTCAAGTACCACACAAAGTACACTTCAGAACTTTGCTGCCATACATTTGTTATTATATGTACTGTTTAGGTTGGTTCCAACTATTTAATGTTGGAAGACTACATAAGTAATTATGAAGCTTATCTGGAGTTAGTCAATATGTGAATTATTTATTAAATAAGTACTATAAAAGGGCATCTGAGGTGATGTGGAAAAAATGTTAGTTAAGAAATTGTCAACTCATAATATCCCCAGCTTTGTTTGTAGCATTTAAATATATAGTTGTTAAATAGGTGTATAGTGACAAACTGCCAGCCTTAACTGTTTCTTGAATGGAATTTTTTTTGCATTGAGAAAATTTGTGTTTTTGAAATGGAAATGAGTAACATAGTGTTGTCACCTTGTCCTTATCCCAGGGGCAGGGCACTGTGTGGAGAGAGAAAGAAAGATATCTTGTATTCTACAACTAAAAAAAAGTCACCAACTGGGGCAATGAAACTTGCTTCAAGTATCGTAGCGGCACTAACCCAGTGTCTGAAAATTTGAATAATGTCCTTAAATACACCATTCACTCTTAAATTCTAGCTGTAATTGACAATGAGGGAGCTATGAAAGAAGCAAGTATGCACAGAAAGGAGAACTATATGAAATGACAAGAATAGGGAGAATGCTCAGTGACTTTGGCGGAATGATAATTGAGGTGGGTGCAGGGAATGCCCAGTAACTGGGTGGAATGATTACAGGTCATTGAGAAATTGGTGGAATGACAAAAAGGGCTTAAGAGGGAATGGATTAAATTAGCAATGTCTAGGTGGAATAACAAGAAGAGGTGGGGGAAATGGAAGAATATGGAAGAAGCCATGAAGATTAAGTGGAATACTAATGGACCTGAGATGGGAGAGGGTTCGTGCTTCCCTACTGGACTAGCAAATTATCCATTGCATACAAAATAAGAAATTTAATATCCCTTAGTGGCTTTGTGGAGCTTTGATGAGCCATGGTTCGCTGAGCAATTATTGTCTACATTGGCTGAGCACACTGGTTGGGAACTGTTTTCTGCATTAGCGTTCTGGATTATCTGCAGTGATCTCTTGTAAGAATTGCTACGTTGTCTCAGGGCTTCAGACCAGCAGGGGTGTGCCTGTGTAAAAATGGCCATTGAGGAGATAGCCGAAAGAGGCAAAGGGCAGCAAGAAATAAGTTGGAGCAGCAAAGGTGGGAGTTGAAGGTAAAGCTCCAGAACAGGGCTGGGGAACCTCAGGCCAAATGTGGCCAGTAGTTTTTAATTGGCCCTATTTTGAGTTTGTGGCTCTGTCCCTTAGATCCAGTTCCTGCCCCCCTGTACTGAAAGACTGAACTCAGGGTAAGTGAACAGAGATGGTGGTGTGCACAGGATAAGATGCAGCTATATGGTGGTGATCCATGATCTAGACCCCACCACCAGCTTTTATGCAGTTCTCAGAATACTAATTTTTAGTGACTCCTGAGAGGGGAAAGGTTCCCCAATCCTGCTTTGGGGATACGAAGGCTTAAAAAAGAGAGAGGAAAAAAAAAGGCAAGCCCTATTGTAGCAAAGACCTGCATGTGGGGATGGGGGGCTTTTTTAGGCTTCCAGGTTCTTGCCTGGAGCCAAAATCTGCATGGAACTGGCCCCTGGTGGAGGTGTGAGTGGTCATAATTTCAGTCTGTAAATGGCCAGTTAGAGAAATAATAATGGTGAGTGGAAATTGGGTTATTTATATTATAGAAGCACTTGAAGGCCCCAGACTGGTAGCCCTTTATTCAAAACAGCTTTAGTTTCTGCAAAAGATAGGAAGCAAACTAGAGAGGAAATGACTTGCCTAAATTAGTCAATAAGAGGAGTTGGGGGGGAAAACCCAAGTTTATTTATACATTTCACATTACACAGTACAAGACAGCAACTAATGAGAGGTAGAGTTTAGGGCACATTCTCTACACAAAAGCTATAGGGAGCAGTTGTACCAAGCCTTGCAAAATCTTATGAGGGATTTCTGCTATATTTCCCTTTAACAGGCAGGTACATGCCTTGATTGAGGAAGGTTACATTTCTTTCCCAACAAGAGAGAAACTCAACTTTAGTATCTAGATTCATAAAGATACAATCTGGCAATCAGGTCTTAAGCATCCTGTTCATTCCACTTTTCATCCATAGCACCTGGGACTCAGTAGACTTGCTCCACAGTTTACCAATCCTATCAACATAAGGAATGTAGTGACTAGGGCGCAGGTTTGCAAGTGGCTTAATGAGAACCATGGGTGGAGTCTCTCATTCTCAGATGGCTGCATACTTTATTAATCTATAGATTTCTCTTACTAGCTGGGGTCACAGAATTGCAATGACGCCTCAAGCTAGGCTGATGAAATTGATGTTAACAGCTACTCTCAGCATAGCCACTTTATGTACAGCAAAAAGCAGTGATGTTCAGGATCAGGTATATAGAAATTCATCCTATTCACTTGTGTTGTTTAATCCACATTACAATGCCAATATGTAAAGTGTCTTTTCTGAGCAAGTTTAGCACTGGAGAAAAGGCACATCTCCTCCATACTAAAACATAGGGACTCAGTCTGGGTTACCTAATGTGTATTAAGTTCTTTCACTCAGCCCAGGTACAAAAGTGGGAGGATAAGCCTGTACAGCCTTTAAAGTAAATGAGCTTGTGTTCAATAAGTGGTGGAGGCAGTCCATATATTTTTGTGGTTTGCTCTTAAGCCTTGCATCAAGGATCCTAGGGCTAGTGGCCACATGGAGTAGGACATCCCTGTCATTTAATAAAGTGTCTTTCAAGAACTGTACGGAGCTTTGGCAAATAAAGCCTTCATGCACAATTGGTCAGCAATGTGTTTAAGGACAAGTTCCCTAAAATGCTCTCTTCCAAACACCACATCTACTATCCTTACCTTGACCACCAGTCACATGGTTCTTACCCCAGCGGTCAATCATCACATGCTTCTAGGCCATGACTAACATTTTGGCTTTTTCCACCCTGAGTAAGCTCCTTAATTAGCTATGTAAGGCTGCTATCTAAATATTATTTGCTGGAACGAAGTACACTTCTCAAAGCTTAGGAACCTAGATGGATGGATTTCCTATGCTTCCTGAGGAGGAGCCTTACCCTCTTGTCAGGTATCTCAACCTCACAAGAGACATGGAGGCCATTCCTAATCATGCAGGAGTTTTAACAGGACTTGAGAGAGAAAACCTCTTTTTCAGAGTACAAGAATTAATTGGAGACTATGCAGCTGCATCATGGCAAGTCCTGATTGGCGAGCAGCGGTACACAACACTAACATTCTAGAAGCCAATTAGTACAAAACTTTAATTTCACACCTTAACATGAATTATAAATACATGTGCATACTTAACAGGGCATCTAGAATACCAAAAGATCACTGAATCTTACTCCAAGCCAGTGCACTTGCACACAATTAAAATACAATTACAATGCATGTAATAAAGATAAGCAGCTTGAGGAACTGGCCTTTCTTCACTTTATCAATAGATTAACATGGAAGTGTTATCAATTTCATTTTAGTTTTGATTACAAATTGCAAGATTAGATTTTATATTACTGATTTTATTTTGTTTTAAAAACAACTATGGTGAATATTACAAGAGCAATAGCAAGTTCCAGGCTTGAACTGGTTTTAGTCCTTCACTCATCCACAACTGCATACAAGACAGGCATCATATTGGGGATTCATAGAGCCCTTTAAGAAGTTTGACACTGAACACCCCCTCTGGGGTGGTGGTCATCATCATCTTCGTAGGCTTCTCCATTGTAATGGTGTCTTCTTTCCTGAGACGGGTCAAAGTCCACCAGCTCAACCTGGTCCATTTCTTCAGTTTCCTCCACTTCTTTTCTTGCAGGCAGCAGTTTTTCCAATAGCGACAGCTTTTCTGGGGAAAGGAAGTCACGCTCAGGAAAGTTCACCTGAAATCAGTTAAGAGCTGTCATTAGTCAACTTTGTTCACACCCTTCCTCCCAGCTTATTCTCTAGTATAAGTCCAGGTTAGAAACACTTTAGTAGTAGCCCAAAAGGTCAACACAGGTGAGGCAACCTCAGTCTAGATTTCCATGTGAGTGAGTACTTGAATGCATTTTCTACATCCGCCTCTAACTGTATTCTTAACTCAGTGTGCACATCAGTATTTCTAACCAAGTGGTTTCTGAAAGGGAGGAGGCTTCCCAGAGTTCCTCTCCATGCCCTTGGAGGAAGCTTGCTAAGTAATAAGTTTTATTTCAGCCAGCATCAGATTGCTATTTCCATCAAGTCACATTTGCATCTTACCTTGAACTCGATGATCAGACTCCCTTTTTCATATGGTCTGCGGTAAATTGGCATCCCCTCATTCAGTACACACTTAATGTCTCCATGCTTGACAATCTGGCCTAGAAACAAAAATGGCTTTATCCTCCATCTGAATTAGTTGGCATTAACAATCTTATTTAATGCCTTCAACACCAACACCTCCTCCCCCTCCCCCCAAAAAAGACTTTCTAGGCTAAGGTTCATGTTAGACCATGTATTTGAGTTTATCATAAGGATATATTTCTGCTTCATTACAGTAGCTAAAAACCCTGCATGCAATGGGTACGCGTAAACTCAAGGCAGCATCTCATACCAACTAAATTTATTACTTTTGCTATTATCATCTAGCAGTTTAGCATTTGCACTAATCCTTATCAGCACAAGTTGCACTGACACAAAAATGGGATTCAGGATGGTACCAGTGCTAAAAATTGCTGGAGCTTTGTGTTCTCCATGCTACACCATTGTAAGATTCAGGCTTTTACTATTAAATGTTGAAGACACAGGCCATAACATATCATGACAATATCCAAAACATAACATTTAATGTTAAATAAATCTATCAAGAATAAAAAATAACAGATGCTTATACATCCTAATCTCCTTTGCAGTCTTGCAGATGGGTTAGCCACAAATAGTTCTCTCTAGCAGATTTATATGCAAAAATTGCCATTTATTTATTTAACATTAGAATTGGAACCATCCAATGCATATTTTGAAAGGAGTGGGCCAACTGGCCGTATGTCTCAACATTTTCCCCATACAGCTCTTACAAACTTTGTTAAACAGAACAGCTAAACATATAATGGGATAAATCTTCAATGCTTCCATCACCAGAGACACAGCCTAGAGGACACTGGGATTTTACAATAGCGTCTTCGCAAATATTCTTTAGTCATTAATTGCATTCTTAATTTTGTAAAAGCATTTCACAGTCAACTGTCTAATTTCAGTTAGATATTTTTCATAACCAAAATTTTATATAAGCTCAAATAGAGAAAACGTAGCAGATCCAATTGTCCCTATATCCTCCTGTATCACAATATTAGTTTGTCGTTTACATAAATTCCTTGCCACTCTAATATCCATTTCTCCAAGATTAGCCATGTCTAGACCATACTGTGCATCTATGTGTCTAACCTTTGCAGCCAAGCTCCACTGTTCGATTTTGCAATCTGTTGTTGCTCTAACAAATGAAGTTTGACCGGCAAATGATTGGTTTACTTATTTTTAGCCAGTAGAACAACCTATGAAGTGTTACCAATAGATATACAGCCCAGCTCCCCCTGTTCAATTGCTGCTGGAGTTGGGCGGGTGGGGGGACTGCCAATATAAGTCTTAAATATGTATTTTGAACTTTATTAAGATCAATTTTATCAGCACTCTAAACTTCTGCACCATAAGTAAGCTGTGAAACAACTTTAGCCTGAAACACTCTTATAGCAGGGTCAATTTCCCACACTTTCCCTGCCAGAACTGCAAAACAGCTTCGGTCGTTCTATCAGCCTTTATTCTAGCCAATTTGATGTCCATTGTAAGTGGAATGTAACTATTAGAGGAAAAGGAAAATTGGGTCCTTACCTGCTGAATTTTCCTTCTAGGGGAGATCCTCCTGGATGGCCAGTCAATAAAGTAGGGTAGATCCCCGCCACTACCAATAGGAGGCACACACCAAGTTTCTCCGGAACCTGGCTAAGGAGATCCAACCCCCCTTCAGACTCCAGTTCTCAGCTCTTGTCCACACTGTCCACCGTGTTTTGAAGAGTACAACTTCCTTTCTTCCCCGGAAAACTAACTCTCAAGAACCTAGGGGGGAATGGTTAACGCTTCTTGAACCCCCTGGGTAAAAGCCACCACCACCACCACTACCCTTAAATTTCAAATAGAAAACTAACTAGATCCATACGGATGAACCTCAAGCACTTCAGAGTTACTAGTCACTCTGGGTGGGTCTGGCCATCCAGGAGGATCTCCCATAGAAGGAAAATTCAGCAGGTAAGGACCCAATTTTCCTTTCTCCCGGAAGATCCTCCTGGATGGCCAGTCAGTCAAGTTGGGACGTACCATAGCAGCGTCCCAGAAAAAACCTCTGTGGGAGGGAAGGATGGGAGAAGAACTCCCTGAGGTGCCTGTTACTGGCTCCCTCTATAATACAGCCTGTAGGACCCTTCTTCTGAAAGCAGCTTCCACTGATTCTAGGAGTAGAAGCTTATAGTGCCTAGTAAATGTGTATTAAAAGCCCATGTAGCTGCTCTACACATTTCCCCATAAGAAGCCAAATTCTTAAAGGCTTGAGAGGTAGCCGCCGCTCGGGAATGAGCGAAGATTCCCTGAGGAGGATTTCCCCGTGCCTTGTAGGCCTCTGATGCATAGAGAGAACCATTTAGTGATATTTGATTTTGAAGCCTTAAGGCCCCTTCTCTCTAACAAACAGGTCTGAGGTCTTTCTGAAGGAAGACAAGCGAGCTATGTAAATGGACAATGCCCTAGTGATGTTCAGAGTGTGCCACACCCTCTCCTGGGGGTGAGAAGGGTTGGGACAAAAAGGAAGGAAGATTCACCTCCTGTTCCCTGTGAAAACGAGTATCCACCTTAGGGCAAAAAGCAGGATCCAGTCTAAGGATCACCGAAGATTTGAACAAGCATAGGTTTGGGTCTATGGATAGGGCTCCTAGTTCCAAAACTCTACGAGCTGAAGTAATTCCTATAAGGAAGGCCACTTTGAGAGAAAAGTAATAAAGAGACCTCTCTAAGGGGTTCGAAGGGAACCGAGGTAGGGCTCTCAGAACTAGGTTCAGGTCCCAGGAGGGAAACCGGTGAACTACCGGAGGGGAAATAACTCTGGATGCTCTGAGGAACCTCACAATATGAGGATGTCTAGAGATACCATAACCCTTGGTGGTAGAAANTGAACTACCGGAGGGGAAATAACTCTGGATGCTCTGAGGAACCTCACAATATGAGGATGTCTAGAGATACCATAACCCTTGGTGGTAGAAAGTACACTATTTAAGACAGCCACCTGTCTTTGTACAGTGTTGGGTTTTAGACCCCTATCTAGACCCTTTTGTAAAAACTCGAGTATCACCCTGATAGAGGCTTTTGCTGGTCTGATTCCTCTTTCCCCACACCACTTCGCAAAGAGGGCCCAGGTACTTCGGTATATTCTCTTGGTAGTGGGAAGTCTGGATTGCATCAGGGTGTTCAGAACTTGACGGGAATACCCTAGCTTTTTAAAGGCCCCCCCCTTTCAAGAGCCACGTAGTTAGTTTCAAATTCCCTGGATTGGCGTGGTTGATAGGCCCCTGTTGAAGCAGGTCTATTCTGTCTGAGAGGCTGAGGGGCGGATGTTCGGACAGTTCCAGGATGTCCACAAACCTTGGGCGTCGCGGCCAATACGAGGTTACTAGTATGACCTGAGCCCGTTCTCTTTTGATTTTCGTCACTGTTCGGTGTATGAGCGGGAAGGGTGGAAAAGCATAGAGTAGATCCTCGGGCCAATTTGCGTTCAGTGCATCGAATGCCACTGCCCGATGGTCTGGGAATTGAGTCATGAACTGAGGAGTTTTCACATTGTTCGGAGACGCGAAGAGGTCTAACTTTGGTTGGCCGAAGTGCTGTACTATTCTCTGGAATGCCAATTAATGAAGCATCCATTCCCCTGGGTCGATTGTCTCGTGGCTCAACCAGTCAGCTTGTTTGTTGGTCACTCCTGCTAGGTGGATAGCCCTGAGGGATTTCAGGTTGCCCTCAGCCCACCTGATCAGCACCGAGGCCTGACGGTGCAGAGCTTCCGATCGTGAGCCCCCTTGGTGGTTGACGTAGGCCGTCGCCAAGGTGCTGGTCGGTATAGACGAGCACATGTTTTTCCAGAGTCAGTGCCAGCTTCTGGAGTGCTACATATATTGCTCGAAGTTCCAACCAATTTATATGGTTCTTCTGTTCCCATTCGTGCCGTGCTCCCCATCCGGAGAGGCTCACGTCTGTCATCACCGGTGTTCTGTCTGGGTCCGAGAGAGGGACCTCTTCTGTGAATCTCTGTCTCTTTGTCCACCACCGGAAGGATAATTTGATTGACTGGAACTGCAATGAGTGGGTTCACTCCCTGCGTCAACCGGTCCTGCCATGGACACAGGAACTGTTGGAGGAGTCTGGTGTGGAATCAGGCCCATTGTAATATCCCCAGGCATGAGATCATGCTGCCTAGAATCTTCAGTCTGGATCTGCATGTCGTTGCTACCCTGTTGATTAGTCCTAATAGGTTTAGCTGTCTTCTCTCTTTGAGGAATACTTTGAAGTTGAGGGTGTCCAGAATCACCCCGAGGTGTTCCAATGATTGTAAAGGGCTGAGGTGACTCTTCTCGAAGTTGATGAGGAACCCGTGTTGTTGCAGGTATTAGATGGTTCTTTGGACGTCTGTTAGAGCTTTGTCTCGAGGGGGCGACCGAACGAGAAGGTCGTCCAGATACGGATGTATCTTGATTCCCTCTTTTCTTAAATTTGCGATTAGTGGGATAAGGATCTTTGTGAAAGTTCTGGGTGATGTGGCTAATCCGAAGGCTAGGGCTGCATATTGCCAGTGGGCTTGTGCGTATGCGAAACTGAGCCACTTCCTGTGTGAAGGATGGATAGGTACGTGTAGATAAGTCTCTTTGAGGTCAAGTGACGTGAGCCACTCGCCCTGTGTTATTGCCACTCTGATGGATTGGAGTGTTTCCATTTTGAATTTGGGGGCTTTTACTCCATTGTTCAGCGTTTTGAGGTCGAGAATGGCCCTCAGTTTCCCCGACTTCTTGGGGACTAGGAAGAGAATTAAGTAGAGTCCTGTTCCCCTCTCGTGGGATGGAACAGGTTCTATTGCCCCGATGTCTGAGTCTGTGTACTTTCCTTAACATGGCTTGGTGTTTTTGAGCGTTGTTGGATATAGGAGAGGTGCAGAAGGATTGTCTTGAAGTGGGAGAACTCGACTGAGTAGCCTTCTGTGACTGTTCTTAGTACCCAGGTATCTGAGGTGGTGGTTTCCTATTGGGCTGAGAATCGCCTGAGTCTTTCCCCCCCAGTTGGGGTTGAAGCCGGGAGTCCACCGAGTCACGTTTCTGGTTTCAGGTGTCTAGATCCTTGTGGCTGTTTGGATCTGTTTCCTGCTCCCTTCTGTTTGGTCCACCTGCTTTGGTATTTTTGCTGGTTGCCTCGGTATGGATAAAAAGGGCGTCTTGAGTTTCTAGCAGGCTGGTAAGTTGTGAAGGGGTGAAAAGGTTGGGGTTTTTTTGGGGATTTTTTTAAGAGGTTCCTTCGCTCTGGAGAGTCTCTCTTTGATTTATCAGCTGTCCGCACCTTGTCGAGAGACTCCAAACAGCTTCATCCCCTGAAAAGGACCCCCCACTAGCGTTTCTTTGCGGTGTTGTCCCCTTTCCAAGACCAGAGCCAGAGGCTGCGTCTGGCTGCAACGTTAGAAGATGCTGCCCGGGAGGCCCATCTGAGCATGTCAGTGGAGGAGTCGGCAATGAAAGAATAGGCTAATTGTAGTATTCTTGTTGACAGCACTAGTCATTTTTTTCTCAGGTTCATGGATCTCCGGTTCGCTTGACCCGTCATAAGCAGGGCCCCGAGGGAAACGCGAGTCTGCGATTCGCAGATTTCCTGCAGAATTCCCCTCCCCCCACAGAATCTCCTGCCCCGCTTATCCCAGCACAGAATTTGTAGCCTGCGCTGGAGAGAGACAGGGCAGGAGATTCCACAGGGGGAAGGGAATTACCAAACTCTCAGGGCTTCCCCTCCCCCGTTAAAATTTTTTATTTACTTAGCCGGCAGCAGCTGCTCCAGTGCGCTCGTCCCCAGCCGGCTCCTGGCCCCTCCCAACAGGGCCTCCCAGAGCAGCACAGCCAGATGACATCATCCAGCTGCGTCACCCTGAGAGGCCCTGTTGGGAGGGGCCAGGAAGAGGCCAGGAGCTGGATGAGGAAGAGCGTGCTGGAGCAGCTGCTGCTGCCGCCGCCACCGCCGTTCCTGGGTCACTGCCGCCGCCTGCTCCAGCCGTCAGGTAAGTGGGGGGGGGGGGGGGGG
>QEPC01006122.1:1989347-2070335 GCA_003113815.1 Sphenodon punctatus | reverse complement strand
GGGGGGTTACCTGCTGTGCAATCTGCAGTGCCATGTTTTTTTTTGGGGGGGTGTTGCCTGATATTTGAAATACCCATACACAAAAAGGGGGGGCAGATCCACTACCTCTTGAGGAGAGGTTTCCCACGGAGAGGAGGGGTGCTGTCGGGCTCAGTGCCGCGGCAGACGCTGTTGGTCCCCATCCCCGAATCCCCAGCAGGTTCAGGATCCCTTAGGAGCAATAGGGGGTCCCCCTCAGGGGCCAGCTATGGGGCTCCCTTGCCCACAGGAAGAGGGAGCACCCAGATTGTTGGCCCCGAGTCTGCTCTATCAGAGGGGGGTGAACAGGGTGAGGAAATTCTCCTCCCCTGGCACTGGGGGATCCTTGTTGCCTGGATCCAATCTTCAAGAGGCAGCCTCCTCTGCTTCCTATTAGTGTGGAGGCAGACAACAAACTGGAGTCTGAAGGGGGGTGAGATCCCCTTAGCCAGGCTCCGGAGAAACCTGATGTCTGCCTCCTATTGGTAGTGGCGGGGATCTACCCTACTTTACTGACTGGCCATCCAGGAGCATCTCCCGGGAGAAAGCAATATGTGTTTAGAGAGGCCAGACCACTGGAAACCCAATACATCAGCTTTAGCCCCAATAAAAGCCTGTGAGTATTGTCAAGGTCAAGTATTATTATATTAGCTCTCTGGCTTATTGTTGTAGTAAGAGTAAATATACTGGCCACAATCCCATTGCCTGTGGACCCTATGTGCGCATGGTTTCTGGACAGCACAATGTACCAAAAATGGCACTATGCGCATTGTTGTGCACTGGATCCATGGGATCACACTCACTATTTAGAACTACAAGATGTACCAAAGACTAACTTTGATGACATTAGTAATCATACACTCACCAGGGTGAGAGGTAATTATTATAGTTCTGCTATCCAGCATTGCGATAGGTTTCTGAAAGCCACATAGTGCTTCAACCAGCTGGATCTCCATGCACATCAGCAGGTCTTCACCTCGCCTGTATGAGAACACAGAATCGGAGATGAAAACCAAGCTCCAGAGAAAGCTAAGACTGCCTCATGCATTTCCCACCAAGCCAGATGACGTTGTAGGAAAAACTTATTTTAAGGATCCCATCTTCCTAGCTATGTTGTGTTTAAAGTGGAAACAAGCACCTAATTTAGAGTTGGATTCTTCCAAGCTGACCCTCATTATTTAATAGTATATTTTTATATAGCACCCCCCTGCCATGGCACCGAGTGCTTTACATATAACAAAACTTTTAATCCCCAACAACCCTGAGAGAATATTGTAACTGGCCCACAACCTCCCAGTGAGTTTCTGACTAAGGCGAGACTTGAACCGAGGTCTCCGCCCCTCCCCCCCAAACATCCCGGTCCAAGTACTGTGCATTTATTAGCCATTACACCACACTGGCATTGATTTGATGAATGTTTTTTTCCCTACCACATTTGTAGAGGTTAAGTACACCTCTCAGTATTACACGTGCCTAAAATCGGGCAATAGATTCAACATGCTTTAGAGCAGTTGGTTATTCTGTTTGGAGACAAAGTAGTTCAGATGCTACAGAAGTGTATAGCAAACAGCCTGCCATATACCCCTATTCCTGGATTCTCCCTTTGCTATATTAAAATGCTTAACTACCTTTCCTCCTACAGCCTCCTTCTAAGTACTTGCTGTCATCTATACACTGAGCCTGCCCTTTCAACATTTGTTGACCCCCCCCACCCCCAACAGCTTCCTTCAAAGCAACTGCTTTCCTGTATACACCCCTGCTGCATTTGTTCAGTCTGCAGTTTTGAGGAAGGGTCCTTTGTAGCCCCGAAGACCACATCCTCTCACCAACAAAAGTTAGTCGCATAAGAGATAGCATCTGAACTACTGTGTCTCCAATCTCTTACTTTTAGGACCAAGATGGCAACCTCACATTCTTTTTGGAAAGAACTAGCACTAATCAGCTGTAGAAGATTTTACTTGTTGGCATGATTTGATGCCAAGGGGAAGAAACTAAAAATTAATTTTCTCTGAATCCGTGGGAGATGGGTTAGCATAAGGGTTAGGGAGAAAGTCTGAACTTTTCCCAGTTCTTATGAGGCAACAACTAATATTACAATTGGTTGTTAAAGCCCAAACACACCATTATGATCATTATAAATTTAAGTACAGCTATACATGTCAAAAGAATTTATCCCATTTGAATTAAAGCATCTCTCCTTAGAATCCAAGTTTACCATTCCAATAGACTGCTATGTTGAGGTTAAGACATCATTCATCCCCGTTATTCAGATTACAGCACAGGAAAATGTTCAGTCTTCATACTGCCCTGTTCATTTGACTTTATGAATTTATACCCTTAGTGCCACTAAAGGTGGTCATCTTTTCTTTTCCCCATAAACTCTGCCAAGTTAGACTCTCACATATGCAAAATGCAATAGCAGTATGTTTGAGGTTGCAACAGCAAATATCTCAGGGATACAGAGTGTACACCTAGCTGCTTTACAGTCATTTAAACACTTCAAGTATCTCCAGCTATTGACATACTTCAAGTAGGTAAAAAGACAGGCCTAAGAAATTGTAAATAAAGGCAGAAGAATATAAATGCAGGAGTACTTTACCGTGTAAATATAAAATGGTCTTTTTGATCCAACACAATAATGATGTCTCCTGGCTCTAGTCCTGGTTCCTGATCACATTCACCATGGAAGGTTATCTTCTGGCCATCTTTCATTCCTGTTGCACAAGCACCATTTCATAAGTTAAGAGCTACAGTATGAAAACATCAGAATCCAGCAAATGTCAACTCGTGCAAGAAGGCTTAGCAGGCTCTGACAAGCACTATCTGGGTAACTTCCTACACTTCCACAAAAGACATGGACACGTTGACGTGCTGGTCACCACAGTTCTGCACACCATTCAGACAGCCTACTTTTTAGGACTGCCTCTTATTTAGCCAATCCTTGTTTGAAGTAGCACTACAGCTGAACAACTAAACCTGCAGTCAGGATGGATTGAATTAAAAAAGGCAATTTAAAATCACCAAGTAGAAAGCCTAGACTTAAAGATACAAAAGTTTAAATTTTTACTTTATTTTCTAAAAGGTGCATTTTCATCAACAGTCACATCACCCAAACATGTAAATGTATAGTGACTATTTACTGTAAAGGCTCCTTTTTGCTGCCTAGGAGAATACACTATATCTATTTTACATTTATTCAGTCAGAGCTTATATTTTCAGATTCTTAAACTGTAGATTTTAGTATGTTAGGAAATAGTGTACATATTGTAATTTTAAAAATTAGCTTTCACTTTTTAACTTTGTTCATGATGCATCAAGCTGCACTAGAATGGTAATTGGAATACAACATTTTAAAAATGCATTTAAAAACAGAGCAGCCTTAAGTATCTGGTCAGATTAGTTGGTCCTCCCCTCCCCCCACACTGGAGTAAGACAGAATACTTCTGATTCATAGTTTAAACTATGGAAAACAGAGCTCAGGTGAGAAGGTAAGGAGACTAACCATTCAGGTAGGCTCTGTGGATGATCTTGATGAGATACTAGTGACAATACTATGGCGACATATGTAGTCCCAATGCTTAGTAAAGTGATCAGTGCAGTAGCATGTGCTTAGTCCTGCTCAGGATTAAGCCTTTTAACACAAGCATGACTTATTGATACTTAGTGATACTAGGACTTTGGATGTTTTTCTCCTGATCATCCCTTTATACAGAAAAGTTGCCTTTAAGTTATTGACAAGACTCCCAGTATAGTGGCACTAAATTCAAATTTTAAATGTGTTTGAAGAACTATACTTTTGAATAAAATCAGTTTAGGTTTTTTTTGGTTTGCATCATCATTTTAATCTACCATTTGCAGCCATCGTGGAAAGCAATGAAGAGTTCCAAGTCTTAAACAGCCCATTGGAAACCTATTCACTATGTGTCTGCTACAGCTGTGCAAAATGGGGCAAACTTGTCTAGAGAAGTCCAAAAGCCGTAAGATTTTCCTACAAGGATAGTTTTCCCTCTTCACTAAATGATCCATTATCTCCTAGTTCAGAGCCAATGGCATAATCCACCTGGTTCAGTTACTATGCAACACTGGTGTTCTGTAACAAGTATAGTTTAGTTCTTTTCACATGCTTCAAGATGGGGAACATTATCTTTGCTATCTGCCCATGGAGTAACTAGGATGAGTTAATCAGAAAGTAGACCAAGGTACTTTAATTGCCTATCAAGTGGAATGAAGGAAGTAGAAACCTGGAGCAAACTTCAGTTTTATCCCTTCATGCTTTGATGTCCATCCTATAGTTTCCAGGCCTACAATGCAGTACAGCAGAACCCCACAACGATGCCTCTTGAGGAGCTATCATTCTATAGTACAATGCAGCTGGTAGTATAGCAACATAGGAACTGGAGCCACTGTTACTTAACAGCTTGCTACTCCACAAGCTACTAGCAGCTTTTCTACATAGCTAAAGTTTTGTGGAGACCGATTTTACATGATGTAGTTTCAAATTTCTGTTGTACAGCTGTCTCTTCACCAGGAAGTTTAGTTTTTGCAACGACAGCCATCTTGTGCACAATACCTTTTCCTCCTAGAGTACACAATCCCAGAAGGGGCACAGACAACATGGCAAGCTTCCTACACTGCACTACTAGGATCCAGCCCTAACTAGAGGGCAGCTCAAACTAATTCAGTGTCTTAAGACTGGCAGAGGCATCATATACAGCAACTGATGTGGCTATCCATTAACTGTCCTCACTCCACAGCAACAAAGTTGACAGTCATTTAAAGTGAGACAGGTCATTGTATGCAGCAACCATCTGAACTAATGGGGAGACCGATTTCCTACATACGGGGAGTACCAGGCTCAATAAAGTCAGTGGGATTTTTCAGCTACAAGAGGAGCTGCATCTCTTCCTCTAGGGCTCTCTGTTACCAGACTGTGTCCATTACTTTGTTTCAGGCTTGGATTCAGTTTAGCGGGACACTCACACAGGTGACATTCCATAGGAAACCAGGATGAAAAATGGGAACAGGAGCTCTGAAAATCTGTCTACACTAGGCTTAAACATATTCGCCTAAACTGCTTCAGTTGAACAGATGTAGCCAGCCTGAAGTCCCTACAGCCATCCTTGACTTCTACCTTGAGCTACTTAGAAAATGAAGTTTCTCCTTGCATCTCGCACTGAGTTGAGTCTCATTTTGGGTAACACTGCAGAAAGTGGCCCATAGAGAAGTTTTTAGCTAGCTGCACTGTTGTGCTTGCTGCAGGTTAAACAGTGGCACTACGTGTCATACTGATGGAACTTGGAGACCTTTCTATTTGTACTGCTGCTCCCAGCTTGGTGCTAGTTAGCCAAGAAGAAACAGGGTGTTAATAAATGAGACATTAGCTAAAATTAGCCCACACCAGGTGGGTGTCCACCTGCCTGTTTATCAGGTGCTCACCCCACCCCCAGCCATGTGGCCTCCACCCACTACCCCCACTCACAGCGGGTTCTTGGGAGAATATGGGCTAATGCTCCCCCACATCCTGTCAATTCGATCGCGTGCAGTGCCTCCAGATCCGCTAGCACCAGAGTTGTGAGCAGAAATCCTAGAGTGTCCGAGGAGTGTCTGCTTCTTGTTCTCACTGGCACTGCCCACAAGTACAATACATGCTGGAGGCTGGCCATTTTTAGGGTGGACACACTGACAGTTTGAGTGGTGGAACTGCACGGACCGAACCTGAACTGCAGCAGGCTATCATCATCTTGCTTAACAACACCTATAGCTGTGAATGAGATTTACAGAGTTCAAAGTTTAGGAATAGCAGATGTTCGATTACACAAGTTATCCAGCGTATCTGTTACCATGTTTGCTCTTACTGTTTCTCTTTACAGTTAACTAGTTTCCTTGTGGCACAGCAAGGTTGCCAATTTAGCACCTACCGTGTTAAACTGAATATTGCATTAAGTTTATATATTGTCTTAACTTTATATAAATACACATTTTCCTTACCTTTGTCAATATGAACTTCCAGAATCTTCTTCTCTCTTACAATCTTCCTTCCAGTGCAGCTTTTACATCTGTCCTTAGGACTGATACGCTCACCGTGACCTTGACATTCCATGCACACTGACTGGATTTGTTGAACCATTCCTGGCCCGATCTGGTGAATTCTTATTTGCATGCCTGTACCTCTGCAGTTGGGACAGCATTCCACTGCACCCTTCTTACCACCACGGCCTGGATGACAAAGAGAGGAGTGAAAAGGTGGCATAGATATTGAATAAGAACTGGTATTATCTTTTTTAGTTTCTAGGTTTTAAAATGGTAAATGTTTAATAAAGATGAAGTTAGTTTCTCCTCAAATCAGTTTTTTAGTATCAGCAACAGATTAATTCCAAGACACTGGTTTCACCTTAACGCTCAATACACATTATATACCTTCACATTTGTCACAAATCACATTCTTTTGCAGAGCCAGTTTTCTTGTTGCTCCATTATATAAGTCTTCAAGAGTTACCGACAACTGATGAACCACATTTTTACCTGTTAATATAAAAAGTTTCTGTTCAGAATTATAGGATCTACCATAATAATTTCAGTTTTTAATTTTTTGTATTAGTGCACTTCTGCCCACCAGAATACATGTACGTTGGACACATCTTAATGATCCATTCTGTCCTCCACTCTGGAACTAGTCCCAAACATTCTCTGTCTCTTCATTAGGAAGAATGGCAGTGCTTGGAAAGTGCCAAGACAATTCAAACATTACATTTAGTCTAAATATTGTCCTAGTACTTCATCTTTCCTGTACGTTCAGACTTCAGTTCACTGGGCAGCACTAGGAAGTTAAGAAATTAATGCAGCATTGGTTTGAACACTGTCAAGTATCAGTTTTTATTCTCCTTATTTTACCCCAAAAGGTATCATTGAATAGCGCTCCTTAGCCCGACTCACTCATCTCAACAAGCTTTAGTCTATTTGTCATCATAACCACCTCATCAGAAGTTTGACTTTATTGCAAATATTAGTTAGTTTTCAGGTTTGAAATGTTTAATTTGAGGGGACAGGCTAAAGACAAGATTTTGTATTAATGCCAATAGTCTTATGCAACAGAAACACAGACTAAGGATAACTGCTATGCTGATCCCAAACGGGAGAGAAGGCAGTTTTAAGAAAAAGAAAAGCAAAGATTTTTACCCAAGAAAATCTTAGCTACTTTGTCTCCTAGCAAGGTCTACTGTAGCAGAAGCTGGCTAGTCCACTGTTCCCTGTCATCATGAACGCTACTGCTTCACAAGTTGATCTTTTGCTGATATTTTGCTTATTTTCTCACTTATTTGAAGAGACCCCCACACCACAGTAGAGAATGACAGCTATAAATACTTCGATGTCACAGAAAACTGTACTACCTCTCCTCTCCCTTTGCATTCTTCCACCTCCTCCAAAGAACATATCAAAAATATCCATGGGTGATCCAAAACTGCTTCCACTGCCACCTTCTTTAATAGCCTGTTCTCCACCTTTGTCATACAAATCTCTTTTCTTGGGATCAGAAAGTACTTCATAAGCTTGAGATATCTGCTTGAACTGTAAAGAACAAAACACATTTTTATCAGGACTATCATCTCAAAGAGTCATATTCATGCAAGGTCTAGCCCAGCAGTTCCTAAAGTTTTTGCCTTTGATATGCCATTTTAAGACTAGTATTATCACATGCCAAGTAATATCAAACAGGACTGTGACCACATCTGTAGGTGGCGACACCCCATTCAGGGTCCTGACCCATACTTCGGTTTAACTACTGCATCAGCTAACTCATTTAACTCTATGTAGCATTTTTGCACGGCAACGAGAAAAAGGTTTAGCAACACAGGGCAGGGACAACAGTACCCTTAAGTAATTCACTGAAGTTGGCTCATTAGTATACTTCTACAAGTAACATTTTTAGAATGGGCAGGCTACTGGGCATTTTAGGAAATAAATATACACTACATGCATTTGTGTTCAGGATTTTGGGAATGTGAACCAGAAATTAAACAATCACATGCAAAGCAGGGGTAATGCTATGCCCCTTCCCCTTCAATTGGCACAGGCAGATTCAACTCCCTCCAGTGAGGCTTCAACATGCAATCCCAAGGCACATAAATACACTCCGTGCAGAAGCAGAGCCACAGCCAATGGCAAGCTCCTGGCGAAGCATGTGGGAGCTGGGGGTGGGGGCGCAGTCAGACNGGGGGGGGGGGGGGGGGGGAGGAGTGGTACTTGCTTTCTCGCCCTCGTTGGGGTTCTTGTCAGGGTGGTATTTCAGCGCCAGCTTCCGATAGGCTTTCTTCAGGTCCTCGGGGGAGGCAGTGGGCTTCACCCCCAGTACATCGTAGTATGTAGTCTCCTTCACCATGGTGCTGAGGGGGGAGGGGAGGGGAGGCCAGAGCACGTCAGACACCGGCTTCTCCCTGAACCCAACCTCCCCCTCAATCCTCTATTCCCATTACCTACCTCGCTTCTCTCCCCGCCTGTCCCCACCGGACCCTGCCATCTGTCTTTCCCTAGATTTCACACACACACACACACACACACACCCCAACCTCCAGGACTCCCGCCCGCCCACAGAACCTGATTCGCCCCACGGACCCTCCCTACCCTGGATTCTCCCCACACCCCTTTACCACCCAAGATTCTCATCCTTTCCCCCACCGGACTCTCCCCGCTTCGGCGGCTCGCGCCTCCACCCCCATCATCCAGGATTCCTATACTCTTCCCGACCCCCAGAAACCCTCTCCTTGTCTCCTCCCACCCGCCCAGAATTCCCAACCCCACACACACACACAGCTCGGCCTACCCCTACCGTCCCCTAAACCCACCCTCGGTCTTCATCTTCCTGGCCCCCAACCCGAATCCTACGGCGCCCTCCACCTGCCGCCGCCCCGATGGGTGTCGCGCATCAGATTGGGATGGGTGGGAGAGAGAACGACTCACCACGCGTGCCGCTCCCTTCGCTCACGCTCCGGGTCTCTTAGCTCCCTCTCGATAGTCCTGACTTTTCTGGAAAGTTCCGAGCCGGTCGCCGCATCCGGGCAGTTTTGTTTCCTGAGGAGCCCCGCCCAGGAAATGCCTCCTCTCAGTTCCCAAGGAGGGGAGATGGGAACCAATCGGAACCCGCGAGCGCACCTCGCCCCGCCCCGAATTGTCCTGCTTAAGACTTCAATTCCCAGCATGCAGTTCTAGCCACCTCCGGTCTGGGAGCTTGGTTTCGGCATGGCTGGTTGCGGTGTAGCTATAGTACAACTACTACTCCCAGAAAGCAATTGAAAGCGGTGCACGAATAATGCCAGCAGGAGACTACAAGTTCCAGCGTGCTCCGAGAGTTATTTCGCCGCTCCCTTGCGGTATTCCTGCAACCCGTGCATGCTTGGAACTAGGGGCTGTGTCTTTTCTCCCCCCCACTTCCGGACTGTGGAGCTTGCGGTCAGGGCCTGCTTCCGTGCATAGAGATCTTAACACGCACACCCCGGTTAGCTCTGCGTAGGACACCCCTTCCTCTCGTTTAGGGAGAGCATAGGGGCCCCCCTCCTGCAGCCACCGATACAGTGTTGGTTTAGAGTTGTGTCAAAAGGCAGACACAACTATTTGCAGGATCAGTGTGTTACAAGCTTTAGCGTTTTGGAGGTGGGGGCCTTTGCCACTAATTATGTAATCCCACACCCAGTGGCGTTAGTGAACTAGAGCAGGGTACTCCTTCCCTGTCTCTGCTAAAACACAATTCACATTCTCTAAAGCAACAAAAGGAGTTTCACAGAATTTTAGAACTGAAAGGGACCTCAAGTCAAGGGCCATCCAGTTTGCCAGAAAGAGTCTGCAGACAGGTGAATAAAAGTACCCCAAATCTGCACAGTTTTATAGCAGATGTAGACAGGCAAGCAGGCCTCTGCTGTGGTAGTCCTCTCGGGGTCAAGTTTGCTCCCTCCAGATCTTGGGATCATTTCGTTCCTCCTTACTTTTAAAAGAACACCGGAGGACTTTTTTGTTTGCATTTGCAGAATTAGGTCCTTAGTAGTTCCTACTATGATGACAATTTTGTGCTATTATCTTGACAAAGGATCAGTTAAGTCTAAGATTTAACATGGCAAGCAGTACAGGTTCTGCCAAAGAACAAATTAAGGAAAGATTTCCAAGATATGGGGCAGGTACTTCCCACCCAGGAGGGGGCCATGTTCCCCAATTAGGACACCCCCCCAACATTCATTGACCAGGCTCCCATAATTTCTTCACTGTTGGAGTCAGTCATTTTTGCAGAAATGTTGCAAGAAGTTTCCTGTCAGCAAAGCATTTCAGTTTGAATGGGGAACAACAACTAGCCAATAGAATGAACAATACCACCCTAAATAGCCAATGGGATACTAGCTCTGTCAGCTAGCAGCATGTGCCACAGTTACCAGAGGGGTAGCCCCAAACCCTACAGGGGGGGGGGGGGGGGGAGAGACAGGGAGAAGGTAACTCAAGAAGCCACCGAAAGTTGTGTGTTGTATTTTGTGCTTATTTTTTTAGTATAGGAGATGTCCAACACTGATAAATGGCATGATGGGAAACATCTGTATTCTAAAATTTGCCTAGCAAGATTTCTATGCCACTGTGCAAGTGGTGTCAGGATCAGTCCTCCCAAAGTCACAGAAATATAGGGAATTAGCTGATTTCACCTTTATTCTCACTTTTGAGGGCTCCCTGGCCAAGCAGCCATACTTAAGCCCAACACAGTAGTATTAAACACAGTTCCCTCTTTGTATTCTAGCCTTCATGTACAGGTAACAAACCCAAAGTTCATCCAAGTCAAGAAAGAGTCCCACAGCTGATACTCCAAGGTTTCCCCAAGCAGCAAGCTCCCGCCTGGGTTTAGCCTTTTTCAATACCTGGGTCATCCACTCTACCTGGATAAGGACCATCTTCAGGACCTTGGCCAGCCACACTCAGGAGAGATCTTTTAGTTCTGTAGTTAAGAACAGACTGAATTGATGAGTAAGCAGGCTGCTTCCTTTTATACTCTATAGTGGGTGTGGCCAACTCTCTACTCAAAGTCTTAAAGGCCCAATGTTCAAGTCCCTCTTCATTTGCTCTTAAAGGACCAACAGTCCTATCAGACTGCACACTGTTACAGTCTCATTTAGTTTATTTGCATAGTTTATTCTGCTCACAGAGTATCAAGTTTTTCTTTAAATAATTTGGATTTCTTGGTTGCAGAATAGAGGGAAAAGGTTGTAGAATATACGGGACCTAGGTATGGGTTGGTAGCAAGTAGCTGCATAGTGCACTTGCTAGTTCTACTATCTGCACAGTCCCTGAGAGTTTGGATTAGTATCTTAGTAGATAATTAGTAGTATCTAACTAACTTACTTAGTTTGGGGACACTGGTAGAAACTCTCTGCTTCAGTCTCTTTGCTTTTCCTTGTGAGCAATACACCACCCATTGGTTGTAGGGAAGCTCCAGATTTACCTGTCCCCAGTCTGAACTACCTCTGGCAGCTCTTAGCCACAAACACTGCTTTATTTTGACTTTATATACCAGCCATCCCATCCCAGCAGTTCTCCATTAGTCACTTTAGGGCAAGACATCTTTGACAGGAGTGCAGTGGCTTACAGTTTCCCGAAGGGCCAGTGACCTAACTCAGCCTTGCTACACTAAGGGTATTTTTAATTGAGCGCTGCAAGAAGGGGTCCATGGCCAGTGAGTGGTGCAGCCGCGGGGTGCTCATGTATGCAATGTGTGTGTGGAGTGCTTCGAACGAGCATCTCCCAGTATGGCTGCCCAACCATGGAGGTGGCCCCTGTGGCCTGCAAGGGGAATCCAAATTTTTTGGGAGTGCTCCGTGCATGGCCATGAGAGGCCGCTGCATGGGTCATGGGAGCACACCTCCCTTACACACCACCATCACACAAGCAGGGGCACGGTGGGGGGCTATGTGTGAATGCGTCTCATTTTAAAACACCATAAAGGTGCACTCCTCTACTATTAAAGCCAATGGAAGTTGACCCATTGAATTTAATGGTTGGGAGATTGCACCCTAACTTGGGGATAAGCCTTAACTTGGTTTGAAGCTGTTGAACAAGAGATAAAGATTTATTTTGTGCAAAACAGTGGTTTCAGACACTGAAACCACTAAGTTGCCAAATTATGTTTACCACCAAACAGCCATTACATTATAATAGTTTGGGTCATTACCAGCCTAGGTTGAGAGCGATTAGCTGGCCTAGATCCTCAGACTTCAATTTCCTATGACTTTGACTACATTAATTTTGCTAGCTATTAGCTCTGTGTCATCTGACACTGGAGTGTTGTGATGTCAAATTGTCTAATTATCTTTATCTTTCTTGACAATATTACCATTTGCCTTTCTTTCTTTCTTTCTTTCTTTCTTTCTAAAAAATAGCTGTAGGCTATCAAATAGTAATTTTGGCCATGTCCTATTTATCACATACGTGGGCGCTAATATGAAGGCTGAGATGCGGTATTATCCTATAAATGTATGTGTTCATTGCTTCAGCCTAGTACTACTCTCCCCTAAAAATTATATGGTCTTCTACTACCAGTATGACCATGGATGTGCCTGTACACATATATGTATCATCTTTCCGGTCTGTAAATATAACAAAACCTCTACTAATGTATGTGTACACCATCTATAGTTTACCTCTGTAAGCATGTATGATCATTTCCTTTGAACATTTTGTAATAAAGCTTTTGAATCTTCTTTTGTGAATAAGGCTAGAACTTTAATTTCCAACTCTGCCAACCCAGGCATATGCCCTTCTTAAACAATCACAGCCAAAATGGGGTTTATGCAGAAGGAGTGCTTTGCAAATTGATACTTGACCCTTTCCTCTTCAAGAAAAGTAGATTTTACAGCATTTTTTTCAGTCCCTTTCTGGTTCATTAAAAATGAAGCCAGTGTGGAATGCCAAGGGTCAGAAAGAGTTGCATGCTCATTCTTCAGTTGTGTGAATGTTGATATTATGATTACAAGAAACCAAGTGTCCTGATTTCACTGGGTCACCCAATTTAAGAGCTAGGATTATAATACAGCTTTCACTTTGAAGCACAATTATTTTAAGGAACATTTTGACATACAAGAAACAGGGCAGCAGATGGAATTTTCAGCATGCCACTTTTAACAGAGAGTCCTTATAGCAGAAGGGAGCAAGCTGTGGCTCTAGAGCCACATGCAGCTCTTTGGCCCCATTGTGGTAAATAGATATGCCTCTCAGGATTAGTGTAGAGAAAGTAAGGTTGCTGTGTTGGTCCCAAATATAGATAATAGAAACAAAGTTTCTTGATATCTTTTAGTGGACCAACTTCAGTTGGTGTGAGGTCCGAAAGCTTGCAGTAGCCAACAAGTTTGCTATAGCCAACTGTAGTTGGTCCAATAAGAGACATCTCCGGATTAGGAAACTTTGTTCACCCCTGCCTTATAGCAACTCATGGGGGGTACTGGCAAGAGTGTTCAAAAACATGCTCATGACAGTTAAAGGTACCAGCAGTCAGAAACCTAACGCCAGTCAGATGTTGTACAGTTTCCCCCTGTATCCTATGCTAATACACCTTAATCTTAACCTGCAGCAGATATTCTTTCTTTTTCTTTTTTTTTAAATTCTTTTTATTCTTTTTCAATGTTTAACAATAACCAATAACTCTTCTACTTATCTTAACATACTCTCAATCTCTAAGGGACCTGAGTTACAGCTTCGGTCCCTATTTAAGTAACTTATCAATAACTTTCATATTTTATTTAAACATAACGAAAATTGTCTCTCACGCAACTCAACCTCGGTTTGGAGCAATTCCCATATGTAGTTCCACACTGCATAAAAACCTTCTAAGTCTGAATGCAGTTCTGCTTGTATCCTCTCCATGGTAAGTGTCCAACAAAGTCTCTGTTTCCACTGTTTAATTGAAGGTTTTCTTGTGGATTTCCAGTTTCTAACTATTGTATATATCACTGCCAGTCTAATTTGTTGACATGCCATTTCCCTTTCCTTTCTGATTTGTAGATTTGTTTGAATTCCTATTAAGGCAAACTTTGGCGTAAATGGGATGTCCTGCTGTGCTATCTGTTTTAGGTAAGTCCAGACTTGTATCCAAAAGTCCTTTATGTGCGGGCATTCCCACCAGCAGTGCATCCATGTTCCGACTTCTTTACATCCTTGCCAGCACTGCTGTGGGTATTGCTCATTCATTTTCTGTAACCGTTGTGGCGTATAATACATTCTGTAAATTGTTTTTATTTGCGGTTCTAATACCGACAATGATCGTGAAGACTTATGCATTATTTGCCACATTATTTTTAAATCTTTTTTTTCTATTTTTTCCTGTAGGTCTTCTTCCCAGGTTGCCACATAGCCCGCATCAGGTAAGTTATATATTGTGTATATTACTCTATATATCTTGGACAGCACATGCAGCTGAGAGGGATCTCTATATAGGATTTTTTCTAATTCATGTGGTGTTCGTATGTAATGTGTTTTGTCTTGTTTTAAAGTATATTTGTTTCTGATTTTTGCATATATCATAAAGTCAATCTTGTGGTCAATTTTTTGGTTTATGGTATCTAGAGTTAAAAACTCTTGTCCCACAAATAAATTTGTAGCCCATTTTAGTCCTTTTTTTTCCCATTGTTTTTTTAAGGTTGTGGGGATCCCCGCTATTTTTGTCCACTTGCCAAATATAGGTGTAAAAGGTGATTTATCAATTAAGAGATCTGCTTTTTTAAAGCATGCTTCCCAAATTTGTAACGTAGGGTCTACAAATGGATGTTCTCTTCCTCTTGGAGTCTGCAGCTGCTGTCCATCAGTTAATATACCCACAAACGTATTAATTCCATAGTATTCTTTTTCGATTGTTAACCAGTCTGGATGTATCTCATTTTGGTACCATATTTTTATTCCTCTAAGGGCCGAGGCCCAATGGTACATTTTTATATCTGGCATATTTTGGCCCCCTTTATCCTTTCTTGTGTATAGTATTGATCTCCTGACTCGTGGTTTTTTTCTTTGCCATATTATTCTTGCAATGTTCTTGTTTATTGTATCGTAATATTCTTTAGGGATTCTAATTGGTAGAGCAAATGATGTATAAAGTAATTTTGGTAGTAGGGCCATTTTTACTAAGTTTATTCTACCTATCCATGATAGTTGTAATTTTTTCCACTCCTCCTCTTTCCTTTTAACTTCTTCTAATAGAGGGGCAAAGTTTAATTTATATAGGTCTTTGCATTTTTTTGGGATGTTTATTCCCAGATATTTGATGTAGTTGTCTTGTATCTTAAAAGGTGTTGCTTTCTCTTTTTCAATTGCATTTAGTTTTTCTTCATGGAAGAGTAACATTTGGGATTTATCTATATTCACTCTATACCCTGACACCCCACCAAATTGCGTAATAGTCTCTATTAATTTTGGAATGGATGTAGGGAGATCTGTTAGACTGAGCATCATGTCATCTGCATACATTGCAGCTTTGAATTCCTTTTGCTGAATCTGTATTCCTTTAATCTGTTGCTGTGATCTTATAGCAATGGCAAGAGGTTCAATGGCTATATTAAATAAAAGTGGAGATAGGGGACATCCCTGCCGAGTACCTCTAGTCAATTTGAACTCAGGTGTTGTTTTTCCATCTAAAATTAATTTGGCTTTGGGTTTCTTGTATATTATCTTAACCCACTCAAGGAAGTTTCCTTCCATGCCCATTCTTTTCATCGTTTCTAACAAAAAATTGTGTTCCACAAAATCAAAGGCCTTCTCCGCATCTAGCGAGATAATGGCCGCTGGCGTGTTGTTTGACTTTATATGTGTTATGAGGTCAATAACTTTCCTTATGTTGTCAATGCCAAGTCTGCCTGGCATAAAGCCTGTTTGATCTTTTTCTATTACTTCAGGTATAATTAACTTTAGTCTTTCTGCCAAGATTTTTGTGAATATTTTTGCGTCTGTGTTAATCAATGAGATTGGTCTGTACCCACCGCATAGTTCCTTATTTTTTCCTTCTTTTGGGCACAGCATAATATTGGCCTCGTAGAATGTATCTGGCGTTGTTTGTTGTCTAATTGTTTCGTTATATACTCTTTTTAATATTGGGGTTAAGTTTTTTGCAAATGTTTTGTAAAATTCGCACGGGTATCCATCTGGTCCAGCGGCTTTATTGTGGGGTAGGTTTTTAATGGCATCATTGATTTCTTTTTCTTCTATATCTCTGTTTAAGAACTCTTTTTGGGCCTGGTTAATTTTAGGTATCTTGATCTTGTCTAGGAATTCGTTTATATTCTTTTGTGGGGGCTCTGTGGTTTTATATATTTTATTATAAAACTCAAGAAAGCATTGCTCTTTCTCTTTACCTTTAAGCATTTCTGCTTCTGGATTCTGTCTTATATATGGAATGTCTAACTTTTGTCTCTTTTTTTTAATCATCCATGCCAGGACCCTGTCGGCTTTGTTTGCTTTTTCAAAGTAGTATGCTTTGGCATATCTAAGTTTATTAATTGTAGCTTCTGTCTCTAGTAAATTTATCTGTGTTTTCATCTCAGTTATTTTTTCTGCATTTATTGCAGGTTGTTTTGCTAATTGTTTTATCTGCAGGTAAAGGTGATTAATTTGTGTTCCTTTTTCCTTTCTTAGGAGTGCGCCCAGTGAAATAAACTGTCCCCTCAGGACTGCTTTTGCTGCATCCCATATAGTCATTATAGACATCCCTGGCTGGTCATTATTCTGCATATATTCCTGTATGCCTTCTTGTATTTTTTCCTGAATCCATTTGTTATTTAAATAAAAAAAATTGAGTTTCCAATTCTGTGTGGTTTCTTTTTTGTTGAGTTTTGTATTTATTTCTACAACTATTGCGTTATGATCTGATAGGGGTATAAGCTGTATATATGCTCTCTCACAAATGGGCAATAGTTCTTGATTAACTAGTATGTGATCTATCTTTGATGATGTTTTATGGGGATTTGAATAAAACGTGAACCCCTGCTCTTGTGGATGGAATACTCGCCAAATTTCTCTCCATTGGTTATCTTCAATTACTTTTTTTATTTTCTCTTGTTGCTTATTCAGGGGTGCTTTAGTAGACAGATCCATAGAAGTTAATGGGGAATTAAAATCTCCACATATGATGGCTCTTCCTTCTATTTTTTCTGTAATCTCTGGAATCAGTTTTGTTAGGAATGCTCTGGTGTTATTATTGGGAGCATACACTGATGCCATAGTATAATTGTCCTGTCCTATCAGACCTTTGATTATCAGTACTCGGCCTTGATCGTCTTTATTTATTTCTTTAATTTGCATATTCAAGGATTTAGATATGCCTATTAAGACTCCTGCCTTTTTTTCCCCTCCATTTGCAAAGTATATTTTATATTCTTTATTACTAAATCTATAATTGTCTTGTATAATCAAATGCGTTTCTTGTATCATAAATATGTGTGGCTGTGTTTTTTTTATGAGTTGCCATACCCTTTTACGTTTTATTGGGTTGTTAAGCCCACAAACGTTAAAAGAAATTACTTTAAGCTTATGCATTTGCATAGTATTTGTTTTCTTTTCTTTTCTGCTTTACCTTCTCAATTCCTCTATAATATATCCAGTGTGGGTTTTTCCCTTTTTGCAGCAGAGATTCTTAAACTATGGTTCATGACCTCACATGTGGTTGCACCATCTGTGGATATGGACATGATTCTGACTGATATTTGATATACTTTTCTTGTCTTTGTTGCTGTCTGGAGTCATGGGAATATATATTTAAACTCAATATTCAGTCACATGGGCAATACATTTGTGAACAACTGACCTACAGCATCCTTGTAATTCCAGGCCAGGCTTTGTGTGAGCAAAGATGGCTATTTATTTATTTTTTATTATCAAAATTTAATAACTATAATAATAATAAAATATTTATTACACTGGCCTCATGGCCTTGTCATAATTTTTTTTAAAAAAACCTCCATATACAACCACAGTTTCAGCATATAATACAAAAAACTATGTACATAAAACTATATCTCTTTATCTCCTCCTCCCATTCCACCCTCCCAGGATTTCCATTTTTTAAGCCCCAAATAATATATAAAAACCATTTTAATCCAGAGGTAAGCCCCTAAAGAGGGCAGATATCAAAAGTCTATATCTTCTTTACACACATAAAATGAAGAAAGAATACAATAAAATCCATCCTGATTACTTAACCTTGTGACTTCTGTTCTCGTAGTTTTCTTGCCCTATACGCAAAAATGGCTACAGCCTTGGAAGTTTCCGGAACAGCATCTCTTAAGAGAAAAATCAATTTCTGTGTAGATGATCTTCGTTGTAAATTCCCAACCGAAGCCCACATCATTTCCCTTATTTCTTTATATAAGGAAAAAGATAATACATAATGAGGAAGATCCTCTACGACTGGCATTCCACATATACAGAGACAATCCAGATATTTGCGTCCCACATACCTCCCATGAAGTACTTCTGTTAACATGGTTTGACACCTCAATGAGGTAAATGCCAGCCTAAATTTAGAAATTTGTAGATCTTTCAGATAGGCTGGCCTCTCTATTCCTGCCGCCCAGTATTTGTATGATGGGGCTGCTTTTCCTTCCATTACTTTCATCCTGCATCATTGCAAACCAATATCCCTATCCCGCAGCTTTAAACCTTGCTTGAGAGGGAGCGAGGAGAAGAAGTCAACCGAAAAACCATGCTCATTGATCTTCTTTTGTACATTCTTCCACCATAAACTTACAAAACCCTTTGCAACAGGGCTTTTACATGTACGAGCATAACATTCCTCCAAACATAACCTCACTAAAGACTCAGGGTGGAGGAAATGGGCCCTAAGCTAGAACATAAGAACCAGTCTATCACATCTTGTTCCTAGGGGTTCCAAGTCAACCTCCAAACTAGCCATTGCAGAGGAGGTGGAACTTGGCACCCCTAACAGTTTATTTACAAATCTATTTTGCACCACAGGCAATGTTTTCACATTGCAACCATCCCCTCCCCGTATAGGTACTCCATACATCATCTTATTGATTATCTTCCCTACAAACGCTTTGAGGGCAGGGACCACCTGCTGTCCTCCCGAGGTGTAATAAAATCTAGTTAGCATCAGAACTGCGGGGGCCACTGCTCCTTTTAGGGACATTACATGTGCTTTCCAAGACCCATTCAAGGAATATATCAATCCCAAGTATCTAAAATATTTCACCTGCTGGAGGGCCTTCCCTCCCATGTACCAGTAATAGGCCTTATAAGTTGGGGCAAATACCATAATTTTGTATTTATCATAATTAACAATTAGACTTTCTGCAAGACTGAAAGAATTAAAGTAATCCAGAAGTCTTTTAAGACCCAATCTAGATGTTAACAATAACACAGCGTCATCAGCATAAAACAGAGAAGATACCCTCTTACCCCCTACCTTAGGGGCCTTGTATCTCCCCTCATCCCTTAGCCTAATTATAAGATCGTTCACATATAAGTTAAACAGTCCTTGTCTAACCCCCCTGCCCACTGTAATGTTATCTGAAAGTAGCCCTTTGTTGTTAACATGGACCGTCATAAGAGACTCTGTATACAGAGCTTTAATTTTAAAAAGTAATCTACATTCTATCCCTAATGTAATCAGCTTTAACCACAGTTTGTCACGCTGGATAGTATCAAAGGCTGCTTTAAGATCAATAAAAGCGACAAATAACTTCTGTTTCTTACATTTGAACTTCTCTATTAAATGATTTAGGACAAAGTAATGACCAACTGTGGATTGGGTTGCACGGAATCCTGCCTGTTTTTCCGCAAGGATGCGTTGCTTCACTAACCAGATGTGTAGCTTATCTAACAGTAGTTTTGCTTATAACTTCCCCACAACACTAAGAAGGGAAATTGGCCTATAATTCGTGGGGACATGCCAATCACCTTTTTTGTGCATTGGCACCATCACTGCCATTTTCCACACTTTTGGTAGCTCTCCAGTATTATTAACCAAAGTAAAAAGCTTAGCTGGGAGGGAGGGGGAGGAGGGAGAACCAGTCAGGGTTGGCTTTAAACAAATCTGGTGGCAAAAACTCTGGACCTGGTGCTTTCTCAATTTTTAGGAATTGGATTGCTTCCTCAACTTCCTTTACTGTCACCGGAGGCCATGAAGTTAGATCTTCCTTCTCCCCTAATCCCTCTACCTGTACTTCCTGCCGTCCCCCATGATACAATTGTGAAAAATAATTCACCCATTGCACATGCTGAATTTTCAGTTCCTTATAAAGTACAGACCCCTTTCTTCCATTAACCAACTGCCAAAATCTAAGATCATCTTTAGATTGAATTGCCAATCGCGTTGCCTCCCACTGTTTATAATAAATGCTAACTTTTTCTTTTTTATAAGGATCCTATACCGTACATAAAGGGCCTTATATGTTGTTATTGAAGCTCCACTTCTAAAGATCTTAACCTTTCTTGCAGCCTTCCTCAATTCCCTTTTTAACATTTGGCATTCCTTATCCCACCATTTTGTTTCTCTAGTGATTAGTTTCAAGGATCTTGTAGGCGTATATGTTAAAAATGGCTGGATCAATTCCATCAGCCTCTCAAAGTTATCTATGGTGTGCGCTATTTCTGTTGTCTCTTGCAGTATCCTATAAATCTGCTCCACCTCCTCCCCTCTGTAAAAGGATGGCAGCTCATGCCCTATCTTAGATGACCATTTCAGCCTACACTGCCCGACCCTTACCATATCCCCACTGGGCACATTTTGTACCTGCCGTCTCAACACCTCTGCCATATTGAGACATAACACTATTGGAAAATGGTCACTACCAATTTGACTATCAACCCTAAAGGAAGCCACTTGGTCCCATAGCCCTGAAGAGACCAAACAGTAGTCCACCACACTCCCTCCATTCCCTTTTATACATGTCAAATTCCCCTCTTTATCTCCCATAGCTGTACCACTGAGAATCTTTAAAGGGAGTGTCTTGACTACACCAAAAAAGACCTTCCCCACTACTGTAATCTTATGATCTTTTGAATGCCTTTCACCAATCCAGGGACCAAAACTTATCCACATAGGTAACTCCTGCTGGTTCATGACTGCCTGGATGGAAGAATCATCTTGCCCAATTCTCACGTTAAAATCACCCATCATGATTTCATCCCTTGGAAAGTCTTCAAAAGCTCCCCTTATTATCCTTCCCCATTCTGACCATCTAACTCTATCCCTTTTACCTGGCGGAATAAAAACATTAAATACTATAAACGACTTTTGGGACGGCAATAATGTACATCTCAAAAGCAAACAGTCTTTGCTATCATTTGGGATAAGTGAACAAGCCATCTCTAAGTCCATGGAAATCATTATTGCTAGCCCCCCTCCCTGTGGTCTACCTACTCTTTTCACCTTAACTGCATCCCTTGTCCATACCTTATATCCTTCCACTTCCATTTCCTCAGTTTCTGTCAGCCATGTTTCCTGTAATAGCACTATATCATGTGACTGCAGAAAGGTAAGAAACTCTCTATCACCCTTCTTGCCTTTCCAGCCCGCAATATTCCAAGCTGTTTTAAATCATTTTGTGATATAGATATCTTTTTACTCCCCATCCCTATCAAAGGCCACACTGATTCCTGCACTGCCAGGGGGAGAAACCGCTCAGAGCAGTTCTCATCAATCTCAGTCTCTTCAGCACCAGCCTCTTCAATCTCCAAGGGATAATTTTGAGATAACTATTAATCCTGAATTATTATTATGCATTTATATTGTACCAGAAACATGGTGGTGGCAGGATTCCTGCTGCCATCGCCACTAAACGCCGGGTGATTTCAGACGTTATGGGGCCCGTTGGCCCCGTACCAAAATCACCCTATTCATTCCCCGCCGGGGTCACCCCGTAATGCCACAACAGACGTGCGGGGGGGATCCCGGCGGGGAATGTAGGAGGGGGCGGGGTCGCGCGGCGCAACGTGCGGCTGCACGGCCCCGCCCCCTCCACGCACCCCGCCGCCCGCCCTCCAGGGAGACGGGCGGGCGGCGGGGCCACTGCGGACGCAGCGTCGGGCCGGAAGCGCCATGGCCCGGGATCCCGCCGGGGATCCCGGGCCGTGGCGCGCGGCCAGACGTTACTTTTTGTTGGTCCCTGCCGGGGGTCCGTTTGACCACGCTTCCCAGGACATTCCCCCGGCTAGCCCGGGAAGCGTGGTTCAAATTGACCCCTTGTGGGTATTGACCGTGGCGAACATCTGGTGGCCTCCAAACAGACGTTCGAGACACGGTGACCACAGGTGGGTATTCACCGTGGTTCACTGTGATCTCGTAACGTCTGAAAATACCCTCCATGCTGGATTGGGGAATGGGCTTGCCACCCTAGTTGACCCTTCCCCTGATCCTGCTGCTACTGCCACTAAACTCCATGCTGGATTGGGAGAAGGGGCATCTATCTCGCCCCCTCCAGTGCAGAACTTTTAGCAGCAGTGGGACAGCTGGACATGGGAGAGGGGCAAGAGAGTCACCCTCTTCAAGTTGCCACTCAAAGTGGCAGCTTGAATGATCTAACAACAGTAGCGCCGGGTCAGGCCCTGCTGATCCCTACCCCAAAAATCTTACAAGCTAGGATGGAGGGGAACATAAGGAGAGACAAGGATACATAATTCCCATTTTACAGATGGGGAACTGATGCTGAAAGCAACTTGACTTAAGGCAACCTAATGAGATCACGCTAAGAGAGGATTTGAACGCTGATCACCCATGTGCAAGTCTAGCACCTTATCTGTTAAGTTTCACTGAACATAGGATAAGCCTACTATAGACTAGGGAACAGAGTTAAGATGACACATCCAACTTTTTCATTGTTGTTCCCTGACTATTGACTGTTTGATGTGCATCTTAAAATCAATCTTTAACATTCTTTGGGGAAAATAATTATGTATTCTCCTGGCTCAAACCCCATTTGTTTATTTCAACGGGGCTTGCAACAGTGGAATGCTTTGAGAAATGGGCTGTATGGACTATCTATATCTTCACAAGCATGAGGGCTTGAGAAATATTTTTATTGTAAATGGAAGGGTTAAAAGTGGTGAAAAGGGGAGAGTGGCCTCTCTGAAACCTGTTAAGACACAGATTTATTTATTTATTTATTTATATGAGATCTCTGTAGTAATGCTTTGATGTAGAGGGAGACTTTATCCTTTGGTTGGGTGGCTGACACAGGGAGTCCCCTGTGTTAGGGAGACTGCTACAACATCCTTGGGGGAGAAACTGGGAGAGAGAGGGGGCCACTTCAGGCTGAGTTGAGGGGAAGAGTTCAGTCCAGCACTGGGAAGAGAGATCTTAAATTTAGGGCCTTGGTACAAATTACGCTGGGGTAATTTATCTCTTATGGTAGTAGGTTTGGTAGTAGGTTTAGAGCATATGCATTGATCAGGGAAAAGTCCCAAATCCAAGGTAGCTCTATCAAGTACCCTGGGTTCAGAATTTACCCCCTGAGCCGCAGTGGGATAGCTTACCTAAAGGTAACTGCCTGGTAAATCACCCAGCAAGCAATATCCCTACTTTGCACTAGGGTAGGTTCCCCCAAGGGCAATACTGGAAAATTACTGCTGGGGAAGCAAAATGTCTTGTGCATCCTCTGGAAGGCTACCCCCAGGGTAACTCCTTATGTCCTATAAGTTCTATACATAAACCCTGCCCCAGTGTAGCTTCCACAGGATGCACAAGGTACTTTGCTTCCCCTACGGTGATAAGCTACCCCAGTGCAAAGCGGGGTACAGCTGCTCTTGAATGCTGGGGCTGTGTTACAGCTCTAGGCAAGTCTCCGGGTAGGCAGAGGGAGCCAATAAACTGCTTACGAATTAGCTCACGTCACCGGAGCGGGCGGGGAGAACAGACCCGACCTAGCCCAGCGCTCTCCTGTCCCTCCATCCCTTGGGCTATGCTGGTCACGCGGGCGCCTTCACCCTGATCTCATTGGTTGAGTGGCGGCATAGTGAACAGCTATTGGCTACAGCACGCTGGGAGAGGCGGGGAGTGATGGCGGGGAAGAGGTAAGTAAATAAGTGACGGGGGAGGGGGTAGTGGCAGTGTTGCAGGCTGAGGGAGGGGGTTTATGGGAAGTAGTTGGTGCGGCACCGGATAGTAGGAAATCTGGGTGAGAGGGAGGAGGAGGATTATGGGGGTCAGTGGGTAGTGTCAGCAAGTGTTGGGAATTAGGGGTAGTAGGAGTCCTACTATCTCTAAGTACTGGGGAAGTGGTGGCGTGGCAGAGGTATGAGGGGTGAGTTGGGGTGTCAGCGGAATTAGGGTTTAGTGGTGATAGGAGAGGATAGTGGAGTGGTAGAAGGGGGAATTAGGGTGGAGTGGGAATTAGGGTGGTAGAAGGGTTGTGGGGTGTGGTGGAGTGGAAGAGCTGAAGGGATAGTAGGAGGTATGGGGTGTTTTGGGATTACTGTGGAATCAGGGTTTATTAGGGTGGTAGTAAGGGTTATGGTGGAGTGGCAGAGGTTAGCAGGATAGGTATGGGGGTGAGTTGGGGAGGTGATGGAGTTACAGTTTAGGGGAAGTGTAGGATGGATGCTGGGAGTTGAGAATTAGGGTGTTAGTATGGGACATAGTGGAGTGGTAAGGTTGGGGGTTATGGGGTGAGTTGGTGTAGTGGGGTAGCTGTGGTTATGGGGTGAGTGGTTGGGAGTTACAGCAGCAGTAGGGTGAAAGGTGGGATAGTAGCAGATGAGAGGGAAGAAGGGTGCATTCCTGTTACAAATACTGTATTTCTACATGTGTCTATTGCTGTGGTATGCTCTCCCCTTCCCCCCTTTATTTCTCTGGCTACCCCTCTGTCCCCTATTCAGTGGTTATTTGATAGCTTACAGTCTTTTCCATGGCTTTTAATCAGTTTGCTAGGGTCATCTTTGTCTCTATGCTTTTAAAGATGTGTAGCTGATGGAGGGTATTGGAGAACCTTTTGCCTCCCGTGGGCCACTTTCAAAATAAGTAGCTTAATAGGGATTGCGTGCTGCTTAAGAGGGGTGCTCAGGATGGCAGAAGGGAGGAGAAGGTCCAGATCATCGATCTACTATGCCAGGGATCCACCCCCTGTCCTTGGGTGCATGCCCTCACCACTGCTCCCATCCCTTAAGCGCACTCCTTCAATGCTTGAATGTAGAGACTGGATCCGTGGGCCAGATCCCGGAATTGGAATGGAGCCAAGTTTAAAAGCTAAAAAATAATAATAAAAAAACCAAAGCAAGACAACGGTGGGCCAGATTTGGAGGCCCCATACCTCTGATATTTTGTGTTAGCGTCCTGCATACACGCTCTTTGCAGGACAGGGTTTTCAGACATGGTGGCAATGGATGAATGCTTGCAGTAAATAAAAACAGTGTCAGCCATGGATTTCATCTCCCTGACTAATTCTAGATAATACAGTCTAGATAGTTGATCACAGACTTTTAGTGAATCAGGTGGATAATATTGTCTCATAGTTCGGAGGCAATTATAAGAGCTATAAAATAACCAGTGGTAGTGGTGACTTTTCTGAGGAGGAGGGATAGCAATTGGGTTCATTTTTTATTAAGGAGGTGCTTTTACTGTATGCAGATGTTAGTTACATGGAAGTACGTTCTTTGATAAAGGCACTTTAATCTCTAACAAATTTAGTTGCTCCAGTATATGATGCTGATCAATTTTTCCTCTGAGTAGAATAGTTATACAGACTAACTTCTCTTGTTCATTTATGTAGGACATTCTGGAGACGTAGTTATCTTTGTTAAACTGGAATAATAAGCTCTTGGGGCAAATTCTTGCTGTGCTCCATCAGTGTGTGCTCCTTTAGATTGTAATATGGGTGTTAACAAATGGAAAAGGAATACACATCAAAATATGCAAAACTACAACACAAAAATACATACTTATTGTGTATCTCATGGTGGGCAAATTTGGTCTTTGAGGCTTTTGTCCTGAAAGCTGTTACTGGAGGGTACTTTGTAGACAAACGAGTTTTAAATGGAAAAATCAATTTGAGTTGCTCTTGTATAGCTTTCATGAAAATGGAATGGGCAGCTCTATCCTCAAAATATTTTGCTGGTACAAGCCCAGTTGTTGTGAATGGCACTTGACCCAGTGAAGGGCTTTGAGAATTGGAGCTTTAGCCACTTGGCGTACTCAGAATTGATTGCAGTGGTTGTCCTGTATTATTACCAAGTGAGTGAATCACAAATGGGGGAGGGACAGACAAAGCAAATAAAATATAAAAACAAAACAGTCAAGCCATGGGCATTTTTAAACGGGCCCCGCTTGGTGGGGGGAGGGGGTCTGTGTTGATGCTGGTGCGTGCACGGTGGGTGGGGGATGGTTCATATGGGTACACACGCATCCCCCCCGCGCCCCTCACCAACGCGCATGGAGCAACCTCCATTTTCTACAGTTGCTCCGTGCATGTTGATGAGGGGGGATGTGTGGTTGACAGGAGTGCGCACACCTGCCCGCATCTTTCACATGGGACTTGCCCGCGCATGAACACCCAGATTTCTGGGTGTTCATGTGTGGGTGTGTCTTGTGTAAAAAGGCACATGTTGCTGTACTCAAACTGAAGTTGTAAATTGTGGTGGGGTGCAATCCTGATCTCATTAAAGTGAATAGGAGTTAAACCACCAACCTCAGGATTGTGCCTTTGTTAACTGAAGGGCCGGGGTGCAAATGAGATTGTTTGATTTGACTCTCATGGTCATAAATGACAAGCAGAGCTCTGCCTGGTTGTTAGTGCGAGTCTGCATGGCCAGAGAGCTGGAGTTCCCTACTGCCCGTCTCCAGCCCGCCTGACAAGAATCACCCTGAGAGGGTATACACTACAGTATTCTAACCACATGCGGTGAAGAGATCATTAATACACTCAAAGGTCCTAATATTTTTAGCTGTGTTTATACGTGATACACCTTTTAAAATCCAAGTTATCAGGGTTCAGTATTCTCCTTACCCAGATCAAGAAACAATACATCCCCGTAGACCTGAGACTGGGGAAAGCAAATTAATTCCACCTATCCAGAAATTCAGTTTATGCACTGTTCTGCTTTAATGGATTCCACTGTATTTGCAGTGGGAAGATTACAAATAAGGGAAGATTCTAACCCGACATTGTAAAATTTGAATGAATCAGACTCTGAGTTGGACCAAACCTCAAGATGGCTGAGCTTTTTGTTATGGGTGCAGTACGTGCACAGGCAGCCAAAACATTAATGTTCAGTAGGCAAAGCCCTGTTTCAAATTATTAGCATCTCTCAGCAGGGGAAACAATTGTGCCTTTTAATAACGTAAACTTGCTGAGTCTGTGTAGCATAAGAACTTATTTTGCACCTCAGTACCATTGCATGGTAGGCTTGGGTCACATTTGCATGAAATAGTTGGGATGCTTTCAAGTATACCAGGGAAATTTGTCTTCACAATGATCCAGGGGTCATTGTCTCTGTGTTTGCCCTGGGAGAATGTTTTGTGGGCAGACATTTAATTTGGGGATTACCTTGTGAGGGAAAAGCTATATGAAGCAAAGGGTCACTTCTGGGGAGCCGAGTGCTTGACCATGACCTGAATGGTGTGGACTAATGACTGAGTTAATAACAGATTTACCATGGAGCAGCCATATGTTGAGAACAAGTCCTGTTCCCCAAAGCACTGCACGAGCATTAAGTGATGCTTACGATAGCCTCTGTGCTATTAGTTAATGTTATCCCCATTTTACAGATGAGGCAATTTAGTCCCAGAGATGTTAATCAATTTAGCCAAGGTCTTGCACCCAACGAGTAGACTGAGAATTAGAATCCTATTTTTAAAATACATTTATTTATTTATTTTATTTTACTGTTGTTCTACCCTGCCCCCGCCTGCTCGAGAGCAGCTTGGGGCAGCTTACAAAATGCACAGACACAACAATAAAAATACATAAAATATCATTAAAACATTAAAATGATAAAAAGAACTAAAAGGGCAGAATTCCCCCAACCCATCCAACCCTACCCATCTCCCTCTCCAAAGGCCCGGCGGAACAGCCAGGTCTTACACTGTCTTTGGAAAGATGGGGGGTCCGGGGCCAGGTGGATCTCCATTGGGAGGGAGTTTGACAACCTGGGAGCAACCACCAAGAACGCCCTCTACATTGTCGCCAGCCGGGGGACTTTGAGTCGGTCGTCCCCGGCCGACGGCAGGGGCCACAATGCAATCCAGGGCCTGAATCATGTATTCAAGATCCTACTAAGAAATTAACAGAGGAGACCTCCAATATTTTAGAAGAGGGTCTTCTACTGGGATATGTTAAAGAAATAGATTTTCTTTGAATAAAAATCCAGGAACTCCGGTTTTATATACCTTTACCAAAGATACGTAAGGGGATTATGCCCCGCCAGTAAGACCTATAGTGTCAAGTTCTAATTCCTTATTGAAACCGTCAAACTCCAAACTGACACTGGCTTTTGCCATGTCCCCAAAACACAGAACCAAACAACCAATTACAGTGAAACTTAAAGAGAAAAATAAAATCAACAAACATATACATACACAAAAAGATTTTTTTAAAAACAAGGTATAAAATCCAATTAAACAGCAGTATTTCCAGCCTGTAAAAATTTCCGCCTGCACTGCTCTGCCAAAAAAATGAAAGTGGCAACTCTCAGTATAGCTGGGTCATCCTTTTGTTGTAATAACCAAATGACTTTTTCCTGACCCATAACATTTTTTAACCTTTCCAAGGAGTGGCCCTAACCAAGTAGTGTGCAAGTCAGCATAAGGCAGTTGCTCAAGTCTCAGTCTACAGTATGAGGCTTTTAGCAACCCCTTTAAATTCATTTTCAAGTAATATAAGCAATCTTGAGTCCAATGGATATACAAAGGAGCAATACAGCAACCCCCTGGCACATGCCAAGTCTGATTGACTAGCAATTTATTGCAGAGAGAGTGTGTGTTTGCTGTGTTGGTCCCCAAAATAGGTGGTAGAGATAAAGTAGTGTAGAGAGATCTTTTATTGGACCTTTTATATAACCCCCGTGCCTCTCTTTGCTCAGTGTACAAGCTTGGATTTCTGACTTGCCTGACGAAGGATTCTGTGAGGTCCGAAAGCTTGCAAACCTCCACCAACCTAAGTTGGTCAAATAAAAGATATCTCTACACTACTTTGTCTCTAGCAATTTATTGAAACCTTTAGCTAAATATGTGGATTATTTTTTTTAAACCATTCGTTTTTCAGTTAAAATCGTATGTTAGAGACACTGCAGATTGCAGGATTATGATCTTGATGTTTCTGATCATCTTCTGGTTACCTTGGCTGTCAAGTCTCTCTATACTAATATTCCTAAACAATTTTCTTGATTTTAAGCCTATTGAGGGAAATTAAGTTTAGTGAAAAGGATCAGTAAGTGGTTTGCTCTGTAACTGAGCTCTAATTGGGTTAGAGCAAATTTATGTTTTTCCTTTTTTGATTATGACTTTGTATGTTTGTATGTGTTATTTGAGGCTTTGCCGGCAATAACTGAGGTTATGCTTAATAAATGATTATTATTACAATATTCCTAAAAAACAAAACATTACGGTTTAAAAAACCGTTAGTCAGGACCATTTCTAAACAAAACGTACTTTTCAAAAAACATTTAACAAAATAGTTTACCAAAACTTAAATGCCAGAAAACATGAAAATAGTTACAATTGCATTTCAAAACACATTTAACAGCATACATTATAACAAAACTTAAATGCCCCAAACCATGGAAATTGATTAGACTTACTTCTCTGAGTTTATACAACATAACATCAAAATTACTACACCATATGTTTGTTAATTATTAGTTATGAAAGTCACCAACTCATTGCGTCACCATCATAATTAATACGCTGCCTTAACTTTCTTTTTACACGCATATTAGAAGAGCAGATTATACTAGTTTAAAATTTAAAACAAGTCCTATTAATAAGTGAATAGACGTTAAATTTCAATTTGAGCATTCACGCTGAAACCTTCATTATTCCATCACCCTTCGTAAAGCAGAGTTAAAGCAGTGTATTCATTTTGATGGTGACGCAATACTGATGGTGACGTGATGACAAACTTCAGCACAGTTTGGTATTATTGTTTTCCATGGACATATGAGATTACATTGTCTTTTGTTGTGACATTCAATAAATTGTTGATATTTTTCCATTTTTATATATTTTTTTCTAAAGTCCCTTTCGTTATTTTATTTTTTTGCTTCCGCAGCGCGATGATGCGTATGTGCTGGCTAGTAAGGAAAGATAAGCCCTGCCAGAGGATCAAGCTGCCACACTTAGAAATGGTGATGATAGGACGTGGCCCAGAGACTCAGATAACGGACAAGAAATGTTCACGGCAACAAGGTATGTTGTACCTTTATTTCTGGCGTATTGTCCAGCAGATAGATGACAGACAAGTTTTTAATGCCTAGCAAAGTGGTGGGGTACAAGTAATAGAAATTCTTAAATACCTAAATACTGGATTTCAGAAAATTATATGAATTCCATAAACGTGTATTATATTCACATGCCTGAAGCAGATTTGATCTTCATATCAAGTCTTCTAAATAGATATGTCAGCTATTTATTGAAAATTAACAAGAATAAAATGTATAGGGTTCATAAGAAGTGCCCACGGTCCATTGAGCCCAGCATCCTGTCTCTGACAGTGACAAGCTGCAGTAGCTCGAGTGAAGTACAAGTACAGGTCATGGAGGTGTGACTGACCCATTTCCTGCTAACCACTCCCAGTTACCAGTAGCCAGAAGTTTAAGCCCCAACTAGTAAGAATTTATGGCTCTATTCTCTTAGAATTTATCTATGAAATCCTCCCATTGACTTCAATGGGAAGAGCCGGCTGGGAAAAACTCTCCCATTCCTTGGGGCCCACTCCCGGCCTCGGAGGATGGGGGTGGGGATGCATGTCCCTAACATCCCCACCCCCAGGGGCCAGCTTTACCCCCCACCCCACGGGCTCCTGCACTTACCCCTGCCAGTCCGGGTCCCGAGGATGGGGGTGAGGAAGGGTCACTCACTCTGCTGCTGGCAATGGGCCGCCTCTGCTGCTGGGTGGTGGCAGTAGCCAGCTCTGCTGCCAGGCCACCGGACCTTCTCCGCTACAGGGCAGTGGAGAAGGCCTGGCTGCTCGGCAGCGGAGCCAGCTTCTGCCACCAGCAGAGGAGGCCCAGCTACTGGCAGCAGAGCCAGCTCCTCTGCCGGACAGCCGGGTCTTCTCCTCTTCTTGCTTGGTCTGCAGCTAGTCCGGGTGAAGAAAACGCTGCTGGAGCAGCAGCTCACATACGCAAAATGGCTGCTAAGGTCATTCTGCACATGCGCAACCCTTATCTAAAATGGCACCAGCAGCCTCAGCGCCATTTTGGAAGAAGGTAGCTGTTCTGCGCATGTATGGAGCCATTCCACAAATGCACAGAATGGCTGCCCTCTTCCAAAATGGAAGGAGAGGAGGCTTTCTTTCAAAATGGAAGCAGAGGAGGCCCAGCCACTGGCAGCAGAGCTGGCGGTCCAGCTGGTGGCCATTCCTCACTCCCATCGGCGGTAAGTGCAGGGACCCAAGAGTTGGGGGTGTTAGGGACTTGGATCCCCACCTCTACCCTCCAAGGCCAAGAGTGGGGTGGTGGGGATGGGATGGGATGGCCTGCCTGGGGGTTTTGTTTGATCACAGATCCCTGTGTTTCGGATGGTCCTTGGTTCTCTTTCCCATCGAAGTAAATGGGAAAAGGAACTGATAACCGAAACCGAGCCACTTACTGAAATTCAGGAATCTGAAACCGAATTTTGTCCCTGTGTCCCATCCCTACTGCTTAGCATTCTAGTGTCTGTTCCTGGCATTCTGCTGTGTGCTGCTTCTGTATTCCTTGTTGGTTGTCTGTGTGCGGTCTTGGTATTGTGCTATTTCCCCCTCTCCCTGTTGTGTTTACTGCAGCTTGCCCTGCTTCTGTAGCTCTCATTAGAACCCCTTACCCAGTGCCTCCTACCTACTTTGTGGCCTTAGGGTAGTCCCTTATTCTTCCCACCTTTTCCTCTTGCCCTTGCTGTTGTAATTTTGTCTCTCCCCTTCCATCCAGTTTATGTCTCCCCTACCCCCTCCACGTGTTTGTACCTCTTGTTAGCCCTTCCAACCCCCCCTGCTCCTGGTGTTTGTAGTTAGAACTCTCCCATCATGTTCTTCTGTTCCTGCTCTTCCACCCCCAATTGTATTGCTGTGTTAGGGTTTGCCTGTATAGTTTGGGCTTCTTGGTCGGCTCTGGGGACAGCAGTAACCCCTGGTCCCAATGATGAGGTCGGCTTGTGCCTGAGATCAGTGTGGCATAAGCCTCGCCCGTGTCTCTAGACTCACCACCCTGAGGGGCCTTTCTAGAAACTGCCTTACACAGATGTAGGGTGAGTGGTCCCTCTTGCCACCCCCATTTCCCTTTCAAGGACAGGTGTTGTGTGCCAGATAACAGCTGATTTTGAGTCTGTAGTTCCACTGGAGTCAGATGAGTTGCACCAATCAACACCAGTTGAGGATCTGAACTTGTATGCTTAAATAGTTCTGTGGTGTTTTTTCTTTTTCAGTGCATTTGAAAGCTGACTGTAACAAAGGGTATGTCAAGATAAAACAGGTATGTTCCTTTGTGTAGGTACAGAATAACTATTTGTTGTGAGTTGTTCTGGTGCGTGGCACTTAGGGAATCCTGTCCCAAAGACCTTGTAGACTAAAGCTTCTGTATCTGGCAGGAGTTAATCTGTGGGATAGCCTAATGGGTGTAGTATATTGTGATACTGTTTCTTTAAGATAACATCATACAGAGCTCAGGAAAAGAAGCTTGAGGCAGGAGCCATTTTGTAGCTGCTCTCTAATAAAGAAAGGGCTTATGGTTTGAACACTAACTCGGACTCGACTAGTTGCACCACTGGTGCGCAAGTGGTGGGCTGGATTCTGCCGCAGAAACTGCACTGTGCTTCCTGGTCATGCCCTCAAATCAAATCAAATTTGTTTATTAGCGTAGCCAAAGCCATTGCAAAAAGTAAAAGTTTAAATTGCCAACAAAGGCAACAACAAATGTATACAAATGGATAGTACATAATATAAACAATAAAAAGAATGATAAAACAAGAGGCAGTATTTACTTCAAGTCGCCTAGGATTTTTAACAGTCATTTAGTCACATTTAAAGGTAAGAAATTTCTCTCTAACTAAGAAGGCTGCAAGCAAGAATGACATAGCCTGTTACTGGTGTTCTGTCTAATGAAAGACATCTCACTATTTCCAGGGTAGTTCTGCCCAGAAAACGATCCAGAATCTTGGCCAGCCAGTTGGCCCTTCAATTATCATAGAAATGGCAGTGGCACAAAATATGTCCAACTGATTCCGTCTCTAAGCTGTCGAAAGGGCAAAGTCTCTGGTGATATGGCGGGACTCTATATCTCCCCTCCAACACCCGAGAGGGCAGTACATTTAGCCTGACACACGTAAACAAATATATTTTCCTGTGTGAACACGTAGATAGTAAGTAGTTAGCCGGTGCAGCAATACCGGGTATCAGGTCAATATGGTGTGCCAAAGATCCACAAGAAGCAATAGTGGCAAGATCCTCCTGTCTGCTAAGATCACTTCATCTGACAGATATCTCTGCTTTAGCAGCTCCCAACTCCTTTGACAACAATCCTGGAATAGACAGGCCCAAGGAGCGGATCTTAGATATCACTATCTCACTCCAGGAACTGACAAATGGGTCATCTCGCAGAAAAGAGAACAGGCCAGGGCTGGGATTGTAGGAGAGGTTAATACGGAGCCACAGTCCAATGGCCTGTTTCCAGGGCTCATTGTTCCAAGGGGTCTGGCCCATCTCCAATCGAACAGCCGCTGAGGGCACACTACTGGGGACCTTTTAACATAGAGCGCAAACCTTTTGCCTGGAAGATGTTTAGATCAAACGGGCGTAGAATGGCCCATATGGCAGCGCCATACAAAAGCTGGGCTCTGGGCTTTGCATCCAGACCCCTAAGCGCTGGTCACAGAAATCCACCTTCCTTCTTATGAAAGAAGCGCAGTATAGCTGAGACACAGCCACTTGCGCTAACTAAGTTAAAGTGGTGGTCCCACTTCAGGGAGGCTTGGAGAAGTAGGCCTAGATATTTATAGGTGTAGACATGGGCAATGGGAGACCCGTTAATTGACCACCTGAGGACTTTTTTTCCCTGTCCCAAAGATCATGACCGTGGTCTTAGTGTAGTTAATATGAAGGTTATTTGACTCTCAGTAATTAGCAAGGACGATAAGCTGCCTCTGCAAGTCGACCCTTGTTTGGGAGAGGATGACGACGTCATCCGCGTATAACAGGCATCCAACTGAGTGTGTCCCTCATTTAAGAGGGAAAAAAGACGGGCTTGACATGTAAGGGACCATGTCATTTATGAAAAAATTAAACAATCCCGGAGCCAGTACACAACCCTGTCGTGCACCTGAGAAAATATCTATACGCTTTGACAAGCGACCTGACTGATCTACTCAGATTGCCAAGGTAGTTTGGGAATGTAATGCTTTTAACAATCCAAACAGCTGTTTATCAATTGAAGTGTTACCCAACTTGTCCCAAAGCAGATTTCTGTCAATTGTGTCAAAGGCAGCCCTAAGATCCACAAAAACGCAATATAATTTTTGGTTGCGTTTAACATATTTTTCAGCCAAATAGGTAAGTATTAGGCAATGATCAATTGTGGAATGATCTTTTTGGAAACCTGCTTGCTCCGGAAAGATGATCTTATTATTAGTCAGCCAAGCTGTCATCAGATTTAGCAGATGTTTAAAATATAGTTTGCTAATGATGCTTAGCAAACGGATGGGTCTATAATTACCAGGCGAGTCTCTAGAGCCACTTTTATAGAGTGGAACTACAGTGGCATTCCCCCATCCCTTGGGTAAAATACCTGTACAGTCGATGTGCGTGAAGAGGGCGGCCAAAAGAGGTGACCACCATTCAGCGTGCTGTTTTAGCAGCTCCGCAGGAACAAAATCCGCTCCTGGGGCCTTATTAGATTTAAGTTGTGAAATTAATGAAACAATTTCCTGGGCAGTCACTGCCGGCCAGGTGGGAAAATCGTTATCCAAATAGGGAATAAGCTACCTACCCCAGTTGGTAAGGGAAAATAGCACAAAAATGCGACTCCCAGGCATCTATGGGAACAGGAGGGACAACTACACTCCTGCCCCTACCCAGGGGACCATTTAAGATTTCCCAGAAGGTCTTAGAGTTGCCTGCCTGGGCTGCTGTCACCAAAAGACCCCACTGCCCTGACAGGTGATCCTTTTTCTTCGTCCGCACCAATATCTCTCCAAAATAAAAAATATTTTAATTTGAGAGCCAAATATTTTTTGCGTATACCAGGAGCAGTGCTAGATCTAAAAAGGGAATACGATTCCTGCATATCGCATTTTAGGGCTCTACACTCAGCATCAAACCAAGTTGACACCTTGGTTTGGGCAAACCCCCTATGCGTGGGTCGGAACTACATTTAGAGAGAAAAGGTTGCAGATACTGTATAAGTAAACTATAGACCTCTATTGCAGCCTTAACGAAGGGGGAATTCATGATTAAATCCATTGCATTCATGACCTCTAAGGACCCCCAGAAGCATCTCAGATAACCCCTGCGACCAGGGTATTCTAGTGGGTAGCTTTGGCAAGGAAGGCACTACACCAGGAAAAGTGTCCAAAAAATTGCATTCAACATTCTTGGTAACATTGAGTTCAACAGTTAAAGGAAGATGATCACCATAAACCATCGAATCCACTCGAAACTTGCTTAAGTAGGGAATCAAGCAGGGAGTTACTATGACAAAATCTACCACACTAGAGCCCTGATGAGCAATAAATGTGAACAACCAAGTCTGCTCTCACCAGAAAATTGGCCATTGCAATACCAGAAGAATTCACCTTTAGATCCTTTGAGTGTCTACATAAACGGCCTGGTACCTTACTACTAACCTCCACATTGCTTGCTAGCCCTAAGACTTCATTATTGGGGCCAAGATGGGCATTTAGGTCTCCAGCCAAAATAAGTTCACCGACCAACTGTTCGAGGTGGGGCCAGAAGGGCAATTCAGTTCAAAGCTGTGAGCATTAATAGGGGGGATGTACACAGAGATGCAAATTAGCTGTAAAATCCCCACTTTAAGCACAGCCCCTACTGCTATAGGGGGAAGATTGTCATGTCCTGAATTGGGTCCCAGATCTCACCTGCCCACCACAAGGTCTCCCTGAGCAGCTCCCAGGCCAAATCCTTCCATCATTGCCAGTTGCAAGCCCAAAATATCCTTGTTACAGTGGGTGCTTGTTGAGAGTTCTGTCCGTGCCTGTTTGTGGGGGTAGACCTGTAGCAAGGCAACAAGGAAAGTCATTAGTTCAGACGGTTCCACTCCCACCTTCCCGCCCAGATGTTTCAACACCTCCCTCAAGTGCAAGTGTTTCCAACCCCCAGCCCCAAAGCAGCTTATTGCCATTCTCCACTGTCCCCCTTTCCTGCCCCAGAGTTTTGGTCCCAGCCCACTCTTTCCGCCTAATCTATCGACTGCCCTTCTCACCCAAAGGGAAGTGGGAATGCGTACCTGGCCTAGGATGCTGCTGGGGTGGTTGCTGCCGCAGGATGGAATGACATGCGGTTCTCCTCTCACGATCGCTGTAGAGGAACGATGAACATAACAGACACCAAGCACTGCCATTTGCACCTTCCCCTGCCCGCTTTTTTGACTTCCACCCGTCACCAGCCCACTGTTCCACCATGGTGCCTTATCACCAACTTCCTGCACTTACTGTTCATGCCTATTGCCGCTGTGTTCCCGGGATTTACAGGTTGCTCCCCTGTGTTCTCTTGGCCACCTGTCAACTCAGTAAAGAAAACCCCACATAATTAGATTATTATTTATTATTAAGCATTTATATAGTGCCAGCAATGTACCTGGCACTTTACAGTTGTAAGAAAGAGACATGGTCCTTGCCCTACCAGGCTTACAATCTAAGAGAGATTGGGGGGGGGGGGGGGACAAAGAAGGGGGGAACAGAGGAAGAGACAAGGATACATACATGAACTCATGAGGTCTCAGGTGCACATGCTTGACTTAGTTACAAAGGTGTAGTTACTCATTTAATGTTACACAAAATACAATGATTCAGGATAAGTCAGCAAGGGGGCAAGGGGAACAAGGAGCTAGGGAAAACTTGATGGAAGAGGTGGGTTTTGAGGAGCGATTTGGAGGGAGGAAGCAGAGTGAATGTGTTCAGGGAGGGAGTTCCAGGCATGGGGGGCTGCCAGGGAAAAGGGGCAGATGCATTTTGAGGAGCAGGAGAGCTGTGAGCAGGCGAGGGTGGCGGCAGAGGAGGAGCGGAGCTCCAGGACAGGAGTATAGCGGGAAGTGAGTACTGAGAGAGAGGGGGGAAGCAAGGCCATGAAGAGCCTTGTAGGTAAAAACCAGGAGTTTGTGCAGAATGCATTCAGGACGATTGAGCCAGTGGGGAGAAGAAAGGAGGGGCTGTACGTGGTCAAAGCAGCGTTCAAGGTGGATGACCTTGGCAGCAGAGTTATGAACAGAAATGAGAGGAGCAAGGTGAGAGCGAGGAAGGCCAGTGAGAAAGAGGTTGCAGTAGTCGAGGCGAGAGATGACCAAAGCATGGACAAGGGTTTTAGCAGAGGAAACAGTGAGGAAAGGACGGATCTTAGCAATGTTGTGCAGAGAGAAGCAACAGGATTTGGCAACAGAATCGATCTGAGGTTTAAAGGAGAGGGAGGAGCCAAAGATGAACCCTAGGCTACGTGCCTGAGGGACGGGCTGGATGTTGACCCCATCAATGAAGACAGAGAAAGAAGAGAGAGAGAAAGGATTACGGGGGTAGATGAGTTTGGTTTTAGTCATGTTAAGTTTGAGCTGACGATGAGACATCCAGGCAGAAATGTCAGAGGCAGTTAGTGAGGCGAGACAGGATAGAGGGAGAGAGGGGGCGTGGAGAGAGAGAGTTGGGTACCATCGGCATACAGATGGTACTGGAAGCCACGAGATTTGATGTGTTTGCCTAGGGACACAGTGTATAGAGAGAAGAGGGCCAAGGACAGAGCCCTGGGAAACTCCAACTGAGAGGGGAAGAGAAGCAGAGGCGGCACCAGCAAGGGACACATTGAAAGATTGGTCAGAGAGGTAGGTAACCAGTTGAGGACTGAGCCACGGAAACCAAGGGAGTGGAGGGAGTCAAGAGAGAGTGGTCGACAGTGTCAAAAGCAGCAGAGAGGTCGAGGAGGACAAGGATGAAGTAGAGGTGATTGGATTTTGCTAAGAGAAGGTCATTAGTTATTTTAGCAAGAGCGGTCTCAGTAGAGTGGAGGGGGCGGAAGCCAGATTGGAGAGGGTCAAAGGAGGAGTTGGTGGAGAGGAAGTCAAGGCAATGGGTGTACACAGCACGTTACAGGAGCTTAGAGACAAAAGAGGGGAGAGAGATGGGATGGTAATTAGAGGGATTGGAAGGATCAAGGGTAGGCTTGAGGATAGGAGAAACAGTAGCGTGTTTGAAGGCAGAGGGAAAGGAGCCGGTAGAGAGAGAGAGATTGACTATGTGCAGGAGGGATGGGGAGACGGTGGGTGCGATAGAGGTCAGGAGGGTCAAAGGGACAAGTGGAAGGGTAGATAGCAGTAACTGAAAGCCTTTTAATGCACACTGTGTAAACACAGCCCCTCCCCCCAGGTGCATTAACTTGCTGTTTTCCTCTGCCTCCCCGATAAAGGTGGCCTCCAGGTCCTCCATTCCCTCCACAAGTACCTCCGTAGGCTCCTCAAATCAGGGCTGGATCTCCATCTTGAGGGGGTAGACCATGAGAATCACAGTGTCTGTGTTCTGGTCGAGGAGTGCTGGCTCTGGGGCAGGGATGGGCATGGAGGGATCTCTGCTGGAGGTCATGATGGGGGGAGTAGTTGGAACAGGAAAGGGAGTCTTAGCCATCTGCTTTTGGCCCCTGGTCAAGGTGCAAGCCATAGAGGCGGGATGCCACCATGGGTTCATCTATGCAGAAGAACTGGTCCAGCAGGTCATACTATGGAGGTGAAGTTGTTGACCTTGATCTCTTTGTAGCCCCTCTGGAGGTCCTTGGGCCGCTGCTGGCGCTGGTTCATGTCCCTGTGGTATCCCTGCTCTGCCATCTGGAGAGAGATTTCATGGAACACTGCCTCCTTCTGATAAAACCTCACAAGCTTGTATTGTACATTCTGCCCCCCAACCCTGAGCGATGAAGGCCTTTTGTCTGCTCCTTGCTCCAGGGAATACACCTCTGGCAGGCAGATCAGTAGGTGGAGAGTGGAACACCAGAGGTAGCAGTGCTGGTAGTTGCCTGTGAAGACAGTAAAGGGGGAAAAAACAACCATAATTAGATAGCAGTAAATGGAAGCATGCATCATGCAGCCGTGTAAACGCAGCCCACCCCAGCTGCGTTAACTTACTGAAGTTGACTGGCAGCTGGTGTTAGCCATGGCCACGGCGATGTAAAGGCTGTGGAAGTCTCACTGGAGAAGCCAATGGTTTTCAAGCAGAGAGGTTTGGACAAGTGCTGGAAACCAGGATGAGCTGGGACAATATATGTTTGCATTTGGCACATTCTAGGCCTTGAAGGTGGATGTTACATGCATGCCAGTGAGAGAAAGGGACAGGAAGCGGTTGTTCCTCGGAACACTCTGCACTTCTGGAAGTGTCTCTGGTGCATGGTCTGCGTGCAGCCAATCCTAGCTAGTTTAATCTCAGCTGTTTAAGATGTTCAAAACATTTGGGGTGCGGCCCATTTGGCCGCCCCCCCCCCACCGGGAAAGCATACTGCAAATGGAATGCCAGTATGCCAGTGGAATCTCACCCCTGCTTCCCATTCCCTTCTCTTTCCATCCAAAGTTTGGTTTTAAGTATTTTTCCAACAAAGACCACCATGTTGCGGGTTTTACATTCATCCTCGTAATCTCTGAGAAGAATATAAGAAGTGCCATACTGTGTCAGACCAATGGTCCATCTAGCCCAGCATCCTGTCTCCGACAGTGGCCAATCACAGTGGCTTGCGAGAAGCACCCAACAGGTCACAATGAGGGATCTATTCCTTGTTGTTTTCCCCCAGCTCCCGTCATGTTCCCTGATCCTATTTCCCAGAAATTTGTCCAAACCTCTTTTAAACTCAGCTATAGTACTGACCCCTTACCACAGCCTCTGGCAGTAGATTCCATAACCCAATTATATGCTGAGTGAAAAAATATTTTATTTGTTTTAAACTTGCCACCCATGCATTTCATGGAGTGTCCCCTAGTTCTAGTACTAGCTGAGAGGATAAATAACTGCTCCTTGTTCATTAGTTCCACCCCACTCATGATTTTATAGACCTCTATCATATCTCCTCTCAGTTGTCTCTTCTCCAAACTGAAGAGCCCCAACCTACCAAGCCTCTCCTCATACGGGAGCCCTTCCATGCCCTTGATCATTTTTGTTGCCCTTCTCTGTACCTTTTTTAGTTCAGCTATGTCTTTTTTGAGATGGGGCGACCAGAACTGCACACAATATTCAAGGTGCGGTCGCACCATTGATTTGTATAGAGGCATTATGACATCCTCAGTTTTATTCTCTATCCCCTTCCGAATAATTCCTAACATTCTGTTTGCTTTTTTGACTGCTGCTGCGCACTGCGCTGTGGATTTCATTGTATTGTCCACAACCACCCCCAGATCCTTTTCCTGAGTGGTAACTCCTAGCTTAGTACCCAGCATTGTGTACGCATAGTTTGGATTATTTTTCCCTACGTGCATCACTTTGCACTTGTCCACATTAAATCTCATTTGCCATTTAGATGCCCAGGCACCCAGTGTCGTAAGATCCCGTTGCAGTTCCTCACAGTCTGCTCGTGTTTTAACTACCTTGAATAACTTGGTGTCGTCTGCAAATTTGATCACCTCACTCTTAACACCCTTTTCCAAATCATTAATGAATACATTAAACAGCACCGGTCCCAATACAGATCCCTGAGGCACACCACTTTTTACATCTCTCCATTGTGAAAACTGACCATTTAGTCCTACCCTTTGCTTTCTATCTTTTAACCAGTTTCTGATCCATAGTAAGACACTACCTCCTATCCCATGACTTTTTAATTTTCTCAAGAGTCTCTCATGAGGGACCTTATCAAATGCTTTCTGGAAATCCAGGTACACTATATCTACTGGGTCTCCCTTGTCCACATGCTTATTTACACCCTCAAAGAATTCCAACAGGTTAGTGAGGCATGACTTACCTTTACTAAATCCGTGTTGACTCTTCCCCATTAAGCCATGTTTGTCAACATGCCCTGTAATTCTGTCCTTAATGATGGTTTCCACCATTTTGCCCGGCACAGACGTCAAGCTTACTGGTCTGTAGTTTCCAGGATCGCCTCTGGATCCCTTTTTAAATATCGGGGTTACATTTGCCACCCTCCAGTCCTCGGGTACAGTGGCAGATTTTAGTGACAGGTTACAAATTACTAACAGTAGGTCTGCGATTTCATATTTGAGTTCCTTCAGAACTCTGGGGTGAATGCCATCTGGCCCTGGTGACTTGTTAGTATTCAGTTTGTCAATTTGCCCTAGAACATTGTCCAACGTCACATTGATTTGTAACAGCTCTTCCAATTCCACTCCCACAAAGCAAGGATCCGGCGTGGGTACCTCCCCAAAATCCTCTGCAGTGAAGACCGACACAAAGAACTCATTCAGCTTTTCTGCAATGTCCTTTCCTCCCTGAGCACCCCTTTTACTCCCTTGTCATCTAATGGCCCAACACTCCCTAGCAGGCTTCTTGCTTCTGGTGTATTTGAAAAAGTTTTTGTTGCTTGTTTTTGCCTCTTTAGCAAGCCTCCCTTCAAAATCCCTCTTGGCCTGCCTTATTAGCACTTTACATTTACGTTGCCAGTGTTTATGCTCTTTTGTATTCTTTTCATTGGGACTAACCTTCCAAGGATGCTTTTTTGCTCTAACAGCCAAATGAACGATTTAGGACAGGGACTTTCTGTGTGGATGGTTGGGGTGTGGCAGTGGTGCAGGGGGCTGGATTAGATGGCCCTTTGTGTCCTTTCCAGCTCTGTGACTCTGTGTCTGGAACTAAATTATCGGGGGCAAAAAATTAGGATTAATTTGTTGCAAAACCTGCTGTCAAGCTGCTACTGCTTGTTCTGTACTTAGTAACTTAGGGGCAGGGAAAGTATCTACCTCCAATTCAAAAACTGGAAATTTTATTAGCCATTCATAATACTAAAGTGATTAGGGCAGTTATTACTTATGCCTTTTTAATATTCTGCAAAAGAAAGGAGATGATGGAAAATCTGGGTTCGCTCTATCTTGCTTCAAAGATATACAGATATATATTTTAAGTTATTTTCATTTAATTTGTTTTTTATATTTCATTTTTACCTATTTGTTGCGATGGCTGTATTGTTAAAAATGGTTTATTGCTAAATAAAGTGAATGATCGAACTAGGCGCAGAGCTGGTAAAAAATAATAATTCCAGAATGATGGTCAAAACTGGCTAAAACCGCAGAAACTTGATGCGTGTTTTTAATCAAGCAAACTGTCTCAGACATTATGTGAATATGTAGCCCATGTGGATTAATTAATAAGGACTGTCCCTTTGAAAGAGACTCCAACTGGATGCAAAATCTGAGGTCTCTAAGCGGCATTATGCTGCAAATAGACACCTTAACAATTGTAAGGGATCTGTTATGACCTATCTGCAAGGAAAACAAGGTGGAACAGCAGAGTAGAGTGCCTTGAATCTTTTCTGAAAAACAGAGTTTTACAAGAAAATTGTGCATGAACATGGGAGTGACATTCAGGAGAACATAGTCAAAACCATCAACAACATACAGATGTACAAAGAGGCAAAGCACATGTCTCAGCAATGAAAACAAATAGCAATTGATCTTGACTGACTCCAGAGCGAGCGCACCACAGTTGTGGATGCAACACATTAGTAGCTAATTATACTACATAACCAAGATAGGAAACCATGTGCAAAGCTTATCTAGTCCAGACTCAATGAGTGTGATACCCCCAGCTCACTTGCTACCATACAAATATCACCCACAATACATGGGGGGGGGGGTTTGTCCCCACTAAAGTGTTATACTACCTGGGTGGTGGATGCTAGGGGCTCCTACTGTAGGATAGGCATGATACCCCCAGCTCACTTGCTACCATACAAATATCACCCACAATACATGGGGGGGGTGGTTTGTCCCCACTAAAGTGTTATACTACCTGGGTGGTGGATGCTAGGGGCTCCTACTGTAGGATAGGCATCTAAGTGGGGTGGTATGTGGAGGGTGGGGTAAGGGAAATACCACATACTCTTCTCCCTGAATTTCAGAGACAATAGCATTCTGGGTCTGTAGTGTTTAGGAATAGCCAAATTAGATGACGGGATTCTTTATTTCTATAAAGCTCCAGCATTTTCTTGTATTCTCTTTATTCCAAGGTAGGAGTCAATCCAACCAGTGTGGATTTAGTGGACATTGGCAAGGACCAAGAAGTGAAACTGAGGCCAGGACAAGTGCTTCATATTGTAAATAAACTTTACCCCTATACTGTGCAATTCTTGGATGAAACGGGAGTGTTTGGCACGGCAGCAGAAGGGAAGATAAAAGTTGGCAAAAGGCCACATGAGGACTCTGGGAACGGGACCATGGAAAATGCATCTGGAAAGCACATGAAAACGGAACAGTTGGGCTTGCATGATGGCGAACCAAGTTGCAAGGCAAGCAATGCCAATAGTTCCGTGTCTCCACAGGAAGGTTCTACCAGCAAAAAGGTGAACAATCAAATAAATGGAACCAGCACCACTGCTGTTTTTTAGTCTTGGAGGGACTGGATTGGTGCATGAGCAGAGGTGGGAGAATTCCATGGGAATTGAGCTTCCGATGGCGTCTGAGTGTGTTCCGAGTCGGATCAGCTGACTTCCATGATGCTGGACACAAGGATCTGCCTGCAGTATATCAGACTGCAGGATCAGTGTCTGGTTTCAGGACTTCTCTTGCTGATGTGCAAGCCAGAGAGAACTTAGAACAGTTTCCATGGAGAGACTGTAGGGCTGAAAGCTGGGGAAAGAAACTCTCTATTTGTAGTCTGAAAGAACAGACACACAGGGCCCTGTGCATACTGCCACCCCTCCTCCCCCCTGTCCCCGCCGTTCCTAAACTCCGCAAGCACAAAATCCACATTCTTTGACCAGTATCAGTTTTGCAAAGTAGTTTCCCAGGATAACGTTTTGGTAATTCTGGACATATTTTAGGAGAACCACAAAATGCTACACAGTGCTCTCACCAGAGTGTTGTGGGCTGCTCCCCTATCCACAGCTGGTGGCAGGGACCCAATAGCTCCAGAGTAGATGCTGGCAGTTGACAGTGTTGGCATCAATTGGCTACCTCCCCGAGCCACTCAGGGAAGAATTCCGTACAGATGAAGGCAGTTTCTGTGTCAGTGTGGCAAAGTACAACATTTCATGAAAACTATGATTGCAGCAGGGTAGAGTTCAGGGGTGGGCCCCATCAGTTTTATTGTTCCTGAATTGACTGAATTTTGAGAGTTTAGCAGCAAAGCTCTGAGGAGGAAAGCACAGATGGGAAACAGCAGTTGTTTCAACCTGGGGGGGGGACACCTCTTTGTGCAACAGAATAAGAGGTACCTTCCCCTGACTGTCCCTCCTGCCAAATGTCAAGCTTCTCCTGTAAAGCATGAAGGCATTAAACCACCACCGCCCACACACACACTTTTAATGTTTGGTAAGGTGAATATAGGGGTCACTGGCACTCGGCTTTAAGTGTGGTTAAGGGTTATGTTGTACAAGACTAGTTTATGGATGTGGTAATGTGTGTCATTTCACTTTGCACCAGTGTGGACCTCTTCATTCGTTTTTGGTCTGCACCTCAGTCTGAGTGACAAGTTGAAACCTGGAGATGTATGACCTACCTTGCAGGGTGGTTCTGAGGGTGGACTAGATGGGAATTACAAAGCACTTTGAACACTGAAAATGCTACATAAACGATAGGTTACTTGACTAAATTCAATGAGCTATACTTAGAGTAGAAGCCTAATAGAAATCAATTGCTTTGATCGACAAGAAAATCATTTTGACTTTAAAATAGAGTTTATAATTTCATATTTTAAATATTCAACTTAAATATACTCAGATTCTTAACTTTTTCCTTCTGAAGAGCTTTTCTTATTTATACTTTAGGAAGGTTTGGGACATTGGAGTCAAGGTCTGAAGATCTCAATGCATGATCCAAAAATGCAGGTGAGAATCTTGCTAATGCTTGTAACTCTTTCTAAACTAAGTTTAACTTGTTCTCCCTCATTAAGAATGCTGTTGAGTGAACTGCATATTAAAGCGTTCACACCAGCTTATTTCTTAGAGGTTGAAGAGGCACTAGTGTACTTTGAGTAGACTGGGAGGTCTGCATATCCTTTATAATGATTACTTATAAGCTTCTTCCCAGTTGCTTCTCCTTAACGTCTGGGCTTGAGGGAGGAGAGTGATCAAGGAGACATGATTCTGTGACCCTAAAACACGGGTTCACAACCTTTTTTTCATTTGCAGACCCCTAAAAAATGTTCTATGGAAGCGGGGACCCCTTTGGGGTCAGGCAGAACAGAAAGCAGGGCAGACAAAATAGAAGCAGCTTGTTTAATGCAGATCCCCTGGGTGTGCTCGGCAGACCTCCAGCGGTCTGCAGACCGCAGGTTGAGAACCACTGCCCTAAAAGAAGAGAGGGGTAGAAGATTGCGCAGTCAGTTTGGGCCTTTAGCAAGCTTGTAACATGCATGTAAATGAGTGGTGCCAGTATATCCGGATCAGTCGGGTTCATGGTTGTCTATATTGCAGTTTTAGTGCCCAAGAAGCTGGAACTCCAGTCAGTTGTAAATAACCTAATGATCTGTGTCCTCCTTTGTCTGTTAGGTTTACAAAGATGAAAAGGTGGTAGCCATTAAGGATAAATATCCCAAAGCTCGCTACCACTGGTTAATCTTGCCATGGGACTCCATCGCCACTTTAAAAGCAATAACTAAAGAGCATCTTGAACTGCTTGGGCACATGCACGCAGTAGGGGAAAAGCTGGTCCAAGAGTGCCCTGCTAGAGACCGCTTACAGTTTAGACTGGGTTACCACGCTATCCCCAGCATGAGGTAAGATGGCTGATGCTAAAGCTGGAACTTCTTCTGTATAAATCATTTCCCTGCCAGTGGATGGGGCCAATTTGACTTCCACTTTTGGCAAGATATCATTCGAACCACTTTGTCTCTCTGTCATTTGGGACCAACACGGCGACCACACTCTGTCTTCTTTTGGCATGGTGAGCTTTTTTAACTTGCTGCTAAAGCTCAGCCTTGAAAGGCATTGAGTCATTGAATGAATGGTGTCTTGCAGGACATTTTAACGTGCCTCTGTCAACCCGCTAGGAATATTGTCCGTCAGGTCTGCAAAATGGCAACAAATCTTGACCACTCGAAGAATTTTAAAGCTAAACAAAGTTCATTTTGTGTTAGAAACTTCTTTTCATAATTTCATGACAAATTTCCTTGTGTAATTAAAAATAATCAGAAGAGGCCTGTTCATTTATTATTTTTAGCCAGGCTGGTACCTAGCTTTTGCTTGGAGCAGAGTTCTTTGTTCACGCACAGTCTGCAAAATGTACTCTGCTAAGAACATGGCGCTAAATTGAGAGGTACCATTGGGCCATACTGTTCCTTCCCACTCCCATTTTATCCTGCATTCTCTCATTGCTCGCCCTGCTTCCAGCCCCTTCTCCCTGTACAAGTTAACATCTTTCAGTGTGAATTATATTACTCGCATATGTTTTCCCATCTCTTTAAACCAGTTATGGGGAACCTCAGGCAAAATGCAGCCCATGGCAAGTTTTATTTGGCCCCTTTTGAGTTCCAGGATCCGGCCCCTACATCCAGTTCCTACCCCCAAGTACTGAAAGACTGAGCTCCGGATAAGGGAACAGAGATGAGGGCATGTACACAATGAGAGGGGGACAGATCCATGAGCTGGACCCTCTTCTTCCTGCGTGCACCCCTTAACTACCCCCACCTCAACTTCTGTGTGGCACTTGGAGCCTTTACCCTGGGTGGGAAGAGGTTTACCACCCTTGGTTTGAGCCCTGTATGTAACTTACACTACTGATGGCTTCTGGGCAATTGTACCTGGTTCTGCCATGACTGAATCTGTATAGTGCACTTAGATGGGTAGGAGTCAGGTAATCTGTTTTTTGCCTCACCTGGCTTGTGGATGACTAAAAGCCATTGTGTACTTTTTCTTTTGTTTTGGTTTTGTTCAGCCATGTACATCTCCATGTCATCAGCCAGGATTTTGATTCCCCTTGCCTTAAAAACAAAAAGCACTGGAACTCTTTTACTACAGAATACTTCCTAGACTCCAAAGGTAAAGATTCGTGTTATCTGTTTTATGATGTACAAGTTTGGTCCAGAGGTTCCCAAAGTATGGGCTCAGACCATGCGGGTGTGACTGACTGACTCTCTCTCTCTCACACACACACACTGCTGATGGGGTTGTGATCTTGATTGGTATTTGATCTAATATTATAGAATGTGGTGTCAGGTAAAAAGTTTGGAAGCTGCTGTCTTAGCCATTCCCATGATGTTCCATAAAAAATGGTTAAGCGGAGGGTGGGGCTTTTTGGCCATTGAAAAATATTGATATCCTGGCATTTCATACAGTGTATTTGATTACTTGAATGTATCAGAGGGGAAGGGCTCTCTTTATTTTCAGGACTATTGGAGAAAAACAATCCTTCTGCAGAATGATTACCATACTATATGAATAAAGCTAGTGGCATGTGCTTGCTTTCTGCACACATAATGCCTTTGTATCCTTCAGATGTGATCGAGATGATAAAGGAAAAAGGGAAAGTGACAGTGAGCGATGGGACCTCTGAGCTCCTGAAGCAGCCCCTGAAGTTTCACGTGTGCAAGCAGCTGCAGTCTACCATCCCACAGCTAAAGGAGCATCTCAAGAAACACTGGCCAAAGTGAGCTGATGAAACTGGAGGGCTCTCAAGCTCTAACATGCTCATTATAAACTTTATAGACTGTTGTTACACGGGCTTTAGACTTGGCTGAGATATGAGCAGCGAAACTGTATGAAAAATGGCCTAAGAGAACTTTTAAAATGTATGAGAGAGAAAAAAGCTGAATAAAGTGACATCTCGCTTTTTGAGTTGAATAAATTCATTCCAGACTATTGGTCCTGCAGTGCATCTGGATGAAGGAGTGTCTCAATCTGGCTTGTTGACTCTGATTCAGCAGTGTGTCGGGTATCAAATCAATGTCTATAGAGGCATGGGCTTGACTTTGCTTAGGGGAAAAGCATGCTGTGTGGACAGTCCTTTCACCTTGTCTGCCAGTCCTCTACAGTAGGGGGTTCCCCTCTTTATTGGCAGGAGGTAGGTCAATGAATGACAGCCAACCAAGGATAAGAGCATCTACCCTGCAGGAAACCCAGATTTCTCTGCCTCTGAGCAGACAGGCTTCTCCTTGGGGAATAATTGTGGAATCTTACACACCCCTACCATAATCAGTGGGTTTAGTTAACCCTGCAGGAAACTCAGGAAAGTTCAGGGACTCAAATAGCCCTTTAGATAAAATGGAAGGGGTGGGGGGAAGGGGATTAGGAGCTATTTCTCTTCGGTGAATTTTTCCCCAGCACAGAGCCCTGAATTGAGATCGTTCACTGAAGAAGGGAGAGAGAAGGGGATCTGGACCTCCTTGCAGGAGGGGAAAGGTGAACAGAATGTTCTCTCTCTCACTTGAGAATCCTCCACCAGAAGATAGCATATTCTTGCCTAATGGCAGCAGAGCTCAGTGCAGGGTTTGAGACTAGGACAGCACTAATTTCCCTGCCAAAGAGCTATCCCCAAATCTCTGGGATTCAGTTCCTGGCTGTGCGCTGTCTCAGGCCACTTGCCGACATTAGCAGAGGGGGCGGGTGAACGCCTGTTAACAAAACTAACGAGGGAGATCACGTGAGTCCCTGATCATGGGCACGGGGATTCTATCGTTATTTTCCCCTTCTCCCATTAACACCAATAATGAGATGCAGGCTCAAAATCCAGCCCTACACCGCGTTATTAATTTTAACTCTCCTCCCCCTCCACTCCCCACACAGGATCTTCTCTGCTTCTTCAACAACAAGATTGATAAACTCTGCCTTGCATTCACTTCTAGTCCCTCCTCCATCTCATTCCCTGATGTTCCCCCTCCTGCCTCTCTCCTCCTTTTCCCCAGCTTCACTTGATGAGGTCACCTCCCGCCTCTCTTCATCCAACCCCTTCACTTGCCCCCTTGACTCCATCCCCTCTCGCCTCCTAACGGTGATTGCCCCCACCCCTGCACCTTCTCTGCTGCGCATCATCAATCTCTCCCTCTCTACTGGGTCATTTCCATTGACCTTTAAACATGCTACTTTCTCCCCTATCCTTAAGAAGGCTACGCTTGACCCCTCTGACCCTTGTAGCTATGGCCCCGTTTCACTCCTCCTCTTCGCTTCCAAGCTCCTGGAGTGGGCTGTCTACACGCACTGTCTGGACTTCCTCTCCTCAGATTCCTCTCTTGACCCCCTCCAATCAGGCTTCCACCCTCTCCATTCGATTGAGGGTGATTTCAGATGTAAAATCACCCCGCACTGGGATCCGTTTCGGATCCCGGTGAGGAATCAGTCCGGCCGTTCTTCAGACGTGCCGGCCCGATTCCTACCGGGGATCGGGGAGGGGGCAGGGTTGCACGGCATGGCGTGCAGCTGCACATCCCCCCTCCCCCACATTCCCCTGGCCACCCGCCCTCCGGGAAACGGGCAGGCGCAGCGGCCAATCCAACTGCTTCGCCCAATCCTGCATCGTGGTCTGGGCCACGATACAGCCGACAGAAGGTAACAGACATTACTTTCCGCCGATTCCGGATCGTGGCCACCGTGACCACGCTTGGGGTCTGATCCCACCTCCAGGCGGCCGGACGTCCGAAAGCATGGTCAAAGAGGTTCCCACCGGGGGTTCACTGGGGTGAACATCTGGCGGGAATCTCTTTGGGTGCTGTCAGATGTTACACTACCGCGGCCACCACGGGGTTCACTGCCAAAATAACCTCCCCTGCCCCCACCCTTGCCTGCTCGCGAACCCCTTGCTCCTCTAAACGTCTTTGCCCCTTCTCCCTTGCTACCCCTCATGCCTGGAACTCCCTCCCTGGATACATTCACTCCACTCCCAACTTTCAAATCCCTTCTGAAAAACCCACCTCTTCCATCAGGCCTTCCCTAGCTTGTCATGAGTGATACGGCATCCTTTCCCCTCCACTCATAACCTAATTCCCTGTAACTAAGCAAAGAATGTGAGCCTGGAACTTCTCAACCTCATGAATGTACTCTTGTCTTTCCTGATGTTTACCTTTCCCTCATATTCCCCTCCCTTGTCTCTCAGATTGTAAGCCCCTTAGGGGTAGGAACCTGTCTCTGACTGTGGATTGTACAGTGCCAGGTACATTGATGGCGCCATATAAGAAATAAAAATAAGAGTAAATAACGGGAAAAGGGGAAAATAAAGACAGAATCCCTGTGCCCACGATCGGAGAGTCACATGATCTCCCTCTCGTTAGTTTTGTTAACGGAAGTTCCCCCGCCCCCTTCCTGTAACGTCGGCAAGCAGCCTCCGTAGAGTGACTTGCTTTGGGAGTATTGTGGCATCTCAAAGGTCTTGTTCTGCCAGTGTTTCTTTTTGATGGTCCATATTTGTAATGGACTTGTGAAAATGGTTGCCTTCTGTGGATGAAGCAGTGGGAAGAGGGGCTGTGACATTCAACAAATCCACACTGACCTTACTGGCAACCTGTATCTAAGGATTTCTTCCCCAGCTTGGGATCAGTGCTGATGCAGGGATGCTATTCTCAGCAGGATTGCATGTGTGATATTAATTAGCATGGGCATGAGTCCTACTCTCTTTAGTGTGAGTCCTGCTAGAACTCAGTGCTAGCGCGTGTGCTATGATCCCAGAGGGTCACACTCGTCCACTAAATTTGATTTACCTGTTTCCAAAGAAGAAAAAAGCCTGAAACCACCCTCTCCCACATAGGCAGTCTGTGCAGTTATGACACCCAGTGATTCTTGTAGCTATTTTACTCCTTCAGCTTTGACATCTGTGTGTTTTGAGGATGGGTTAGAGTCTTGCAGCCTTTTGTCATGGGGAGGGGGGTGATGATATTGATTCTTATGTTAACACTGTGTTTGTGCCAAGAATGGCTCCCAACCACCTGTCTGCACGTAACCATTACACTTAATGACTCCAGTAATTTAAAGTCCTCCTCGCAAATTTAGAAGGTTTTAATACATTCAAGGGCTGCAATCTGCAAACCATTTACTCCAGAATACGTGGTTTGTGAATCACAGCTTTGGTGTCAAATAGGGATGGGCGAACAGAACGCGGTTCAGATGTTCAGTCCAAAACCTGAGTTCGGGTTCGGCTGTTCGGTTCAGCGGAATTTGGTTCGGCCGAACAGCCGAAAATAGCGCTATCAATACCGAAACCGAATTTGAAAGGTTTTTTTGGTATCAGTATCATTTGACCCTGAAACCACCCCTGGTGCCCCAGGAAGTCTGCTCCTCAGCTGCCTCCCACTTCCAGTCATGTTTTTCCCACCCCTAAACTCATCCGAACTTTTCGGAACTGTTTGGCCGTTCGAGTGTTCGGTTCAGTCGTCTGAACAGGCCGAGTTCAGCCCAAACTCCGAACCGCGTTCGCACATCCCTAGTGTCAAACTGACCTGATGACTTGTCAGAAAAAGCTGCCTATCTTTTCATGTCAGTGGCTTGACAGCACAGTAATTGGTTTTTGTTGATATCTTTTCATAGTAGTATAGTACAAGGTGGGCAAAGTTCCCAGCCCCAACAGCCATGTACTGAAACCTCCCTATGTCAAAGCCACAAGAAATGCACACGTGTGCATTCTCCAGCTTTGTGGGGTTACTGGTGGAACTGGTGCTCTCCAGAACTGGCTGCTGGGATTCTGAGGAGCAGCTATTGTTCAGCTGCTGATACCTGATTGCAATGAAGTCAGATGCAGGACTGTTAAGGCCGTGTGGGGAACTAGCCCTGACCGAGAGCTGCACTTGGAATTGCCCAAGAACCACCATGTGTGGTTCCCAAACCACAAGTTGCCCATCTCTGGTATAGTAACTAGAAATGATTAACATACGTCCCTAAACACACAGGGTGTGCTTGCAGTCTAGAGACCCTTTCACAGAGGATAAGATATTAATGATTCATCTATAGGGGAAGAAGAGTGAAATTAACCCAGGGAGCCAAGACAGCTTTTCAGTGGTGACTATACTCAACTAAATGGACTGCAGTTCAGCTGCTACTTCATATATCAAAGACAGGAATGCAGAAAGACTGGTGGATCTAGTAAGGGTAAAATAGGAACTGTAGAAATTTATGATGTGTCGGGGGGTGGGGAGGGAGGGGAAGAATAAGCATCAGAAAATCTAACCTATATCAAAGTTTCTCTAAAATATGGACCCAATCCTGCAAATACTTTGTCCTACAGAATTCAGGAGGTCCCTTTTAGGATTGGGGACCTAAACATCTCAGCCTATTTATACAACTCAAAGGGAGGGGTAACCTAAATGGTGGTTCTCTTTGGGCCATTTCTAAATAAGGCTTGTACAAAACAATAATGGCCTCCTGAGGATTTGGGCACTCTGTATGCAGGAGTTCTGCTAATAATTGTACCAGGGCAAAAGCATTTTTAAAAACTAATCCCTGAATTTACCGATCAGACATTTGGTAGAGGTCAGGGTGTTCTTATGAGAGTTAGCCTGACATTCTGTTTACTCTGCTACTCAACAGTAATCTCTTAGGGAAGTGCTGCAGGCTTATTAGCAGCAAGTAGAAAAGACTGACATACCAGCCCCTGGGTTTCTTATCTTGTAAGTTAGCATGGTTCAGAATACATCTAAAACATTGACAGGCGACTCCTCCACTAATAAAGTCAACGGGTGCTTTGCCATTAAGTAGTGGAGGAGGATGGCATCCTGAGTGGTTAAAGCAAACCCAACCGCTGTTCTGTCCTAAACTAAAAGCAGGCTGTTTTGCTACGACTCTTCCTCTGACCCAATCTGCATCAGGTGGCTGATGTCACAATCAGTGATGTCAGCATCAGAAAGTTCTAAAATGACTCTCAGTATTTTTCCCACTTGCCATGTTTCTTACTAGGGCAAAAGGACCCAAAGTTGATTCCAGCCAGGCAAGGCAATATTGTTCAGAGGTGCCTCTATGTATACAGGTGTGATAAAGGAAGGCGTTGGCAAAAGGGCGGTGCAGGTCAGAGCTGGTAAGAAGCCCAAGGATGAGGGAGAAACCCAATTAACCAAGGGAAGCCCCAAGGTTGTGAAGGAGACCAGAGCAGTGATCATAGACATTGGTACTGGCTACTGCAAGTGTGGATTTGCTGGGGAAGCTCGGCCAGCCCACGTGATCTCTTCTACCGTGGGAAAGCATTTTCAGGAGACAGCTAAAACGGGGGATAACCGAAAAGAAACCTTTGTTGGCAAAGAACTTCAGAATGCAACAATCCCTCTGAAGCTTGTCAACCCACTGAGACATGGCATAGTGGTGGACTGGGACAGTGTAGAAGACATTTGGGAATACATTTTGCGAAATGAGATGAAGATCAATCCAGAAGAGCATGCTGTCTTGGTGTCAGATCCTCCTCTGAGCCCTACCACTAACCGGGAGAAGTATGCAGAGATGCTGTTTGAAACGTTTGGTGCCCCCGCCATGCATATTGCGTACCAGTCCAGGTTATCTATGTACTCTTATGGGAAGACCTCAGGCCTGGTTGTGGAAAGTGGCCATGGGGTCTCCTACGTGGTCCCCATTTATGAAGGTTATACTATGCCAAGCATTACCGGCAGGGTGGACTACGCTGGGTCTGATCTCACTCAATACCTAATGAAGTTGTTGAATGAATCCGGGAAGCAGTTTACAGAGGAACAATTAAGCTTGGTAGAAGACATCAAGGAGAAGTACTGCTATGCCTCAGTGGACCTTAGCCATGACCAAGCTTTGCCTGTCAGGAAACAACAGATTGATTATGAGCTCCCAGATGGCACCGTGATCAGTATTGGCAAAGAGAGGTTCCTGTGCGCAGAAATGCTCTTCAAGCCATCCCGGATTGGCTCCCAGCAGCCAGGACTCCCGCTCCTCACCATGACTGGCCTCAATAAGTGTGACTCCGCACTCAAGAGAAACCTGATGGGCAACATCTTACTTTGCGGTGGCTGCACCATGCTGAAGGGCTTCCCTGACCGCTTCCAGAGAGAGCTAATCAGGATGTGCCCCAACGATAACCCCATTGCCATAGTATCCCCCGAAAGGAAGTTCTCTGTGTGGACAGGAGGGTCCATTTTGGCATCACTCAAGGCCTTCCAGCAGCTCTGGGTTCACAGGCAAGAATATCAAGAACGGGGTCCTTTCTTTATCTACAGGAAATGCTTCTGAGCTCATGAAGTGGACAGAAGCAAACTTAGGCCACAATCCACAAACCACTTGACTCCAGAGTAGCCCCACTGAAGCCTGCAGGACTACTCTGGAGTAAGCTGTTTGTGGATTGCAGGCAGCCACGGTTCTTTTACTGCTCACCTGCTGGATCCAAATCTGCGGAAGAAACTTTAAACCTTTCTTTGCCCCGGCAGCAATGAGAATGTTCCCTGTTACAAGAGAATGGATGGCTTGCCCTCTGCTTCGACATTATTAAATGTTCATCGTAGCACTCTGCATTACAGCTAAGTGGTTTGTTTTGTGAGAATCTTTAAATAAAGATTTTATTTATTTTGATTTATTTTTTTTAAATCCTACCCTATCCCTTAGGCTCAGGGTGGCTTACAATTCTTTAACTTATTAACTGTAACATCAACTCGCTCAACTCTTAATCCTCACAACAACCGTGTGGGATAGGTTAGGTGGACAGATCTGTGACTGGCCCAAGGTCACCCAGTGAGTTCATGTCTAACGAGTCCTGAACCAGGGGCCTTCCTCTACCTCCTGGTCCAAGATAAGAGACAGAAGTTAGTAGTCCAGCATAGGCAACTCCCATCTTCCTATACCTCCTCCCCAAATTACAAAACAACAAACAAACAAAAGAACTAGTACAAAAGGTCAGGTGAATTGTTAAATCTCAGTGTCAGGCATGGTGAAGGATGTTGCAATTAAGGATGCCCTGTGGGAGATTTGAAATGGCTGGAACTGTAGATGTCCCTCTTGCTGGCTGTATCTGCGCTGGGCACAAGAGGGAATGCACTGCTGTTGCACTCTGCCTGCCCACAGCAGCCCCAGTGGGAGTATAGATGCCACAGGAAACTTCAGAAATCCTGCCCCACCAACATGAGACGTTGGTGATGCGCCTGCGGGATCATGCTGGGGTGGGCGGGACTGTACTTGAATGGTTCCACTCCTTTCTGGCCGGAAGAACTCAGCCAGCGGCGCTCTGAGATTATTTTTCATCATACCAAGACCTCTCGTGTGGAGTCCCGCAAGCTTCTGTTTTGCCCCCTCTCCTGTTCAACATGTACATGCAGCCACTTGGAGAAGTGGTGAGGGGACTCAGCGTGCAGCATCATTAATATGCTGATGACACCCAGCTTTACCTCTCTTTTTCATCTGACCCAGGCCCCACAGTCTTGGTGCATAGCCAGTGTTTAACAGCTGTGGGAGACTAGATGAGGGCTAACCAATTGAGGTTGAATACTAACAAGAGGGAGGTGATGCTAGTGGGGAAAGCAGTAGACGTGGCATCCCCCATTATTGATGGGGTTCGCCCAGCGCTGGTTCCCCAGGTTCAGAGTCTGGGGGTGCTCCTTGCTTCGCAGCTCCGCTTGGATGTCCAGGTGCGGGCTGTGGCAAGGAGTGCTTTTTGCCAATTACATCTGGTATGATGGCTTTGGCCGTACGTTTCGGACTCCAACGTGGCCACTATCATCCATGCTTTCATCACCTCTAGGTTGGACTATTGTAATGCACTCTAAGCGGGGCTACCTATGGTGACAATTTGAAGACTGCAGCTGGTGCAGAATGTGGTGGTCCGCCTCTTATGGGATTGGCCACTGGGAGCATATTACACCAGTGCTCCGATCTCTGCGCTGGCTGCCTATAGTCTTCTGGGCCCAATTCAAGGTGTTAGTCCTTGCCTATAAAGCCCTAAATGGCTTAGGCCCTGCCTACTTGCAGGCCTGACTCACCCCCCAGGTTTTGGATCGACCCCTGCAGTTGTTCAGGGGCACCTTCCTCACGATCCCCTGGCTCTTCTGGGGTGGCCCACGATGGAGAGGGCATTCTTGGTGGCCACACCAAGGCTGTGGAACTCCCTCCCAGAAGTGGCCCAATTGGCTCCAGACCTCCCCTCTTTTCGACGAAGCTGTAAGACCTGGCTGTTTCGCCAGGCTTTTGGCGGGGGCAGTGGGTCCCCTTCCCCCCATAACTTCCTGCTGTGAGTTGTTTTATCTACTTTTAATGTTTAGTTATTATTCTTGTTTGCAAGTCACCCCGAGCTGCTATGCCGGCAGGGTGTGACCAGGGTGTGCCAGCAGGTTTGTGACCTCAACATCTCCCCACGAGGACAGCACTTTCCCCCACCAGTCTGTGCCTTTCTCCTTTACCCAGACCAGCCGCTCGGTGGCTACTAGTCCTGTGCATGGCATCAACGATTGAAGTGGTGGCTCACCTTTCTGCACACATCAGCTGCCCTTGCACAACTTCCATCCTCCGCAGCATGGTCTGTTGTCATTGGAGGGAGACAAGTACACGGGGCCAAAGGAGGACCCACCTCCACGATGTGGTGCACCCCACTATCCCAAACACAGATCGAGCAAGTGTCTTTCTGTGCCTTGACAGCACATCGCATCAATGACAAAAGAATGCTTGGATCTGTTGGATTACTTGCAGGTTCTGCTTAGTAGTGGAAAGGAAGGCCTAGATTGCCTTAACAAGCACAAGGAAGTTCTTGACATGCATCTTCCAGGGTTCGTGAACTCTACAGATCATGCACCAAATGTTTTAAACAGCTTAACGAGCTGAGTGGCTGCCTAACTAGAAGTGGCTGTGTACCACACATGAGCAGCTATTGGGTCATGTGTCCTTACAGGACTGGCTGCACATCAAGCGTGACCTGCTATTGGTTACTGACTGGCTATTGGTTGAAAAGGTTTTTGCAGCGCTTATGCTGGGTGCGTCTTGCTGCACTGGCACTGCTAATACATGTTAATTAGCACATCACTAGTGTGTACAAGAAACACACGCAGGGGGCTGCACATTTATTAGTCTCTATACACTAAGCACATGAATGGGGGCTGGATGAACTGGACCCCAGGGAGCTAGCCTCTTGTTTAGCCCCTCTTAATACAAGTGCACCAGGAAGCTATCCATGATGTTGCTAACTTTGACCTCAAAGTTCTGACTTTGAGACTTGAGGGGCAACATGAGACTTACCACCCCTTTCAGAGCATCATGTCAGGAGAGCCGCTGACATGTCCTTGCTGCCCTCCTTGGGGGGAGGGGGCTGCCCCTGAAATAAGTGGCAAGGGAAAACCCAGAGATTCTGTTGGACCCAAAGGGGTGATAACTAGTCACGAGAAAAGTGGGGATTGGCCATATGTGTATCATTCATATATGTGCATATGGCCACTTAGCTATAATCCCTACTCTCCCCCTTTTCATGTCACTTCCTCATTGTCTCCTCCATCATGGCCCATTCTATTCCATCTTTCCTTCCCGTTTCCCCAATGTCCTGCTTGCTTACCTGTAGCTTAGCTCTCCCCTTGTTTCTCTTCATGCTTTGCATTTCCAAGCAACATTCTATAGTTGCCAAATAAACCTATTCCTTACATATTGCAAAGGGTTATAAATATGGTATTAAAAGTGCAGGGGGTGGGGGAATATTACGTTTTACTTTATTAAAAAAATAAAATAAGGTGGGGATAGTGTGGCAAGCTAACCAGAAAAAAGGGGGTGGGAGAGAAGAATTGGACCTACATTATACCTGCTCTAGAGTAGCATGAGCACTTTAAGTGATAGGATTTTACTGATCTGTTTTTCTGTCATCCTGATGCAAACCTAGTGTAGGCCTGCCCTCCAAGTGATGGCTCAAGGCACTGTCTGACCCTCCTAGTCAACAGCTGCTACAATGCATAGTGGATCTCCATTCTGCTTAGCCTAGCCCGTTTATAAATAAGCCAACATTCACCTTCCACGAGGCAGTAAAGGGGGGCTCTGATCCCAGAATTGCAGGACATGCAACATGTATGCAAGTGTGGTGATGATGGGGAATGCTGTCAATGGGGTATGCTGATCGTGTTTGTGCTCATCAGGAAGGCTAACATGGGCACACAAACAGCTCAATAACCATTTAGCGTGAACTACTTAACCTTGAGTGCACACACCCCCTCTGGCACTGCCGAGGTCATCTAAGTCCAGGTTGTCTGCTGTGATTATATTATATTCCAATATTGCTAACCCTAGAAAACTGCTCATTCTGCCCCACGAGAGTAATTTTTAATGAGGTCTGAAAGAAAGCCAGTGCGGTGCCAATATTCAAAAGAACAGAGGTTGACCTAGATAATTATAGGCCTGTTTGTCCAACATTGATCCCTAGCGAGATAATGGAAGAGACGATACAGGTCTCTCAGTGAAGAGCAGAAATCAAATTACCACCACTCGGTGTAAAAGTGGTCACGTTAGGAGGCTGTTTCAAGATAATGATAGTGTCGTAAGTACTGCACTGCTCTTTGATTTGAAGAGCCTGGGCCTGCCTTTATCATGGCTGCATACATAAAGGCACACTGTCATTTCAGGTATTGGTGCACCCTGGTCACTCTTCGTACTTGTGGCCGATTTTTGTTTATAGGCCCTATTCTTCTGCTGGGAAGAATTGAGCCTATAATAGGCTTTGGTATAGTCGATCCAGCCTCAAGGGCAGGGGAGGATGGACTAGATCACCCTCAAAGTCCCTCCCAACCCTACGATTCCATGACTTTGGCTAGATTAAAAGCTGGTAAGCCGGTCAGCACTCGGGTTGGGTACCCAACATAGTGCCAGAAATCATGGGCATTATCCATGGGTACTAACGCAGATACCAGTTTCAGCTCTAATCAGAAACCACGGGTGCAACTTCCAACATCAGCCAAAGAACCCTGCTGCAGCTCTCTGAATGCCAAGCAGCTGTTTCCCTCTGGGCTGCAACAGGATAGCTATAATAGGGAGAGGTGGTGCGGGGCAGGGGGTCCAGACTCCCATGGGCAACTGCATAGCTGCTGCTGGGGAAAAAGGGTGTGTGTGTGTGTCCTATTCCATCTTCTGCACCAAGGCCCAGTCCAACTTAGCTACACCCCTGCTGGGCTGCTGTTAAAGCCAGCCTCCTTCCAAGCTTTTCTCCAAGGAAAAGGTCTTATAAACTAGAGTGGCCATACCTCCCCTTTAAAAGAGGATTTATAAAAATACATGATGTAGGGCTGCACTGGAAGCAATGCAGCCCTGCACCATGCATTTTTCATAAGTGTTCTCTTTTAAAGGGGAGGTATGGCCACCCTACTTATAACTCACCAACTGCTTTTACCATGGCTATTGCAAATCAGGTATCCAGTGTTCTATGCTGGAGCACAGCTGCTAGGCTACTCCAGCTCCTGCCCTGACCAATCATTTTTGGTTTCTGGTACATTTGTTCCCCACAAACAAATATAAAGCAGGGTGTGTGTGTGTGTGTAGAATCAGTGATAAAAAACAATTTAAAATTTAGTAAAATATTTTTTGCATTTCCCACTTAATCAAATATGCGAAGTTGTTTGAAAAGTTCTGACCAGCGCTACTATTTATTCCGTCATACTTGCAAGACTCAGATCATTTTGTCATCACGTTGCTATTTAAAGAGGCGGGGAAGGGGCTCATATGAACCAGCACTTTCCCCACAATGGCGAAGGGCAACGTTTATACACGTCTATGACACTTCAATGCCCTGTTGCTGGATTAGTAAAGTCTACAACTAAAATGTTGTTTTGAAGGGCTCACATAGACCACATGTCAACCGACGCAAACAGTTGAGAGAGAGTTCAGCTATCAGTCTTTATTGCCCCTTAGTTTTGGGGAAGATTAGAGAATTTTTACGTTAATGCTCATTCCTGACAAAACAATATGCATCTTATAGAGGCCAAATCCTCAACTGGTGTGTATGAATGGACTGCCCTCCAATGAATAAAAGTACCAGAGTTAGAGGGACTTAGCTTCGATTCCAGTTGAGTATAGTGTGTTCATTATATAATCAACTGGAGTAAAGGACTAAAAGCTAAACTGGGCTCATTTGTTAAAACAAATTAAGGGATCCAAATTGTCTGCTGCTTGCAGAAGATGGCTTGGAAATATCTTTTCAGACAAAGCCCTAGAACAGTGGGTAGAGGAAAGGAACAGAGCAGGGGGGATGCTGGATTTATACGACGACGTCTGTGTTGCTTCTAGAGAAAGCCATGTATCTCCTACTCCTTCCCCATTTGGACCAAGAAAGGCCAACCACAAAGGTTTCAAGATAAAGGGAAAGTTAATGAGCTTAAAATAAATACATAAGTTCATCAGAAGCCGTTAGGTTTGAATTACTGCAGAAGGTTGAGTTTCCACTGGATATTTTTATTCAATTTTGGAGCTATTAAGAGTTCTGCATCTGAAAAACAAAGGGGACAACAGTGAGCAAGGAAAGTTGGGCAGTTCTAAAAAGTTGAATGCTACAGTACCAAGAAGCTCTTTCATAGCATGCATCTAGGAGGCATGCCGGCACGGGACTCAGCAGCAGCATGGTAGTTAAAGGGTCTTCAGGATGCTGGACAGTTTTAGATTTTGAACTACGTTGTTCAGATTTGATTCAGGCTGAATTTTGACAGCCTGCTCGAGTTCCAGAGTGAAGTCACTTAGAAATCCAGCACCGGTAAGCTTTGCAGAAGGTAAGAGAGATTATAGATATATACAAACATTTCAAAAGCCAGTAAAATACCAGAATGGAGCATTTCCCTTCAGACCCAGATGTTTTAATTTGTTCTGTTAATCTTTGAAATTAGATTCTGCTCAGGGATGTAGCCATAATAAGCGCACCAGGGCACGCATGCACGTAGAATGCATATATGTCCCTGGGTCTGCTCTATAAGGGATTTTTTTTTAAAATGCCATTGTGGTTTAATGCCTCACTTACTCTACTTTAAACCTGTTCACTTCAAGAAGGAAGTATGTTTCTAGGACTCTCTGCAAGCTCTAAAAGGAATCTAAAGCCAGACTGGGCTCTTGCCTCCCTTGGAGATCTGCACTAGTAGCAAATATTCAGATGCCTGTGTGCAACCCACATGGTGCTGCCTGCAATGCTCATGCAAAACCCCCATCCTTCAGTGGGTTCACAAAACGTGCCAGCAATTACAATTTAGTAAACCATTCCTGTGGGGGAGGAGGAGGAATAGAGAATCCAGTTTCTTCCTCATTACCCGTCCTGGCTCTACAGCAATGTATTAGCTAGAGGACTGGGCTGCCAGCCTTTCAGAAGCTGCATCCAGCTTGGGTGAGAGGAGAGGGGATATAAATGAATAGTTAGAGGACTGGAGCTCATCAGGCTGTGAGAATGAATCAATGAACTCAAGTCAGTTTCATGGAGAAGTGTGACAAAATGGAGAGACAGGTTGGAAGTCTCTGCAACGTAAAGGAGATAACTATACTCTCACCTACTGGGCCCCTTTCAGAGTGGGCAAAGGGGAGTAGCACACAGTAGGGCGGGGAGAGGCTGCCTGTGCTGTGTAGCAGAACACTCTAGCACAGTGCTTAGTTTGTTAAAAAAAAGAAAAGGGGGGGGGGGGGGAGATGAATTGCCTGTCCCAGAAGCCACATCTCCCAGCTCAGAGCTTGTCAGGGTAGGGAAATTAAACCTGTTCTGCATCTAGCAACCCAACCACTGCACTAACCTGCCTCTCTACAGTTGAACATAAAACAGTTCTCATGATTTATTATTTATTTATTCCAATTTTTATCCCGCCCTTCCCTGGAAGGCTCAGGATGGCTTACAAAGACATACACACACAAACAATTTTTAGAAAACCTAAAATCCACCACCAACCCACTCCGTACCCCTCCACCCCATCCCCCTACCCCAGGACCATCCCAATCCCCAACTGCCAAATGCCTTTTTGAACAGAAAAAAGTCTTACACCGCCTGCGGAAGACACTGGCCTGGGCTCAGGCAGACCTCTGGGGGCAGGACATCCCACAGCACTGGGGGCAGTAACCGAGAACACCTCCCTGTGAGGTGAACAAGGCTAACAGGCGGTACCCATAGGGAGATGTTCCCGGCCAAATGCAGGGGCCGCAATGGGACACGGAAGGGCAGGCGGTCCTTCAGATATGTGGGGCCCAGACCATTTAGAGCTTTTAAAGCTCAAACCCAGCACCTTGAATTGTGCCCAGAAAGCTACAGGGAGCCAGTGCAGACTATGGAGCACCTGTGTAATGTGCTCCCGGCGCCTCGCTCCCAAAAAGGAGCCGAGCCGACACATTCTGCACCAGCTGCAGCTTCCGAACAGTCATCAGGGCAGCCCCACACAGAGCACGTTGCAATAATCTAGCCTCGAGGTGATGAAAGCAAGGATGACAGCAGCCAGAACCAAATCAGAAAGAAAAGGCCATAGCCTCCTCACCAAATTGAGTTGTGAAAAGCACTCCTGGCCACCGGCGCACCCTGACAATCCAGGTGTAGCAAGGGGTCCAGAAGCAAACCAAGGCTGTGAACCTGATTGACCAGAGGGGGCTGGACTCTGTCAATAAGAGGAGTCCCAATCCCCTCCAGGTTACAAGACAGGCCAACCATCACCACCTCAGTCTTGTCTGGATTCAGCTTCAATCAGCTCATCCTCATCCAGTGTCTGACATCAGCCAGGCATCAGGTGAGCACTGAGACTCCAGGGTCTGGGTCGGATGAAAAGGAGAGGTAGAGCGGAGTGTCATCAGCGTACTGATGGAACTTCACCCCAAACCTCTGAATGACCTCGCCCAGCAGCCTCATATACACCCAGGGTGAAAGCCTGGCTGAAAAGGGTACAGAAATCCAATAACAGCAAGATGGGCCTGGAGCTGTTGGGCAAACCACCCATTCAATAACCTTCCCTAAAAAGGGACAGGCTGATAGATGGCCAGGGAGTTAGCGTCCAAAGACAGCTTCTTAAGCAGGGCCTGGACAACCGCAGTTTTAAGGACGTCCGACACCCTACCGTCCCAAGGGGAGGAGTTGAAAACCCCAGCCAGCAACAGCCCCAATGTCTCCCAGCAGGCTTTCACCAACCAGGACAGGCAAGGATCTAATTCACAACTGGTTGCCCTCATTGCCCCAAGCACCTCCCCCACATCGGTGGTCGATACCGATTGAAACGGATCCAAATAAACAGGAAAAGACTGGGCTTCCATAACCCCAAACTCTGACTGCAGATAAGATAGCAGCACCCAAGTCATGGTGAATACGAGTGATTTTGTCTGCAAAGTAATTACTAAAAATGTCACAGCAGGCATCAAACGACTCCTTTTCTGGGCAGAGGCAGACCAGATTAACCAGTCCCTCACCACCTGAATACAGCTCTGCTGGACGAGACTTTGCAGAAGCTATGATAACGGAGAAGAAAACTTTCTTTGCTGCCACACGGCCATGGCATAGTCCTTTAAAAACAATCTATGCCGCAACTGGTTGACTTCCAGCGTGAGTAGAGCGCCACCTGTGCTCTAACCACCTACCCTCCCAGTTCAACCGTCTCAGGCCCTCCATATACCAGGGGGACCTGTGCTGCCACAGTGGTGGTATTGGACACCTGGGTGCAACCGTGTCAATGGCTATGGTCAAGATGTCATTCCACAAAGTCATCAACAGAACAGCCACTAAGGTCAGTAGGTAAATTTTCCAGAGAATTCTGGAAACCAAGAGTTGGCGAGGAAAGTCATTCATGAAAGCCAAATAAACCATCCAGATTTTTTCTGGGTTTTGCTTCCAGCCTTGAAATAGCTAATATCAGCCTTTTCCTGATATTAGCCCCCCAGAATAGAAGGCTGTTCTTGCTTGCAAGGACAAACCATTTTCCATCGGCCATGGTTGAAAGGCCTTACAAAGGTATCCCTTTTGCACAGAGGCTACGTAAATGCCATCTTCAACATGTGGAGTCTCTGATACATATACTTCTTGAATGCCCCATCCATGAAGTTGAATGCAGGAGGTATCTCTCTCCAGTGATTGCCCCTTTCCCCAGGCAGATCTTCGACCTTTTATGTGAGACTGTTGATGGGAGATTGTTTCCCCAATGTGACTACTGTGGTGGTCCGATTTTTGCGACTGGTTCTCTCCTGTAACTGTCAGTAGGGGGAGCTGGGTGGGATTTGGATTGGACCCTTCCCCTGGTTTTCGAACTATACCCTAGGCTATTAAGCTAGAGGAATAGAGCCATGCCTTTGGTGGTGGGACGGGTTATTATTGTATGGGAAGTGTTATCAAATCTTATAACGAAGGAAGTATTTCCTGACTTGTACTTAGTTAATTTGTGTATTATTGTTGATTATCTGCTTATTTGTGGATTATTTTAAATTGTATATATCTATCTATTTATTCTGTGTTCTGCAATGACTCTGGTCACGCAGAAATAAAGCTTACCTTACCTTTTCCTGGTCTTTCACATCTCAAGGTGCACACTCCTACTGCGAACATTTCCTGGAGCTCAGCCTCTTGCTCCCTTGAATTTAATTGCCATGACTGAGCCCTAGCAGGCCCCACCCCAGCCCTGCCACAAATTAAGCCCTGCTCTGGCAGCCATTGACTCAGAACTTTCCATGAGCAGAGGACACATTAACCCAGCATGGATAATTCCTGAGCCAGTTCTGAAGGAGAGAAAGGGAACCCATCCCAGACAGTTGAGAACTTGCCAGTATTTTGTTACAACAAAGCTCTATTTAGGCTTCAACAACTTGTTTTTCCTCTTTCCTAATTTCACCAAGTAGTTCAGGTGATCTCTTTTACTGGACCAACTACAGTTGGTGAGATTAGGCAGGCACTCTCTCACCAACTGCAGTTGGTTCAAAAATAGTAGTTCAAATGATATCTTGGTCTCCATCTCTTACTTTTGGGATCAACACAGCAACCCCTCTCTCTTTCTAGAGAAATTCACCTGCCTGTTTGGGTTTTTCCACTTGGTAGCATTGTGTCTTAATATGCAACAGGTTTGGTGAGGCAAGCTGCACTGTGTGGGTTTTCGGTACAAGCACAGGCGCTATCTGTGAAGGGATACCCCTTTTATCTTGAAACTGCCAGCCCCTGCAGGGAGGGAGTGTGCACGTCTGAAACAGCAGATAAGAAATGTTTTGACACAAATTCAGATATGGAAACCATTACAGACTCAACATAAAAGTACCAAACCTATCACCCTAAAACCAGTCAAAGGAGAAACCCAGAAACAGGCTTCAGGCGTATCAGGTCATAGTGAACTCCGTCAATGAAGCTTGGCTCGGACCTGCTTCCCCCTGGTAACTAGATAACCATATCTTGGACTTGTGCAGACTGCCACTGCTGTAACTAACCTTGCACTGCAGGAGCGACACTTCTCCGCTGCTGGTAGGCAGCCATAATGCTGTTTGCAGTTGAATTGGGGCCCAGAACCTATAGCGAAAAAGAATACGGACGTAAGTAATACTCGGCTGTGGATAATAGTGAAGGACAATGCTCCAAAGCCTGTCTCTCTCTCTCTCTCTCAGAGATCTATGCTTATTGCACCGAAGACCGTTACCTGACTAGCATTTCTTATTATTATTACAATGTGCCTAGCACTGCACAGACATGATTAGAGACAGATCAATGCCCCGTGAGACTTACAATCTAGAAGTAAGTAGAGTCCAGAGAGAGGGGAACATAGGGAGAGACAGAGATACATTAAGGATGTTGAGAAGTTGCAGGTGCAAGTGCTTAGCTTAGTTACAAGGGGATGAGGGGAATTCTGAAGGATAAGATGGTATAAGGAGAAGCAATTGCTTCAAACAATCAATCTTTGGGGGTAAGGAGCTAGGGAAAACCAGACAGAAGAGGTAGATATTTTAGAGGGAATTATCTGTCACTTGTTGGCTGTTAATGCCAAAAGATTCTGAACACACAGTCATTTACTGTTTCAAGGACAAACTGTCGGGCACAATGTGTAGGTTTCTCTGAACATTGACAGACTGGGGAGGGGGTGCGCCAAGAAGCTTTACAGATAGTGAATCTGAATTTACTGAAGGTATGTTTTGCATGCGTGGGATGGAACCAAGAGCAGAGGTTCTCTGTTACAAAGCAATGTATTTGGGGTAAACACCGCAAACTATCTCTTTCCTGAAACAGAAGGAATCCTCTGTTCTGGACCGTCCGGATGAAAGCAGCAAGCTGGCCACACAAGGGGGAAAAAGAAGTGAGAAGGAAGGGCAAAAGGAAAGAGAGAATGGCAGTTTGTACAACCCAGAAACCAAACACAGCATCTGAGAATGCCACCACATCACTCTCTCAGCATCCAGCAAGGTGTGTAGATATAGGTTAGGTAGCTGGCTGTCCGGCAGACCTGCTTTTAGGACACTACTTGCCCTGCCCAAACGAAAAGGACAGAGCTTGTTGCGGCGCTCTAAGACTCAGGTCACATTTACACCTGACGGCGGCAGGGTGGGAAACTGCTGCGATCCAAAGATGCAGCAGGGGCAGGAGGGGAATGGCAGAAGTACTGCTGGTGTGAATGGGGTTCCGTGGCGATTTTACTTGCGGAATCCAGAGAGTAAAATTGCTGCGGAACCTCGTTCACACCAGCGGGACCTCGGGCATTACCCTCCTCCCCCAGCTGCATCTTTGGCTCGCGGCAGTTTCCCTGCCACGCTGGCACCAGGTGTGAATGTGGCCTCAGAGGATATGGTTTTCCAGCCTTCACAACAGCTTCTAGGATAGCAGATCTACCCCCTCCGGAAATAGCTGTCTTGAAGGCTACCAACAAAAGAGACATCAGGCCAGGTGCGTACTGTGCATTGTGCAATGTTATGAGCATTATGGAGATGGATAACCTTGCATCTATGCTGGGTGCCCAATGTTAGTTAACTCAGGACATTAAACACATTATAAATTCCATTTTGTTTTCTGCTGAATAAGACAATGCCTTACATTTGAAAAGCACATGCCAGCCATGCAACTTACTCAGCTTGACAGACCAGCAGAGGATTCCAAAAGCAATTAAGCATATATAATAATAATAATAATAATAATAATAATAATAATAAATAAATAAATAAAATATTGCAGCATGCTTTTTGCAGTTGCTGCTTGCATTATCTAATGATGTGCGGCCCAAACCCTGGGCAACAATCTCCTAGAAATGCACTGTCTGGGTTATGGCTGATGTAAGCAACAAGGGGTGAATTCTGAAGCCCTGGATTTGATTCCATGGAAAGACGGGGTGGGTGTCCACCTGCTCGTTTATTAGGTGTCCCCCCCCCCCTCACATGGGCCACCACTCCCTGGACATGCAGCCCCCACCCACAGCAGGGTTCTGGGTGTATGCCCACGTGCCAGCTAGGTTGCATGCAGCCTCCTTGTGTCCAGGTACCATCGAGTCACAGGTGAAAAGCCTAGAGCACTCTGCAGAGCTGTACTTCTGCCCCCTCTCCCCGGTTGGTGCGCACATAATGTCCGCCTTAAAAACCCACGGTGCCATTTTCAAACATGCATTCTCCCAGCAGCACATGCCTGATGCTTGCTCTTTCTGCTACTTGCATTCTCCGTAACCACTAGTGGAGGATTACCATCGCTGGGGCCATGGTTCAAACGGACAACCAGCACCACTACGACCACAGCCCAATCTGCCACAGCTGGATCCTAGGCACACACCCTCCCCCTGACAGCTGTTCCCACACATCTTCCATGAACACTTGGTCACAGCTGGATCTGTGGGAGGAGGATTGGGAAAATGTCCCCCTGCTCATCCCAGCACCCAAGCAATCGCGCTGAGCTACTCCCCAAAGGAGCAGGTGCAAGAAGAAGTAGTTTAATTTAAAAAAAAAAAAAAAAAAAAGTTCTTTTGTTCTTCATAATTCATGCTTTATGTTCTTCTTTGGATGTTCGAAGAGGGACGAGGAGAATGGCAGTATGGCTCAGCGATACGCCACTTTGGGGGCTGGGGATTGGAAGGGAAGAAGAGTGTGTGGGTGCACCTAGACTAGGGGAGGAGAGGGAAGAGGAGGCTGCTGGACATGTGCTTGAGAAGGGGGGGGGGGCAGCTTGGGAAAGGGCCATAGTACCCCAATGGGGAAAAGCTTCCACCTGGGTACAAAGGGAATGGCCGTAGGGAAGTCACAGGCAAAGGCTGGGTGCTGGCCATTCCCAGAGTAGCTGCCTGTGCCTGCCTCTGCGCGTCCTCTTGCCATTCCCAGACCCAACTAGCCTGAGTGCGCCAATAGGGAACACACAGGCAGAGGCTTGCAGCCGGCTACTATGGAAATACCAATAGGGAACACACACGAAAAGCCATTGGCCAGGTGTTACGGGGGAGGTGGCTGGGCCAGAGGGGGAAACGGGAAGACAAGAAATATTTGTAAAGCCTTTAACTGATATCACAAGAAATCATTTACAATCGTTTGCCTCCCGAAGTGATAAGCCTGGAAGAAACAGCTGGGGCAGCTTCTTCTTCCCATGGTTCGCTGCAGCTGAGAGTCATGTCAGTGGGGGGGGGGGGGGGGGGGGGGGGGGGGGGGGGGGGGGGAGAGGGAGAGCATCTGCCCATCTATTAGGCTCTACACACTGAACATGTGAATGGGGGCTGCATAGACTGAACCCTGACTCCAGTGGATTATTGTTTCATTTGTTAACTCCCCCGTTTGAATAAGGACAAAGAAAAGTGTTTCAGCATTTGTCTCCAAGTGACAGCATTGTGTCCCAAACACCCATGTTGCAAGCAGCAAGGCAGGCTGGGGCCTTTGGGAGTTCAGTTCTCACTTGGTTGGCAGGGCCATGCTGCAGGTCTGCACTCCAGATTACTGGCAACGAGCACTCCATCGAATGAAGAGTCTCCTCCAAGGCCTGCTGCAGCTCCTGGGCCTGTGCATCGTAGTCAAAGAGAACCAGCCCTTTTAAAAGACTGCGCACCTCACCTGGGGAGAGGGAGAAGAAACAAGAGGCCACCCTGTTACAGCCAGGATTAAGAAGAAACAAGCCATTGGGGCTACAATGAATAAACCAGTGCTACCCTGCCATTTTCCTCCCTGTGCTTGCTACAGCTTGAATTTCTGGGGGTTTCTTCCCAGGGCAACCCAGCATGGGGGAAATTCTGCTTATGCTAATGTAGGATAAGGACAGGCTGATGCAGACTGTCACAGTTCTCTCTTAAACCTAGAGATGTGGCTATTTGCAGGGCCCTGCACAGTACTTCATTTTTATCATTATTATTTTTAAAAGATGCTAAGGCTCAAGCCTGCCCCAGATGACCTGCCCCTTGAGCCTGGAAACATTGGGTGTGCTGCTCCAGGGGGGAGGGGGGTTGATGGAGCTGCCCTGTCAGGTCCCCACCATTCCAGCAGCCCCTGCTTTGTCATTCCCTGCTCAGGATCTGATTAATGGGGGCGGTTACTGCTACTACCCATCAGCTGTTTGGTGGCAAAACACTCTCCCTGCCAAACAGCTGATGGGTGGCAGCATTAGCAGCCTCCTCTCTGCCCCTTCCACAACAGGCCCAGCCCTGACAGGGGAGAGAGACTGGAGCTGACACTCCTGCAGCTGGGGGAGGTAAGAAGGGATGGAGCTGCTGCTATCACCCATCACCAGCAGTGAGGGTGTTTTGTGGCAGCATCAGTCCCCAGTCCTGGCCCCCAATAAACTTTCTCCGGCCATGGACAATGTTGAACAGAGCATCAGAACTGACAAGATCTTGACAGAGGCTCTGGGACTGAACTCCGGCATATATTAAGCCCTGGGCCTGTGTATGCTCTCTTGTAGCTGTGGAATAGGGCCCCATGGTCTCAGCATATACACACCACAATTCACAGTGCTCCCCACTCAACAGTTGACTAAACTGTCCCAGGAGCTACCTCTGGCAGCCCGGAATTACAGGTGAACTTCCATGAAAATGGCTGTGATCCCAGCAGTGCAGAATCCATGGGGCCTTGGCTATTTGGCATTTCCGAGTGCTGTGATCACTGGTGTCAGCTGCCTCTTCAAGGCTCGTACTAGCAGCTACTAAAGGCATCTCACCCCTTGCATGTTGCCTTGGGGAAACAGATGGGTTTCTTCATCAGCCCCCACTTTGGCAATGGCTGCACTTTGCAGACCAGCCCCCTTTGGGATCAAACCCAGGCCTCTGACCTTCAACCCCTGAAAAACCAGGACGGGCCAGATACTTGTTCAGAAAACCTCAGGTACTCACCCTTTAGGCTATCTGTACTCCGAATAGCATCCCTCAGTGCCTCCAAGAGGGCAACATCCTCCAGGGGGCTTCCTTCCTTCAGGCTGTGCTTCTTGCGTTCTGCCTTGCGACGATTCTTAGAAGATCGGCTAGAAGAGATTGGTGTCACATTAGCGAGCTCTGCTCAGCAAGGCTGCTGACTGGACTAAGGGGAAAGCCAAGGGAAACGCAGAAAGCATTCACCTGAGAATGCCCCGAGGTCTTAGTGCCTCGTTCCTCTCATAGTGCTTAACATGCGGCCTACTTGGTTCAGCATACCTAGACCAAGCCGAGCTTCCCTAGACACCCAACACGTCACACTGTCCTCTATATTCCCCATCACCTCCACAGGGAGAATCTAAGCGTTTCACTATGTACTCCCTTCCTCAGAGTCTAGTGATAGGTAGAGTTCTAAACCCATATCTGCCCCCCTGGGGGATACAGAAAGGGTCTATGGCAGTGGGGAAATCACAGCTCGTGGTTCCCAGTCTCCTCCTAGAATTCCCCCCCCCCTCCGCAATTACTGATCATTAGAATAGCTCTTTTCCATATGCCAATAGCAATACTACAAAGGCCACCCATGGCCCCACCCCTAGCCCTGATTGGTTAGGAATGAGCCAGCATGGAGATGGCATCTCCACCACCCAGAGTGACTCAGATGACTAAAAGAAGTCCCACCCCATCTCCTGCTTCTGCATCTTCTCACTGGTGGAAGAGCTTGCAGAGGTGTGCGCTCTCTCTCTCACCTGCAGCATGGGACGCTGTGCCTGGAAGAGCAGTTCCAGACTCCGCTCAGATGCAAATGGGCAAAACCTTGGCTGTGGCCCAGCAGCTGCAACTGTGGCTCTATGCAATTAAAATACTTATCCTCACACTCCACCAACCAGAAGCCCTTGGTTCTCACACTCCCCCATCTGTACTTGTGCTAAACCTGCACCTTAGACAGGCTGCCTGCTTTGCCTCACCCAATTGCCAGCCCTGCATCCCTAACACAACTCGGCCTCTCTGCACCGCAACGGAGAACCTTGCTCAATTTGTGTGACAGGAGCAACCTGGAGTGAGAGACTATTCTGCTTTGGAGCAGGGGGCTGGACTAGATGATTCTTCTAAGTCTCTACCAACCCTATGGTTCTAAATTTTCCATTTCAATCCAGTTACAAAGCTGCTGACACAGAATAACTTAACAGCAGTGACAGACTGGGTGCGTGCAAGCGTGTCTGCATGTAGCAAGAGAGCTGTGTCTCGTCTCTCCCCAGGAGCAGCATACTCTAACAGGATAAGGGAACAGATGCTTATGTTGCCCCGATGAAGGCTGCTACATACGCGGAGATCCGCGAGTTGCTGTGAGTGTACTTGCTGCCCATGTCACTAGTCGTTACCACGCTGCTGGTTTCAGAAAACAGGTCCGACTCGGGGCAATTTGGTGCTTCGTCATCTGTAAAACAGACCCATTGTGAGTTAATTCCTTTCTCCCCCATCACAGTCTAAAGCTTGTTCTCTATTTCATCCCCATCTCATCCAGGAGAGTAATCCAAAAATGGAAGGTGGGAGTGAATTAGCTGTAAAACAGACACGGTCTAAATAAACCATTTTTTCATTACAATTAGATAGGACGATTGTGCTTAAGCTCTCTCTGGATTTGGCGTGCTTGCTGTAAGTACTGCTAGTGCGACATTACAACACAAGTGTGAAACACCAATAAATATGTACAAGCAAGACGTACTTTGCTCAAGACTGGCAGTTCTGGGAACAGACTTAAAATTATCAGATTTCAAACAGCAGCAAGCAAAGTTGCCCCAGTTGTGCAAAACTGATAAAACAGGAAAACTGCAGTCAAGTTATTGAGACATTCTCTTATAAAAGCAGCCTACATCTTACAAGCACCAGTAAACTTTTACTATGGTCATCAGTCTCAAGGCATGAGGAGGGAACGGTGCTAGAGAGCAAGGCCGTTGAGAGAAATTTGGGGAGCCAGTACATTCTGGTAGCTGGAGAACCCTTATTCCCATCCCATAAACATAAGTTTTGAAAGCAATTTCTAACAATCACACTGGTACTTTATTGACACACAGATTTGCAATTATTGTACTCATCATAATTTAATGGATATTAAGATAGAAAAGTCTTGTCACTTTTGGGGGGCCTGATAGAACTGTAACCCCATCCTCTGCTCTCCTCAGGCATGACTGGGAGGAAACCCCAACTCACCGATTCTTCCAGGATCTTACTATGGAACAACTAATTATCAGGTACTAAATGCCAGGTACACTGCTGACGCTATATAAATAAAATAATAATATTTTTTTAAAAAACCCCAGAAGAACTGGAGAAGTCCGTGCCAGCACCAGTACATACCCAGCAGCCCATCGCGGGCCTGCTCTTTCAGCTCCCGGACCACCAGGAGGCGCTTCTTATGGCGACAAAACATGGCCTTCTGAGTTTCCAGAAACAGCAAGTGGTTTCTATGGGCTGTGTGAGGGGGGGGAAAAACGACAACAGCAGGGAAGGATTAAACTGTGGATCAAAACGAGCATGCTCCCAACTTCAAAATCCTTCATCAGAGGACTCAATGCGAAGCTCTAAAAACAAGCAGCCTTTTGAATTTTAATATAATTCTACTACTCGATAATTATTTAAAAAAATAACTATATGAGTTATTTATAATTTCTGTAGCAGTTTCAGTGTTCAAAGTGCTTTACAATCCTTATCTAGCTCCCCCGTCACCACAGGCCTGTTGTTATTCCCATTTTACAGATGGGGAACGTATTAAATAGAGTATAACTTTAGGGTAATGAATCCCCAATGCACCAGAGGAAAACCTAATTGTGACAGGAGGTTACTATAACAGGGTGTAGCAGTATACAATTAATATAAATGGTTCCTAAAAGTTGGGGTTGTTATAAAAAGGGGTTCATTCTAAATGCATTTTGGTCTAAAGTGAAGGAAGAGGGAAAGATTACAAAGCCGGGCGACGTGATGCTCAAGCATCACAGTCTGAACTGAAACTGAAAGCACTAAAACCAATTTATAAATCAAGATCAGGTTAAGTGAATAAATAAGGATCAGAATTTATCAATCAAGGTCAGGTTTAAGTGAAAGAAATAAAAACCTCCATAAATAATAAGGTAAACACCAACGCCCCGCTTTGAGAGCCTGAAACCAGGCTTGAGGCTCCGGTGTTTGAAAAAGTGGGCAAAGTTGTGGCAAAAGACTCTCTCTTCTCCTTTTGAGATAACAAACAGGGCCCCAGACTCCCAACCCCTCTGCTGATTTCACCTGCTGGACCACGGAAAGGGGAAACCCTCCAATAATATAAGAGGCTTCCTTAGGCTGGAAGAAGAAAACATTCCCTGCGGACAGAAGCCTTTCCCCCTTTGCACACAGCTCTTTTAAAGCATTTCAGTTATTAGCCGACAGGCCAGCTCTTTTCTGTTCATGGGGGGGGAGGGGGGGGGTATGAACTGACCCTGAAATACTGCCAGAGATCTGGAGCCTGTTGCCATCTGCTTAGTACTAGGCAGAGCCCATGAAACTCACTGCATGTATGCGCAATTCTCTCTAGAACATGAGTAGCCCCAAAGCGCAACACTTCTTTTATTTTATATCTTTAATATATTTATTAATGACCTGGAAAAGTGAGTAAAAAGTGAGGTGACCCAATCTGCAGATGGCACAAAGATATTCAAGGTAGTTGAAACCTAAGTGGACTGTGAAGGATTGCAGGAGGATCTTGCGAGACTGGGCCTCCAAACGGCACATGCAATTTGATGCAAGTGCAAAGCGATGCACAGAGGGAAAAATAATCCAAACTAATTATTTGGAAAGGGATAGAGAATAAAACTGAAAATATCATAATGTCTCTATAGAAGGCTATGGTGCGACTGCACTGTAAATAGTGTGTGCAGTTCTGGTCACCTTATCTTAAAAAAGATATAGAAGAAAAGGTACAGAGAAAGGCAACAAAAGCGATAAAAGGTATAGAACGGCTCCTGTACCCAGAGAGGCCTGATAGGCTAGGGCTCTTCAGTTTGGAGAAGGGATAACTGAGAGGAGATATGATAGAAATTTATAAAACCATGAATAGTGTGGAATGAGTAAATAGAGAACGGTTATTTACCCTCTCAAATAGAACTAGGGGTCATCCCATGAAACTAACTGGTAGCAGATTTAAAACAAATAAAAAAGGAGTATTTTTTCACTCAACACACAATTAACTTGTGGAATTTGTTGCCACAGGATGTGGTCAAGGCCAGTAGTATAGCTGGGTTTAAAAAAGGATTGGCTATGTTCTTGGAGAGCAGCTATTAGCCAAGTAGGTTTGGGGACATAACCTCTTACTGTCGGGTGCTGGGAGCGAACAACAGGGAATGGATCGCCCCAGTTTGACCTGCTGAGTACTTCTCCCAAGGGACCGAGATTGGCCACTGTCAGAGACAGGATGCTTGGCCTGATGGATCATTGGTCTGACCCAGTATGGCACTACTTATGTTCTTATGAGGGAGGGGAGACTCACCTTCTAGGAGAGAAGGCTTGAAGTTTGTCTCCAGAATGTCAAGCCTTCCATACTTGTAAATCTGGGGGAGGAAAAAAAACAAGAGATCAGAAAAATCAGGAAATTAAAAACTCTCAAACTGAAAATACAGGAAACAATAGCACCTTGAAAGCCTCTTACTAGTCTCAAGGCCTCGTCCCAGGCAGCCCCTTCCAGGAGCAGAAGGATGGCCTCTTCATAGTCCTGGAAAAGGAGGAAGCAATATAGCTCACCATCATCAACAAAAAACATACATTATCCCAACATGGGGAGTGAAGATTCCAAGCAGGGCCCAGCCTGCCCCGGACGTCTTGCCCCTTGACATCAGAAGCATGAGAGGCCCCTAATGGGGCCAAGGAGAGCTACCCTACAAAGGCCCATCCCTCCCCCAGCCTGTTCCTGCCCCTGCTTTACCAGCCCGCGATTAGGATCAGATTAAGTTTGACGGGAACCAGGGATGCAGACTAGCACGGCTGCCGCCAACCAGCTGTTTGGCGCCAGGGAACAGCCCAAATTCTGTCAGGGAGGAGACTGGGGCTGCTGTGTCTAGCAGCAAATGGCAGCCTGGGGAAGAAATCAGAACCCCTGCTTTCACTCCCAGGCTTACATTTGCTTATTCCTCCTTAAAACGGGGCATGGTACGGCTCCCAAATATTATTAAAGTTTTTATATAGCGCCATCAATGTACTTGGCACTGAACTATCATGAGAGACTAGTCCCTACAAACTAGGAGACGCAAGGGAGAGGGGAACATAGGGAAAGGCGGGGAGACATCCACAAGGCTGAATAGTCGCAGGTGCGTGCAATTGGGTTGGTTATACTGTGTTATAATGTGGGTGCAGCATAGTTTCCTATTCACACACACACCCCACCACCCCCCCAATTTATGATTGTATAAACCTTCCAAAACCTAACAAGGTCCCATTGATGATCTTTGACTAACAAACCCTTTCTAATAGCACATGGCTAGGTTTAGTGTCTCCTTGTAAAAGATGAACAGTTTCCCTGGCCTATAACTTCTTTGGCTTCCAACCCTTCCTCCACAAACAAAAGTCATGCTCCCTGGTGTTTCTCATGTGAACGTGTGTTCACTGCACCAGAGCAAAGGCATAACATAAGGTTCTCACAGTCCAAAATGCCTTCTGGCCAAAAGAAAACGGTGAGGGTTTCTTGTTAGCTGAACCTCTCCTGCTATCCACAGCTCTTTTGCCCTATTTTCTTGGGGCATATTAAATGCAGAACTAAAAATAATTTTGAAACTAAAGCGTAAGGGTTCTGGATTACATTGTAAAATGACCCACTCCATCTTCAATTTTAAATATTAAAGGGGCCAATCCTAAACCCTCGCATGCGCACACAAGTTACGTGCAGTTTGCGTGCACGTTATATTCCCCATAAAGGGGATGCGAGCGCGTTGCGCACGTTGCATGTGCCGAGTGCGAGCACCACACAGGGCTTAGGATCGTCCTCAAAATAATCATTTTAGGAAACACTCCATGAATCTGACTGCAAATTTAAAACAAATAAAAGGAAGTCTTTGTTCACGCAATGCACAATTAACTTGTGGAACTTGTTGCCAGGGGAGGCAGTCAAGGCTGGTAGCATAGCTGGGTTTTTTTTTAAAAAAAAGGTTTGGATAAGTTCTTGGATGATAAGTCCATTAATGGCTATTAGCCAAGTAGGTTGGGGAATGTAACTTCTTACTGTCAGGAGCTGGGAGCGAATGGCAGGGAATGGATCACTCCATTATGACCTGTTGGGTACACTTCCGAAGTGACTGAGAGTGGCCACTGTCAGAGACAGGATACTGGGCTCAATGGACTTCTGGTCTGGTCCAGTTTGACATTTCTTATGTTCTTATTTGTGTCTGAGATTTCTCATTACTTCTTCCATCTAAGTATTTTGAATTAATTCTCACAACACCCCTGAGAGGCAGGTATTTGGAGACGGTTTTCACAGGTTACATCAGCCACACAGCTATGTTTCTAAACCGGCATTCATGGGAATGCTCAATCATAGGTCCCACTAGATGCCAAATTGGGGGCAGCTGCTCTTCAAAACACTGGTGCAATTGCTGATGTTTATGGCTATAGATGAGCCAATGCAATGTGGGAACACTACCCCTGCAGCAGCGCGGGACTCTTCCTGCCAAGACGGCTGCAGGAAGACTCAGAGGGTGCTATTGCTGCCATTAACAAACTGACCAGTGCCAAAACACTTGCTGGATAGAGGCCCTGGCTCCTGCAGGCAGAGTGCGAGGGCACTCCCGTGGGTTGCAGATCAGTTGTCTGATGAAAAGAATGCTTTGCCACCAAGCAGCAGGAGGCCCCACTCAGCCAGCCCATGGTAGCTCTGACCCCAACCAGGGCTGAAGCATGAAACCCCACGACACAGCTAGGGGATTTTCCTTGTGTGCTAAACTCAAGACTCTTGTTTCAGACAGATTTTTCACATTTGTAAACCCCAGCAAAAAAGACAAGTGACTGGTTCCAAAGTAACAGCAGTTCTCAAACTGGGGGTGCAAAAGAAGGAGCACAGGTGACAGATACTTAGCTCCACTGAGCGAGCTAGGGTGACTTTCCAAAATGATGGAGCAAGGGGGAGAGAGAAGCAGAGAACAAAGGAGAAAAGCAACAGAAGGGTGGGAAAAGGGAGAAAGGGAACAAAGTGTGTCTAGGCATGTGTAGGTAGGGACCTCAGCTACCACAGACAAGCATCAGAGTAATAGTTTACAAAGTCTGAAATCCACTGATCTATAAAGGCATATGGCAGAGCTCCCAATTTCCAAGACCTGTGCTTGAAACATGTAACGAATGACAGATATTAAAGCTCAGGAAAGCTGCAAGAACGGGACAGCAGGGGAAGGTCCCCAAATGAACCTAGGCATTGGCTGAGAAGGCAGAGGGAGCTGCCACATGTTCCATTAAGGCTCCATTTCTTAAATGTTTAATAAATTATGGATATAGATTCAAGCCGTGACCTTATGGTTACATGCAGCCTCAGGAATGGTGGACACTAACTACTGACCATATTATCACGAATTTCTGGTCGTTTATTAGTATGACTACTACTAATAATTTCCATAGCGCTACTAGGCATACGCAGCGCCTTTGCAGTCACGGATTTTCAGAGACAGGTCCCTGCCCAGTGGGCTTACAAGCTAAGGCTGCTTTTATACGAGGCGCTGAAGTGCCTCCTGAATCCTGCGTTGAAAGAAAAGCCGGCGCGGGGAGCGTTTCCATGCTCCCCACGCTGCTGGAAGTGACATGCTCCCTGTTGTCGGCAGTGGCCCTGCCGCTGCTGGCAACGGGGAGCACATCACTTCCGGCAGCGTGGGGAGCATGGAAATGCTTCCCGCACCGGTTTTTCTCTCAACACGGGACTCAGGAGGCACTTGTAAAAAAGCCGCCTCAGATGGACAACAATGAAGGGAACACAGGGACAGACAGACACACACACTCCCATTTTACAGATGGGGAACCGAGGCTGAGAGGTTGCGACTTGCCCAAGGCCACCCAGTGAGTTCATTGGCTAGGGGGTGAGATTTGAATCCTAGTCTCCCAGGGCCAAAGCCAGCACCTTATCCACTACACCACACTGGCTAGAAATGGAACTTTATATTCAAGTGTGACCAGGAAAATGCTGCCCGTAGATGTTCACTCTTTGGGAAAGGATCGGTGAGGTGAAGCTTCAGTTCTTTTTGTCACCAGTGCCCCGGCAGTCAGAGCAGAGAGGAGACAAGCTAGCCCCTGGTTCAGAGACTGGGTGAGAGGTGGGGGAGGAAGTTACCTTTGCATACTGCTCTAGGAGTACTGCGGCATCCATGTGTTTCCTCTGTTCAACTAGCTTCCCTAGAAGAGTGGAGAGAATTCAGTATTTCCAGAACAGCTGGTCTTTTGGGTCCAAACTAGAACAAAGTATTGCAAAAGCTCTTCCACAGAAGTGGGTTCTGCAAACTCCTTGTCCTTGATGCTGAAGAGGCAAAGGTGTCTCAGGCTAATCTGCCACTGATGCTTTGCTCATCATGGGACTATGAGCAGCTAAAGCAGTTATGCATCTTCCTAGCAGCTAAGCGCACTGGGACTGATCCTGATGCTGCAGAGAAGCAGCTGAAAGGATGCTGTACAATGGTGCACTGCTTTAGAAGTACAATACATCCTCCGAATCCGGCCACCAAGAAGCAGGTACTCTATTTGCCCAGATGACAGCCAAAATGGGTACCTGCAAAAAATGGGCATACCCATCAAAATGGTGGTACCTGAACCATTTCAGATGGGTCAGGTGCCAAACAGTACCTGCTTAATGCCTGCTGAGTTACCCACATATTCAAGTTACTAATTTTCCATTTACCAAGATCCCATTTTTCGGTCTTGCGCCATTTTACCAAGTTACCTAAATTTACTGTTTTTCCGTGCACTCATTCGTCCATTGCTCCACGGCCTCATGCGTGCGCGTGCACGACAAAAATGATGAAACACAGAAATTCAGGAAGATGCAAGAATGGTAACATGGTTAAACCAGAGTGGGTCAGTAAAATGGAAAATATTGCCTGCAGGTACAGAATCTGCTACCTGTTTCAGCTCTAGTGCAGATAACTAGAGGGTATTCAGTGTTGATCAGATGCTAAGCACTGACAGCAGCGGTCAGCTAATGCATGCTTCTCTGTTCTGGGTATGTTATGCACCTCCTGGGAACAGCAGGGAAGAGACAGCACGGCCAAAACAGAGAAAATCTGGACTGTAGAGGTTTGACAGTGTATAAGCCCCAAGTCTGGCCTTTCAACATTTCCTCATTTTGGAAGCACAGTTTCTCTCTGCAAGTGAAAAGGTTCCATTCTGGTGCAGAGTCCAAAGACTCCGGGAACATGGCTGAAAACTGCACCCCAGCAGGGCTGCACTGCTTCATGCTGGGTATGAGAAGCATCATGCCACTGGGATGCTTACCTGCCATCCCCCTGGCCAGACTAGCGAGCTTATCCTCCGTGTGGCGAAGCTGCGCCGCCATGCAGAGAGCCTGCTGCCAGCTGCCGCTGTTCACAAAGGCATCCAGTGCTTTCTCAAATGCCCCACAGCGGGCAAAAATCAGGCCGGCTTGCTCTGGCAGATGCTTCTGGTTCAGATACTCTCCGTATGCGTCGCCAACAGCCTGGAAGAGGGGCACAAGCGGGAAGACAAGCAGCTGGTTATAACGGATTTGGAAGGCCATGGTATCGGTGTTGCTTACGAGCAGGGGCCCATATTTCACTGCATTTTCCCCGTTGCTGCCAACCAAGAAAATGCAGTGAACACGGGTCCCTGCTTATGGGTTGGGACAAGAGCATCTCACTCACCTTGTACTCCTGGGTGTCTGATGGATACAGCTTCAGGGCTTCGTTATATAATTTCTGATCCTTCACCAAGTTCAAAAACTCTGTGAAATGCTCTGGACCTGAGAGGGGAACAATTCCTTTCCTTGTAGTGGTGCAAGTATAACAGAAAGGCCTTGTATGTGCTAAGTGCCCACCAGCCTGTGTTTACTGTAACAAGAGTTGGTTAGCTAAGCTCAGGGGCGGATTGGCCATTGAATGCACCGGGAGGATTCCCGGTGGGCCGGGGCCAGGCTGGGGGCCGGTCATGCTGTCTTTTTAAAAATTATTCTTAACAAACCAACCCAAAAAATTGTTGGTCCTGACCCCTGTAGGGTTGGGTTGTGTTGGAGGGGAGGGGGAGGGCTTACCTGACTCTCCCTCTTAGTAGCGCTGAAGCAGCAGCGGGGACAGCGATCGGGCTGGGAGATAAGGCTGTTTGTTTACAAACAGCTCCTGCCCATGTGCTGATCAGAAGGTTGCTACCTTGTAAAGAAGGTTCTTCGAGATGGCTCCCAACATTCTCACAACTGGGTTGTG
>QEPC01006122.1:1952212-1984118 GCA_003113815.1 Sphenodon punctatus | reverse complement strand
TTTCTTGCAAGCCTCTCCACCCCTGGTGCCTGGAAGTCTGCTCCTCAGTGACTGACACCTCCCTGTCATGTTTGACCTTCCAGTGAACCTTTTTTTGCCACCCGAACTCATCTGAACGCGATCCGAACTGACCGAACTGTTCGGCCATTTCGCCGTTCGGTGTCTTCACGTTCGGGTTCGAGTTTGGTCATCCAAACAGGCCGAGTTCAGGCCGAACTCTGAACTGCCGAACCGCGTTCGCTCATCCCTAGTTGCAGCAGATTGTCTCTTCGTTAACAGGGTCGCCCTTTTCAAAGCTCTCATGCACCTCTCTCGATCTCAATGCCACATAAACTACATATGGAAGACTTGCTGCAGCTCCCTTTAATATGCCCCCTTTAGGCAGATTTATTCCTCATAGTTCTCACTTTTTCCAAGCTGGTGGAAGGCCCTTGAAAGCTTGCCTAGGACACTTACCACATTTGCTGAGATGATGGAGCGCTTTCTGGTACCTTTTCAAATGTTTGTCTATGCTGTAGTGCTGGTAATTTTCTTCCATTTTCTTAAGGCTGTTTAAAAAGGGAAGGTACTCTTTAGGGTCCTGAAAGGAAAAAAAATAAAATAAAAAAATACTGTCACTGTATTTTCTTTTGTAATTTGAAACGGGAGCTGGGGAAGAGCAAGAGAAAGCTCTTTGGCAGATGATAAGCAGCTGTTGGTCAAGGCAGCAGTACTTAGACCTTCTCTGAGGTACTTGGGGTTCCTTCACTGAACACATAAATGCACCTTCTCCCCCTTGAAACCCTGCCCTCCAACTGTTCCCCACCATTTTGGAAATTCACCCTTGCTCAGAGCAGAGTTTGGGGGCTTGGCAGCTCCTTTTCAACTCCCCTGCCTCAGGGAGATACGTTCTACACCACCCGGGCTGAGAAAGACAGGTTATTATCTGTAACTGTCATTCCTCGAGATGGGTCACAGCGCATTCCCAATTGTTGGAGTGCGGCTGCTGCAGCTTATCTCTATTGGCTTTTTCAAAGCAGTCTCCAGTGTGGAATCGGTCCCGCCTCTTCCTGGCACAAGGAGTCGCATGTGCCTATATAAGCTATTATATAAGCTATATTATATATGGCAAAGCTATATAAGGGGCGGAGATGTTCTGGTCTCAGTTCCTGAAATCGCTGTGACAGAGTATTAATTTATTTTAAGAAAATTTCAGATAAAAGGGAAAGTGAGTGGGATGTGGGAATGCACGGAGCCATCTCGAGGAACAACAGTTACAGGTCAGTAACCCGTCTTTTCTCCTCGAGTGGCTGTGCGCATTCCCAATCATTGGGAATGAGTAAAAAGCAGTGCCCCCAAAGGGAGGTGGGCAGAAATTAGCTTAAAACAGAATTTAAAACTGTTCTCCCAAATTTTGCATCTCCCCGCTCCACCAAGTCTAAACAGAAGTTGATAGTGTTTGGTGAAAGTATGATAAGACGATCATGTGGCTGTTTTACAGATGTCAGTTATAGGGACATACCTAAAGGAAGTTGTAGTGGTGGACAGATCTGGTAGAATGTGCCCTAACATTCTGCAGAGGGGACAGGACTTGTAACGTGTAACAAGAAGAAATACAGTTTGCTATAATCTTGGGAAGTCTTTGGGAAGATAACTGTTTTCCTTTTAGGGCCCACTGAACAGATATAAACAGGTTATCATCAATTCTAAAATCCTGTGTTCTAGACACATAGAAGGCTAAAGCCCTTTTTACATCTAAGGTATGCAATTTGCCTTCCATAGGTCCCGAATGGGATCTAGGGGGGAAAAAAACAGGAAGGCATAAATCTTGACTAAGATGGAAAGGGGAAACCATTTTGGGAAGAAAAGTAGTATCTAGTTGCAAATCTACTTTATCCTTATGGCAAGTAAGGAAATGAAGAGAATTTCTTAAGGCTGCTAGTTCACTAACTCTGCATGCAGGCATAATAGCAACTTTACCTCTCCTTTTCAGCTGTCCCAGACCTGGCAGTCTCGGTGCTTACCTGGTGTTTGATGGCTGTGGGGGATTGGATGAGTGTGAGCCGTCTAAAGCTGAATCCCGACAAGATAGGGGTGATGCTGGTAGGAGGGGCGGAGGGAGTGGTGGCACCTGTCATTGCTGGGGTCTGCCCTCTGTTGGTCCCGCAGTTTTGGAGTCTGGGGGAGCTCCTTGACTCACAGCTCCGCCTGGATGCCCAGGTGGCAGTTGTGGCGAAGGGAGCGTTCTGCCAATTACATCTGGTGCAATAGCTTCAGCCATATGTCTCAGACTCCGACCTAGCCACCATCATCCATGCTTTCATCACCTCAAGACTGGACTACTGCAACGCACTCTATGCAGGGCTACCTTTGGTGACAGTCTGGAAGCTGCAGTTGGTGCTGAATGTGGCAGCCTGCCTCCTTACAGGGATGGGTCGTCACGAGCACCTTACACCTGTGTTCCAGTCTCGGCACTGGCTGCCTATAGTCTTCCGGGTCCAATTCAAGGTGTTGGTTTTTACCTATAAAGCCCTATACAGCTTGGCCCTCGCTTATCTGTGGGATTGCCTCATCCTCCAGGTCCTGGATCAACCCCTGCGGTTGGCCGGGGGCGCCCTTGTTGGGGTCCCCCGAGTGTCTTGGGTATGGACAATGAGAAGGCCTTCTCAGTGGCTGTACCACAGCTGTGGAACTCCCTCCTGACAGAGGTCTGCCTGGCCCCAAGCCTTCCCTCTTTCTGTAAAGAGTGTAAGACCTGGCTGTTCCGTCAGGTTTTTGGCGAAGGAGACGGGGGAGGGAGGAGAGTTAGGTAGACATGTACATGAAGCAGTGTGATGCTGGGATTGTAATTTGTGATGACCCAGAGCTGGAATGGATGGAAGTAAAGCTGGGCATAAGGTGTGAGTAGGGTTGCTGATGCTAGAAGACCCATCAGTTGTAGAAAGTACTTTATTCTGTTTCTTCGATGAATCTGAAGGGTTTGGATCACGTCTCTTATAAGAACAAATCAGTTGTGAGGCAAAAATATCTTCTGCATTGGAGAATGGATCCGAGGAACTGAATGACCTGCACTGGTCCCAAAGCAGACTTACTTGTGTTTATTATGAATCCTAATCATTGGAGAAGATCGATTACAATGTCCCAATTTTCTTGGAGTTGTGATCAGGATGTTGCTCTTAGTAGTCAATTGTCCAGGAAAGGAAATACATGAATCTTTTGCCATTGTAGGGCTGCAGCGACCACCGACACTGTCTTAGTAAAGACCCTTGGGACTGTAGAAAGACCAAAAGGAAATGAAATTGAAAACGCAGGTCATTGATAGTAAATCTGAGGTATTTTCTACGGTTAGGATGTGTTGGCACATAAAAGTACGTATCCTTCAAACCCAGAGCCACAAACCAGTCGTTTTCATTTAGCGATACTAATAGATTCAGGATGGTTAGCATTTAAATTTAAATCTCTTAAATTTATTCAGCCACCTTAAATCCAGGATGGGTCTCAGGCCCTTATCCTTTTTCAGTAAAAGAAAATATCTTGAGTAAAATCCTCTGCTCTGAAATCTTTCTGGAACCTCTTCAATAGCCCCTTTTTTAGAAGGGTGAGCATTTCTTTATATAACTGTCTTGTGAGAGGTGTCCCTAAAGAGGAATGGAGCAGGGGGATTATTAGGTGGTAATGGTTTAAACTCAACTGACTATTATCCATACTGAATTATTTCCAATATCCAGCCATCAGGTGTTATGCTTCTCCAGGTTGGCAAGGTGGAGGTTAGTCTGGTGGACATGTCAATGACTGGTATTGGGCTCTGGGTGCAAACGTTAAACACAAGACTTTTGCTGGGATCCCTGGGTGTTATCTCCCTTTTTTTTTGGGGGGGGGGGGGGTCTATTATGCTGGTGCTGCCTACATTGTCTACCTTGTTGATAAATAGCAAGGTTAGTGCTGATCGCGTCTTTAGTAATAAGAGTAATTATTTTGTTTATAAGATCTACAGCAAAAGGAAGAAGGCTGGTTTAAGTACCTTTTCCTTGAATCAGGAACAATCTTTAACTTTAATGCTGTATCCGAGATATTCTTCACCTCTTCTGGCATTTCATTGGTAGCATTTGCAAAGAGCCCAAGTCCACCAAATGGTAGGTCCTATATTTTAGATTTGGTCTCAGCAGGCAAAGCTGTAGACCTTAACCATGTGCTTTGGCATTGGGTGAAAACAGACATGATGCTAGCCACCCTTTAACCACACTTGGTGGTCATTTATGCATGTTTCAGGGCTGCATAGGGCACCAATACAGCCCTGCAACATGCATAAATAACCACCAAGGGTGGTTAAAGGGTGGTTAGCGTCATGTCTGTTTTCACCCATGGTGTAACTGCACATGCAACATTCCTAGCACCACACTCAGCTATGTCTTTTATTGCTTTAAGTTGAAAGCATACTACTGTTCGGCCCTCCTTCGCAAGTGCAAGATGCTCCTGTCCTGCTTGGTTTAGGAGGTTCTTTGCTGGCCTCTAATGTCTTTTCCCATAATGCATGTTGATAGCCCAGAAGAGCAGACAGGTAGTTAGCTATGCGTATGGTAAGTGTGGCAGAAGCAAAAACCTTTCTACCAGCAATGTTCATATGCCTTCCTTCTCTGTCCATAGGAGAAGTAAGCTAGATGATGCTTGACATGGTTTCTCTGAGGATGCCACCATAACTAATGAGTTTGGGGGTGGATGTTTGAAAAACATAGATTTATCATCAGGTGCCAAGTGGCACAACCCATTAGCATGAGCGTTGACTGCTGGATTAATCACGGAATCATAGAGTTGGAAGGGACTTCAGAGGTCATCTAGTCCAACCCCCTGCTCAGTGCAGGAAATCCACAGCTACAGCATCCCTGACAGATGGCTGTCCAGCCTTGGTTTGAAAACCTCCAGTGAAGAAGAGCCCCCCACTGCCCTAGGCAGTCTGCTCCACTGTCGAACAGCTCTTACCATTAGGAAGTTTTTCCTAATGTTTAGCCGAAATCTGATTCCTTGTAGACACCGGCATTGCCCATAGATTGAGGACACTGTTCCTATGTCCTCAAAAAAGGGGACAGTTATTTTGTCCTGGATCATCTCTGGAAAGGATGGCGGTGCCGCTGGGGCCTTTTTAACTATTTTGACTAGCAGTCTTGGCATTGCCATGTTCAAGCGTCACAACATTTTCTTCAATCCTCTGATGGAAGTGGTTCTAGCAATGGGACTATGACATCTAGTAAGGGTGCAGGAATTGTATAATCAGAGTGGAGAGATTCATCTGACATTGAAGGAAGAGTCTCTTCTACAGAGTCAGAATTTAGATGGTTTAGAGGTTGGACCAATCATTTCTGACAGCAGGGGTTCAGGAGCTAGTGTAGAGTCTTGTACATTTTCCTCCTGATTGGTAAGAGAAGTGGTTCGTTGAGAAGTTTGTCGATCCAAGTTCTGAATCCTACTAGTGGATCTTGTTGGTGATGTGTGGTGTAAGCTCTTATTGTGGCTGCAACAGATAGGAGAGCTAGGTTGCGAACAGGAGAGTGAGAAACATCTTCTCCAGCAGCATCTAGATCTGCACAAGTGTATGGCGCATGCAGAACAATGATGTGACCACTGTCTGTACCTGGAATGATGTGATGAAACACTTCCTGGGGAGAATCCAGGTGCTGGCCCAGTGCTTGTAACGTGGGGAATATAGTCGCTTGAACACATCAGGCTCCCTGGTGTGGGGAGAAAAATGTCCTACAGAGACTTCCTCACACTCTAGTCTAAGTAAGAGGAGTCCAAGTGTATGCTTCCAACCAGTGTTGAAGGCTGCTCGGAGTTTTCAGCAGCTGATTAGGAGGATGAGACTGTGGTAGTGATAGTCTAAGAAATTGCCTTATTTTTTGTCAAAGTATTTGGTCAGTGGTCTGAGCTGTTGAGAGGATACAGTGCCGATGGTGCTGCTGGGATATGCGTTTGGGGCTCATGCTGCTCCGTGTCTTTTTCCAGTGCTGTTGGAGCCGATGGTAAGATGGGAACCGATAAAATCTCGGGGTTCTGGCGAGGTGTCAAGTCAGTCCTTTTCTTCTTCGTAGTGGGATAAGAAGAGTCGCTGTCTCTGCGCTTGTGCGGCTCCTGGGATTAGTTCCGCTTTTATTTTTTGTGTTTCCCTGGCACCACAGGTTCCTTTCTCTGTTGTCCTGCACGGTGTGGTTAGTGTCTAGCTCCAGAGGGAGTGGTGCCGATCAGTGTCATTATGTGCTGAAGTGCCGGAGAAGGCAGAATCATCCCAGTCTTCTCCTGAGGCAAGTTTGTTTGAGGATCAGACGTACAGAGGAGCTGCCGCCGGAGCAAACGCTTGCTGCATCAGGGTAAGCCGTAATCTGGCGTGTCTATCTTTAATTGCCTTAGGGGTGAGGCTTTTACATGCGACACAGTCGGAAGACGAATGACCCTCACCAAACCAAACCAGGCATTTATCATGCAACTCCGTCTCGGAGTATAGCTTGCTGCATCAGGGTAAGCCGTAATCTGGCGTGTCTATCTTTAATTGCCTTAGGGGTGAGGCTTTTACATGCGACACAGTCGGAAGACGAATGACCCTCACCAAACCAAACCAGGCATTTATCATGCAACTCCGTCTCGGAGTATAGCTTTTGCATTACTTAAAGCTGCCCTTTTTTGCGACATTTTAAGTATTAGGAACAAAATGAACAACAATTAACTATAGTATGGTATTGTAAGAAGTTGCATAAGGGGGAACAAACTAGGGAAACTATTCTAACTAAGGAGAACTTTGTTTGTTTTTTTAAACAACTATCTAAGCCAAGAACCAACAATTAACTACTAACTAAACAATTAACTAAAGGCTAGCTATGTGTTTATACATCTTTTAGGTAAAATATCACAGAATCGAGGAGAACGGAACATCCCCGCCCCTTATATAGTCTTGCATAGGCACACACGACGCCTTGTGCCAGAGAGGGGCGGGGCTGATTCCGCGCTGCAGACTGCTTTGAAAAAGCCCACGAAGACAGGCTGCGGAAGGCGCATCCCAATGATTGGGAATGCACGCAGACACTCAAGGAAGAATCACTGTTTAGGGTGGGAAGCTGGTGATGGGCCAAGCTGAGCTTTTCAGGTGGGGTAGGGGGACTGGATAAACTGTGGCAGACAATTACACAGCTTGCTCTACAAGTCAATTTCTTTTTTGCTTTGGGCTTACACCAGGGGTGGGGAACCTTTTCTTTCTGTGGGTCACTTAGAAAATGAATACAAGCTCTGAGGGTTGAATAGGAGTTGGCAGCAGAGGCGCTTAAAGTGTGTGCTCAGGATGGGGGAAGGAAGACAACCTTCATAAACAACTCCCACATAAATAACCAAGCAAATAAGAAAATTGGGCACTTACCTCTGAATTTTCCTTCTGCAGGGGATCCTCCTGGCCGGCCAGTCAGGGCAGTAGGGTAGATCCCGCCAACTACCACTAGGAGGCAGACAATTAACTTTTCTAGACCCTATCCCCAGGGATCTATCCTTAGCTCTCCAGTCTTACCAAGCCTTATCAACCTGCTCGTCTGTTAAACTATACTTAGTTTGTGCTACCTAATTTCCTAACGCTCTTAACTAGAGAACTGAAAAGGCAAAACTATTTTAACTCACTCTCTCCCATTTCTCAAGACCAACTAACTAACAGGGTTGGTTTAAGAATTAGGGGTCATGGCAGCAGAGTCGCGATCAGACACCACAGAGTTATACTCACTCCGGGTGGGGACTGGCCAGTCAGGAGGATCCCCCGCAGAAGGAAAATTCAGAGGTAAGTGCCCAATTTTCCTTTCTCCTGGGAGACCCTCCTGGCCGTCCAGTCAGGACAGTAGGGACGTACCGAAGCAGTACCCCAGTCCAACATTATGGGAGGGTAAATGGAGAGAGATCAACCAGCAGAAACTGTGTAGTCCTCTCGGCAGCGCCTCTGTTCAGAGGACTGCCTGGAGGACTCTTCTCCCAAAGGCTGCGTCCATCGAGTCCTGCAGTGAAATCCTATAGTGTTTACTGAAGGAATGCACCGAGGACCAGGTCGCAGCTCGACATATTTCCCCGTAGGAAGCTGCATTTCTGAAAGCTTGAGAGGTCGCAGCTCCCCTAAGGGAATGTGTGAATATCCCATTAGGATGGATTTTTCCTGCCGCCCTGTAGGCCTCTGAGATACAAAGGGTCATCCATTTGGCTATTAATGCCTTGGATGCTTTCATTCCCTTCCTTTGAGGGTTGTACGAGATGAAAAGGGCCGAAGTTTTTCTAAATGATTTAGTTCTGTCTAGGTAGATTTTTAGAGCTCTCCTAACGGCTAGGGTGTGCCAGGTCCGTTCTAACAGATGCCCTGGATTGGGGCAGAACGATGAGAGACTCACTTCCTGCTCCCTATGGGAATGGGAATCTACCTTGGGACTAAAAGCCGGGTCCAACCTGAGGACAACCGAGGACTCCTCAAAGGAGCATAGAGCTGGGTCCATGGACAGAGCTCCCAATTCTGATACTCTTCTGGCAGAGGTAATCCCTATGAGGAACACTACTTTGATGGATAAATAGTAGAGAGAAACCTCCCTCAACGGTTCAAAGGGGATCCTGGTAAGAGCCTCGAGGAGGAGGTTCAAGCTCCAAGAGGGGAATCAATGAACTACCGGGGGAGAAATAATTCTGGCTGCCCTGAGAAAACGCTTTATATGGGGGTGACTGGATACCCTGCATCCCTTTACTGTGAATAGCACGCTATTAAGTGCTGCTACTTGTCTCTGTTGATATGATGTTCCTTTTCCCAAGGAAGCCATTTCCCTTGTGTCGACAAGTTCAGTGCATGTGCTCCCCAGCCGTGGAGACTCGTGTCCGTTAGGGTTGTAATCTCCGGATCTGCCAGTGGCATCCCGGGGGAGAACCGGGATGGATGCAACCACCATGTGAAGGACTTCTTCAGACCGTTTGGTATCAGGATTCATGGATTTTCCCCTTGAGTGAGGGTGTCTTGCCAAGGGCAAAGGAAACGCTGTAGAGGCCTGGCATGGAATCTGGCCCATTGTATGATCCCTAAGCAGGAGGTCATGGCTCCCAGAAGACTCACCAGGGTCTCGAGTCTATTTCTGCGAGCTTTCGTGATCTGCTGGATCAGGCTGGTGAGCTTCTCTGTTGCACTCTTGGGATTGGGGTTTACTTGCCACTTCCCACGCCGATCCGGCCTCCGCTGCAGCGAGGTATGCTGTGTTAGGTTCTCCCCGATGGGGATGGCCCCAAAGCACACCTCCTTCTGGGCTGCTGCTCCCGCTCCTCGGGGGGCCCCGCACCAACAGGGAAGGGGGCGCCCGGCTCTGCTCCAAAATCCCTTCAGTGAAAGGGGGTGAACAGGGAAAGGAATTTCTCCTCCCCCGACACCCAGAGCTTTCAATTCCTTTTAAGTTGTTTTCTTTCTTCAGCACTGTCTCACTTGGGAGACAGTCAGCCTGCTTCCTAGCAGTACCGTGGCAGACAAATGACTGGAGAGCTAAGGATAGATCCCTGGGGATAGTCTAGAAAAGTTAATTGTCTGCCTCCTAGTGGTAGTTGGCGGGATCTACCCTACTGTTCTGACTGGACGACCAGGAGGATCCCCCGGGAGAAAATCTTCTATTCTGACATCTAACTATGTATCAGATTCTAAAGGTGATTTATCTTCTGAATTGTACTTTGGGGTCCTTCTAGCAACGAACTAACATTTCAGATCTGAAAATTGACAGCTGTACATTTTTTGGTGGCCTTACTACACTTCAATTTATTATGTTAACTTTAATTTGCCAAGAACGCTAATCACAGTGGGTTCCTTTCCAGCATGATTTTCATCCGTCACCATTTTCCTCACTGAGTAGATGCTCCAGGATCTATGCTGTCATTTAGAAAGGTATTTCTAGTCTTAGAAGCCATGAAGAAAGGCTTGGCAACAGGGATGGAATTTCCCACCTGCTGATCAGCTGGCAGCATCTCTCCCAGAGACTGCTTAAAAGTGCTGAGTCAGCTTCAAGAGCAGCTCCTGAGCCAGCTGAGCAATTTCACACAGATCCTTTTTCAAACTAAACAAACTAGAAACTTCATATACAAGCCCCTTGTTGGTTAAGGCTGCTGCATGTACGGGAGACAAAGGAAAGAGCTGGACAGCCTAAGCCAGGGATGAAGAACCTTTTTCTCCCAGGGGTCATTCTGAAAATCGGTACAAGACCAAGAGCCACATAGAAGTTGGGGGCAGAGGTGCTTAAAGGGTGTGCTCGGGAAGAGGAGAGTCCAAATCATGGATCTATTCCCTATCCTTGTGTGCATGCACGCCTCTCTGCTCCATTATCCTGAGCTCAGTTTTTTGTTTTTAAAAAAAATTAATTTATCCTGAGCTATTTTAAAAAAAAAATTTTTATCCTGAGCGGAGTTTTAATGCTCAATGCTTGGGAGTAGAAAATGGATCCAGGACTTGGAAAGTGGCTGTATAAAAACTAGCCATGAGCCCGCTTTTGACCCCCGGACCTAAGGTTTCCTACCCCCTAGTGTGAGCTAACCACAGAGCCATTAGACTGGCCCCAACACTTTCCCTTTGTCACAGTCACAAGCCAAAATGCCTTGAAAAAGTCCCCTGCTGCTGATCAGGGTGGGCCTCCAACACACACACAGCAAGTGGCTCCCAACACTCAACAGCCCCATGAGGAGAGAAGGAGGGAGGGGTTCCATCACCCTGAGATCACATGGCTTCTGGATCTGCCATCACCACATGATGCATCCAGGCCTGTTCTATAGCTCAACAGCAGTAGCAGTTGCTTCCCTGCCTTTTCCAATCAATGTTCTGTGATGCCCCCAGTGGTCGCTCAGGCTGAAGCCCCAAATCCCTCCCTGTACACTCACAAATGAAGAGCTGCTGACAGCTGTGTGTGGGCCTGTGGCTTATCCACCACTACGCAATCCCCAATACACCCTCTCTTTCACTTTGCCCTGGTAGCCATGACAGCTGCCCTCCCCCAAAGAGGAACAAACCTGACTTCCCAGCACTGCGCAGAAGGCAGAGCAGGGAGTCCGGCGTCATGACATGTTGCCAGTGGGTGCTAGGTAAATCGGAGAAATGGATGGCAGAAGCTGGTATCTGGACACTAAGAGGGAGTAAATGACAACCAGTCCATCTTGGAAACTCTGGCAGTTTTTGCTTTAACACCCTGGGCAGCCACTATAGGAGCTGCATAGTGTTAGGCGTAGAAAGTGCTGGGTGAGGCAATGACTGACCTTCTTGGACTTCTCGGCCACCATGATGACTAGGTCAAAGTCGTACGTCCCCAGGGAGTGATTGTAAAGCTCACTGACGTCCACCAGGAGCAACAGGTATTTCAGCGCCTCTTCTGCGCTCACAGTTCCAGCAGCTGGCGAGGTGTTCTCTGTGATCATTTAAAATGGATTTCAAAAACCCAAACTCCATGGCAGGCAGCTCCCCCAAACTAGATGCTGCACAAACAGACTCTATAGGAACACACACTTGCTTGCTTAGCTGGCAAATAAGCATCACTATCTAGTGGCAGATTTATGATCCTGCTGCTTTAACTATTCCCTTCCCCTAGAGGTTCACCACAGCCTAAAGCCTAGGCATTTTCCAGAGGCAATGCAAGACTTATTTATTTAACCAGGCATTTGGTGGGTGGGGACAGGGTTGGGAGATTTGCTTTAACTGGATTTTTATGTAGCTTATATTTTATTGGGTTTCCACTTTTGTATATTTATACTTGTATTGCTATTTTATATTGTTAGCTGCCCTCAAACTTCATAGAAAGGCGGGATAAGAAATCCCAATAAAAATAAATAAATCTAGCCTTGTGCTAAGGTGAGAAGATAACCATAACGGCTCTAGCTGATCTCAGGGGGAGGGAGAAATGTAGCAGCTAGAAATGAAGGAGCACACGACATTTATCGAGACAATGGTGCAGAATGAACGAACACATAGCTACAGACTGCCGGACAAACATGTCTTGGCAATGCTCGCTCCAATGGAACAGTGACAGAAAAGGGGAATACAGACTGGGGAGGAGAGGCTATGCAGGTACCGGCGGGAAAAACCCCAAAATAGAATGTGTCGTCCTCTCACTGTCCCTCCAGCCTGCTAGGCAGATGCAAGAATTAAGAGCTACTGAAGTAACTGACAAGACTCACAAATGTTTAAGATAAAAAACAAAAATAAAAATAACGTGACCATCTAGGGATCTGCAGCAGTGTAGGAAACCTGTGTCTCTACAGTGCTGTCTCTGGTTTAGAGCCCTGTGACCGGACCCATCCTGCTGGGCATGTGATGGGACAGGCACGCTCCCAACCTGAATGGATATCCACTAGTGGAAAGCCCTGTCCCTTCCTTCCCCCACCACGGCACACATGAGGTCACAGTACTGTGTGGCAGTGGGAACACTTTAGCCCTGCCTCTTTTCTGATGTGTCCAGTGCTCAATAGGAGGCGGGGCCGCTTGCACACATGAGGTCTGGGCTCAAGCTCACTACACTTGGGCCCAGGCACAAATCTGAGGCCCAAGCAGGGCTCTAGTCTGGTTTCCATCTCTAACCAATAAAGTGTATTTAACAAATCCTGGCAAGCTTTAGTTCAGGGTAAATGATGCCAAGGATCCCCCCCCCCACCCCAATACCATACCTCGAAGCTCACGAACTCTCTGGAGGGCAATTTCCAGTTCCGGGGCACTCTTCCTGACATGGGATGTAAGGATTGATAAACAGTATCTGGAGAAAATAAAGCAACAGAGAGAGAGAGAAAGAGATAAAAATCAGAATTAGCAGGAAAAGTATCAAGGGATATAAATGCTACAAATAAATAAAACTTGTCCCCGTTTTCAGTATTACCGAGTGTTTTGTTGCACACTCTCTAATAGGAGGATTGAGGTTTATATCAGTTGGTTAGTTGGTTTTTTAAGAAGGAAAAAATGGTGTCAAGAATGTATTTGAGAGACAATGGCCTCATTCACACAACGCCCTCCTCACCTTGTAAACTGATTCCTTAAGCTGCATTTGCCTTGCCCCATTGTCTTGCATTTGCCTTGCCCCGGAGGGGAGAAATTTCTGCTGGGATGAGGAGTTGGGAGATGAGGTTGGGGGGGAAATATGTTTAAGGGTTTGTTGGGATGGGAGGGAACAGCGGCAGGAGGCAAATATTGGTGGGAATGAGGGTATGAGAATTAGGGAGGGGGTGCAGGATGTTGTTGACAGAAGATAGGGGGGAGTTGTGTATTGGGGGTGTGCCATGGGTAGGCTTCGGGGAAGTGATGGGAGATGAGGAAGAGGGGGAAGTATTTAGTATTGCCGATGTAGGGTTGGTGGGGCCACCTCCCCCTGGTGAGAGGGGGGTGGAGGTGGTCAGGTCTTCCCTGGTGGCAGCAGGGGAGGAGTTGGTTGTTGGTGGGACCTTCCCTGTTTCTGTAAGGGAGGTTATAGAATGGGATATAGGCTAAGTGTAAGAGAATGTGATCGTGGAGGGATATTGTTTTTGCTCTTTTTCCTTATTGCGTAAATTGTATATTATGTTAGTTGATGTGACAGTTGTTTTTGAGGTCCCTGCGTGGATAGCCCATGACACATATATTTGTATATTTTGTAAGCCTCCTCGAGTCCTATGGGAGAGAGGCAGGGTATAAATTAAATTTGAATTGAACTGAATTGAAAAATTACAGTGTGTTCACACAGATCCAATTCCCCCTGCATTTCAATGGCCCATTCCTGAAACCATGTGGCAAGGAGAAGGCCGTGAGAGTGATGAGAATTTCATACAAGACTCAGAATGTGGGTTTGTGTCACTACCCACTCTAAGAGCGTGTGTTGTGTGAACGAGGCCAAAGTTTCTGCCTGAGACAACAACTGGCATATACCAGATGTACAAACTGCAGTTTCACGATATCCATGTAGTCAAACAGAAAACTGGCTCTCTCACCAAATAGATCTCCCAGTCTCAACAAAGGACAAAACTAATTGTCCACAGTCTCTTTTGCGGGTAGGTTAGAATTGGCAATAACCAAGGTCTCCCATACTTATGAGGATTGATGTTTTCCATGGCTGCTCTCATGGCATCACAGATGAGGTCTACTTTCTTACAATCAGGACACTCCAAGACCTGGGCTCCACTAGGAACAGGCAATGGGTACATTGTCTTTGTAAAGTCTTCTTCTCTAGGAACAAACACACCAAGTAACAACAGCTGGGGCTCAGTGCATTCCTAGCCTACTACAAACAAGATGTATTTTTAGCTGAAGAATGATACTCACCTCAACTCGGTGAGAAACAAGTTGATGTAATTCACAGAATCAATTTGTTCTATGAAGGTTTCCACGTTTTCTAGGAAAACCTGAAATGAACAAAACCTTTTCAGTTTTGCTGCAGTAACTTTAAAAGAGCACATTAGAACTGCGTGCGTGCGCACCCCAAAACTGACCTTAAAGGCTGCATGCAAACATGCAAAAACACCACATTTCAATTCCAGAGCAGATACTAATGCCTTTGAATCATTTCTAGATACTGAAGTGTATACAATTTGCAGCAACACAGTCTATTCCAGGGGTTTTCAAACTTTTGGGACCAATGACCTACTCTCATCCTTCAACATTTTTCACAGACCAACCTGCAGCTGCTGGAGATGACTGAGGCCCTATGCGTGTTCACTTCAGGTTGGCCGTAGGTGCATAAGGCAGGTGGCTTCAGTCCCTGAAGTTGCTCTTGGCATCTTCTGGGGTAGTTGAGGGAATGTAGGGATGATGTTACACAGGTGCGCTGGCTACAACATTTCCATGGGCAGCACATGTGAACTACGAATCAAGCTGTTGCAGCAACACCAGCAGCAATGGAGACTAAAGTCCACTTTGGGGTAGCCTTAGCTGGTTCTACACGCCAGATTGTACTTACTGATTGTAAGCCACCCTGAGCCTTAATGGAAAGGGTGGCATATATGAAGTGTGGTGTTTTTGCAGTTTACATGCAGCCTTTAAGGTCAGTTTTGTGTGTGCACACACATATACATTTGATTAAATAAAAAACAAACAGATCTTAGAACCTCTTGGCTCAATCAAGCAGCCCTGGACCACTCCCAAGACGCTTTATTAATTATTATTATTATTATATATAGGGCCAGCAACATGCTGGGCTATGAACAGTCATGATTAGAGACAGGATCCTGCCCCTAGGGGTTTACAATCTAGAATGAACAAGGGAAGGTGCGCACAAGAAGGGACAGGGATACACTCATGAAGCTGGGAAGTTGCAAGTGCACATACAAGACAGGAGAGGGGATCCCAAAAGATGGTATAAGAAGAAGTATAAGAAGAAGTGTAAAGGAGCAACCTATGGGGGTGAGGAGTTAGGGAAGGCTTGATGGAAGAGAGGTTAAGGTTGCCAGGGAGGGAGCAAACTCATGCCAACACTTCAGTATCTATACATGGTAGAAATACCAGCACTGTATCAGAGAATGGAAAAAATTGAGGTGCCCCAACACGCAAGTTGGCAGGCAGATAAAGTGCCAAGTCAGCTTCTGAAAACCAACCACAAGATTCAGATATATCACACTGAAACCAAAGCACATTCCTTTGGAATCCTCCCAGTCCCTAACAATCCATCGCAAACTAAAACAATCCTGATAGTTACACACTTTACAACCAGCTGTGTCAAGAAGAGAACTGGTTCCTACCAGTGATTTATAGTACTGTGCCAGTTTCTAGAATACACCCAGTTTGAAAGCGAGAGAAGTTACATACAACACCTTCCTGGCCAGCTGCTCTCCCAAAACACAGATTCCGAGCATCTACATTCCTTGCATGGAACTGCTGTATCTATTCTGTCAACCTGCATCCAAGCAGGAGTTTGGACTAGATGACCCTTGAGCCTCTGATGCTCGTAGCTTGCTATACAAGACCTGGATTGATCAGTCTCTGTGAACAGCCAGTTACTAGTCAAGGCATGAAGAGGAGGAGGGTGGCACCCGAATAAGAAACGTGTCTGGGAACAGGGTAGGCGCTCGAGAATCCCATGGAGCCGTCTCTGATGTTTTTGGGATTTTTTGTATATATGTTTTTTATTTTTGTAATATTCTTAAATACAGTATTATCTAACAAAAATGTAACTTACTTATAATTATAAAACAGATAAATAAATTGGGACCTAGGTTACAGCTTCGGTCCCTATACTAATATATCCTATACAACTATCTTATTTGGTTTTATATTTTTTTAAGACACAACGTTACATTAGAGTCTATTGACTCAAAATCAGCTTGGATCATTTCCCATATACTGTTCCAGATTGCATAAAAGTTCTCCATTTTCCTTTGCAGTTCGGCTTGAATTCGCTCCATAGTCAGAGTCATCCAAAGTCTGTGTTGCCACTTTTTGATAGAAGGTTTTATTTTTGATTTCCAATTACATACAATAGTATGAATCGCTGCTAGTCGTAGCTGTTGACACGCGGTGATCCGGTCTTTAGTTATATTTAATTTTGGGAAGAGTCCCAATAGCGCAGTCTCAGGTGCTAGTGGAACTGTCGTTTGTGCAATTTTATTAATGTAGGTCCAGATCTCAGTCCAGAATTTGTTAATATACGGACATGACCACCAGCAATGTAGCCACGTGCCTACTTCAGAGCATCCCTGCCAGCACGATGGAGGATACTGCGAGTTCATACTGTGAAGCCTCTGAGGAGTGTAATACATCCTGTAAGTTGTTTTTATTTGCGGCTCCAAAACTGATATTGATCTGGACGCACCGTGCATCACCGACCATATTGTTTGCATTTCTTCTTCTCCTATTTTTCTTTGCAGGTCTTCCTCCCAAGCAGCTACATACCCAGCATCAGGTAAGTTAATTATGCGATTTATTACTTTGTACAATCTAGATATAATGTGTGTTTGAGATGAGTCCCCGTACAACACCTTTTCTAATTCATGGGGTGCTCTGTGATAGTGAGTTTTATTAACTCTATTATCAAATTTACTTTTAATCTTTGCATAGATCAAAAAATCTACTTTTTGCCCAATCCTGTCTTGAATGGTGTCCTTTGTTAGTATATTCTCATCCACAAACAGGTGTGAAGCCCATTTTAGGTCATTTTTTTCCCATCGCGTTCTCACTGATGATGGTATATTTGCTTTGCGACACCATTCCCCGAATATTGGTGTGTACGGAGACTTATCTGCACAGATGTCTGCTTTTCTAACAGTTGTTTCCCAGATTTTTAACGCAAACCATATAAATGGATGATCTTTAATTTTATTTTTCTTGATTTCCTCCCCATCCGTGAGGACTTTAACCATGTTCTGTTGGCCACTTGCCTCTTTTTCTATTAAATTCCAGCTTGGGGTTTTTAAGTCGTGATACCAGGTCTTAACACCCCTCAGTGCTGATGCCCAATGGTACAGTTTAATATCAGGCATACTCATACCCCCTTTTTCTTTACCTGTGTACATTATAGCCCGCCTAACCCTTGGTTTTTTTCTTTGCCATATAATTCGTGCTATCACTTTATTTATTATGTTGAAATATTCTTTGGGGACCTCTATGGGGAGAGCAAAAGAAGTGTATAGGAGCTTCGGCAAGATAGCCATCTTGATTAAATTGGTTCTACCAATCCAAGAGATCCTTAGTTTGTACCATTCTTCTTCCTTAGCTTTAATTTCTTCCAGGAGTGGTAAAAAATTTAATTTATAGAGCTCCCTCCACTTCTTAGGTATATTTATCCCCAGATACTTTATATGACCGTTTTGTATTTTAAATGGGGTTGCTATCAACTTTTCCTGCACTGTCAGCTTTTCATCATTAAATAGCATCATCTGGGATTTGTCTATATTAATTCTATATCCTGATATCTTACCAAATTGTTGAATAATATCTAGCAGTTTTGGGATGGAACTAGGTAGCTCTCTCAAACTAAGCAACATATCATCTGCGTACAGGGCTAACTTAAACTCTTTTTCTCGGATTTTAATCCCTGCAATTTGGTGTTGAGCTCTAATAGCAATGGCCAGAGGCTCCAGAGCTATATTGAATAACAGGGGGGATAGTGGACAGCCCTGACGCGTGCCCCTGGTCAGTAGAAATTCCTCTGTTGTTTGACCTGCCATTATTAATCTAGCTCTGGGAGATTTATATATTATTTCTATCCATTGTAGGAATTGTCCTTCTATTCCCATTGCCTTCATCACTTCTCGTAGGTATTTAACTTCCACTAAATCAAAGGCTTTCTCCGCGTCAAGTGATATAATAGCCGCTGGGTCATTTGTGCTTTTTATATGTGTAATGATGTCTATGATCTTTCTAATATTGTCAATGCCCAATCTTTTAGGTATAAAGCCAGTTTGATCTGAATCTATTATATCCGGTATAATTTTCATGAGTCTCGTAGCCAGTATTTTTGTAAATATTTTTGCGTCGGTATTGATTAAAGATATTGGCCTATATCCGCTGCATAATTCAGTGTTTTTCCCACTTTTTGGGCAAAGCATTATATTAGCCTCATAAAAAGACTGTGGCAATGTTTGTTGTTTTATAAAGGAGTTATAAACTCTCGCTAAAAGTGGGTTTAAACTGGCAAGGAATGTCTTGTAGAATTCCACCAGAAATCCATCCGGTCCAGCAGTTTTATTATTTGGCATTTGTTTAATAGCCTCTTTTATTTCCTTGGGTTCTATTGCCTTATTCAAATATTCAGCTTGTACTTTGGTGATTTTTGGTATTTTAATATTGTTCAAAAATTCTTTTATGCTCTCTGTTGCAGGGGCCATAGTGGTGTATATTTTTTTGTAGTATTCCAGGAAGCACTGTTCCTTTGCTTTACCTGTAAGTATTTCTGAATCTTGTGTAGCTCTAATAAAAGGAATAGTTGCTTTCTGTCTTTTTTTTTTTAATCATCCATGCTAGCACTTTATCCGCTTTATTTGCTTTCTCATAATAATAGGCTTTTGTATACCTCATTTTATTTATGATAGTTTGAGTTTCAATTAGGTTAATCTGGTTTTTTAGCAAAGCTATACGCTCAGCGTTAATTTTAGGTTGTTTAGCCAATTGCTTAATTTGTAGGTATAGTTGACTACATTGTGCTTTTCTTTCTTTATTTAGTTGGGCGCCCAGGGCAATAAATTGTCCTCTGAGCACCGCTTTGGCAGCCTCCCAGAGAGTTGTGGATGATACCTCAGGTTGATCATTGAACTTTAAATACTCCCTTATTGCATTTTGTATTTGGCTCTGTACCCATTGGTTTTCTAAATAAAATTTTCTTAACCTCCATGCTTGTCTGCTGTTTGTCTTATTTAGTTGTGCATTTATTTCTACCACTACCGCACTATGATCTGAGAATGGTATAATTTGAATGTATGATTTGTCACAATATGGAATTATCTCTTTATTCCCTAGAATGTGATCTATTTTTGAGGATATTTTGTGTGGGCAGGAGTAGAATGTAAAATCTTGACTATTGGGATGAAACATTCTCCAAATTTCTTTCCATTGATGCTCCTCTATAGTTTGTACTATCTTTGTTTGTTGTTTATTTAATTTTACCTTCGTATATAAATCTAGTGCTGTGAGCGGGGCATTAAAATCTCCTGTGATTATAGCTCTGCCCTCAGCTTTATTCGTAATTTTTGGTATAACCTCGCACAAAAAGGCCCTAGTATTGTTATTTGGGGCATACAGCGTTGCTATTGTATACTTTTCTGTTTCTATGTGTCCTGTTAAGATTAATAGTCTTCCTTGTGTGTCTTTTTCTACTTTTGTTATATTCATTTTTAAATTTTTTGCAATCCCTATTATCACCCCGGCTTTTTTCTTTTCTCCATTTGCATAGTACAAATCAAAGTCTTTATTATTAAATCTTTTATTATCTTGTTTCACCAAATGCGATTCCTGGATAGCAAAAATTTGTGGGCCAAAATTTTTAAGAAAGTGCCATACTCTTCTTCTTTTCATGGGGCTGTTTAGGCCACATACATTAAAAGAAATTATTTTTAGCTTATCCATATTAGTTTATATTTTTTATTTTTTTTATCTATTCCCCTTGTCTTTTTTTTGTTTTCCCCTTGTTCTTTTTTGGTTCTGTATTGCTGCTTCGCTGTTTTGTCATACCCTTTTTTGTATTTCAGTTTGATCCAATATTGTGTCCTGTTTGCCTTATTATCAACATTTCTAAAGTTTTCAACTTTTTTCCCTTTACCCTTAACTTTGAACTCCCCCCTCCCTAACCCCAACACACATTTCCCCTTTTCATACAACTTATTTTCTATCTTATCCCTCTTCCCCATTACCCTTCAATTAAACTAAAACAAACTATTTCAACAGTAAAACTTTCAAACTTTTTTGGGGGGGTTCCCTATTCGGAGTTACGCGCCTTATGGGCTCTATCTTCCCTCCCAACCCTTTGCTATTGCTTTACATTTCCACAAATTATCTTATTGTTTGTTCACCTTTTTTGTTTGCTCTTTGTTTTACATTTCTATATTTTTAATTACAGCACATTTTATACACAGAGAAACTGCCGTATTTTGATTTTTATACATTGTTCCTTAAATTATTTTCCATGAACCTTTTAAGCTCTTCTTGTTGTGCAAAGTATCTCCTCTTTCCCTGATGAACAAATGAGAGCTTTGCTGGGAAATATATTTGAGCTCTAATTCCTATTTTGTTAAGTTCCTCTATTTGCTTTTTCCATTCTTTTCTTTTTTTTACAGTCTCGAAAGCTAGATCTGGATATATGGAGATTTTTTCTCCTTGAAATCTTAATTCTTTTTGGGTTCTAGCAGCTTTTAAGATTTCTTCTTTTTCCTGTGAGCGGAGGAATTTTATTATTATGGCCCTGGGTGGGTCCTGCTCTTTGGGTTTTGGACGAAGAGACCTGTGGGCCCTTTCTATTTCTGCAGTGCATAGTTCTTGCCTGTCAGGAAATATTTCTTTCAACACTTTCTGCATTAAGTCTCCCATTCCAGACTTTTCTGAGCCCTCAGGAATCCCCATAAAGCGCAGGTTATTCCTGCGTGATCTATTTTCTAGATCTTCTAGCTGATTTTGCAGCTGTTGTAACTCTGCCTCCGTTTTTGTGACCCTGTGCTCCGTTTGGTTCCCTCTGTCTTCTTGTTCGCTCACCCTCAGTTCTACTTCCTCAATCCGTTTATTTGCTGTGTCTATTTGCATTTTGATCTCTCCCAGGCTCTTTTTGATGTCAGCAATCCCCTCCTTATTCTCTTGTAAATCCTCCTTGATAGCCCTAAATAGCTCTATGACCTGGGGCAACGCTGCTGAGTCCTCTAGCTCCCCCGGGGCTTCCCGCATCCCCGCCTCCGCCATTTTAGGAGCCGCGGCCTCCCCCTTCCTCGCACTGCGACGTGGCAAACAGTACCTTTCAATTGAGGTTTCAAGGTCTTTTTTCTTTTTTTCCAGGGTCATTCCTTTTTCTTCTGTTGTCATGAGCTTTTTTTAGGTTTTTTTTGTGGCTTGGTCGCTTTTTATCTGCCTTTAGAGCATTGGGTTCGGAGGGAGCTCAGCCGCGCGCGTCTGCTATTCGCGCATGCCCAGTCAGCCCCCCGTCTCTGATGTTTCTAAGCAACCAACAGTAGCAGCAGCAAGTTAAACACATGCACAGGTCATGAGGGTTGGCTCTCATTTTCCAACCTCACCCCAAAGCCTAATAAGGGCAATGCATACAGCATGACTCAAGAAGCACTTATGGCAAGAGCACACATACTGGCAGCATCTCCTCCTCAATCCCCATAGATAGCAGTTCACCACACTAGAGGCCTGGAACCTGACCTCAGCCCTATGGGACCTGACTGGTCCTCCCACAGTCAGGCTGGGCTCCCCAGATACAGGAGCCTCCACCACCCCGACATCACGGCACTCGGTAGGGGGCAGAGCCACACTAGAAAACAGGCGGGAAATGCCTCGGCCCTACCCCTAAGAGAGCACCAGCATATCATGGCAGTGGAGGATGGGACACTTGGACACATCACGCCTGCACTCAGGAAAAAAATGGCTTTGCCAGGATCGTGACCAAATTTCTTGCCTGAGCAGGACTCTCCACCACATTTTCCGGCCCAGGGAGCAATACTCAGGAGGTTCCACTTGAGGTTGCAGGGCATCATGCCTGCTGGCTGCTTCACATTGTCACCCTGCTTCACTTTACCACTGGAAGGTTTCCTTCACAGGCTGAGGACTAAAATCATCTTCCTTCAGGAGACCTGGAGCCTACAATTAGAGCTAGTTAAGGGACCCTGAAAAGCCACTCGCTTCAACAGAACTCAGTGGCATGGATACAGCTGTGAGACCAAAGCCCTAACACAATAGAGTATATAAGGCAAGAACAGCTGCCTTTGGGGTCTCCAGCATCAGGGAATTCCTTTCTCTCTGCACTCCGAAATAGATTCTTGGATCCTTATTGGAAGTAGCTTACAAATACCCACTCACAAACCATTCCCACGCCCTGGCATGTCTGCATGGAAGGTTAACAGAGCTAGTGAGACTTGCCTTTGGGTTGTGGTCATAAATGAAGTTAAGGTTGATTCGCAGTTTCCTCATACACTCAAAGGCTTCTTTAAACTTCAGCCTGTTGGGAAGAGGCAGAATGGATTAAATCCTTGGGTGCAAAGGTGGAGACCAAGGAGACATGCCGGCGAATGTGGGCTAATGAGCACCCACATCCTGTCAATTAGGTTGCATGCAGCTCCTCTGTGCGTACAGGTCCACCACGATAGAGTTGTGGACGAAAATCCTAGAGCGTCCGAGGAGCAACCATTTCCTGCCCCTCTCTCTGCTTTCGCTCTCACTGGTGGTGGCTGCCTGCAAGCGCATGAGATACATGCAGGGAGCTGCCCATTTATTAGGTTGGACATGCTAAACATGCAAGTGGTGGCGGTACAGACCGAACAGAGGCTCCAGGAGGCTATCGTCTTGTTTGGTTACACCCAATACCTCATTAAACCTCCCAACTGGAGTGCGAGGCAGAGGATGGAGCTGGAGGAGATACCTGAACCCATCTGCAGGTTGGATGAATTAAACATTATTTCGGTACCAAGAGGTCTTACTTGAGCAAGTCTCTTTGTGCTTGACAGAGCAAAACACTTCCATGCACCAGGCTAGCAAGCATTGTTGCCACTTACCTGTTCAGCCACTTCCGGATCTGAACTAGCACCAGGGCACGGTGGTGAATGGTTTCTAGATTTCCTCGTGGCACCTACAAAACAATACTCTTAGGATCTCTCATCTTTACCTACTGGACTGTCTATATTACTTTAAACAGGCCAACTTTGTCTAGAGGAAGGGCTACTAGTAGGGGAACCAGGACTCTAGTGGGAGGAGAAAGCACTTGGTTATACTTCGGAGGAAGGCCTGCATTTTAGAAGGTGCGCTACAGTATCATAAACTGGGAAGAGAATGTAACTCCATTCTAGCCTATAGGGAATCTCTGTCTCAGCTAGTTCTCTCACACAACAAATAAGCCCATGTTTGCAAACAGGGCTTTTGCAAAGGGTGGTTAGAATAGAAGTTTGCAAAATTATAAGTGGTACCAAGCATGGAAATAGGGAGCTGTTAATATTTACCCTCTCTCGAAATAACAGAACTAGTGAAACTTCCTATAAAATTAACTAGCAGCAGATTTAAAACAAAGAGAATTATTTATTTTTTTACTCAGTGTACAATTAATCTGTGAAACTCATTGCCAGAGGATGTTGTGAAGGCCAACAGCATAAGTGGGTTTCAAAAAAGGATCAAATATGTTCTTAGAGACTAGACACATAAAACGGTAATTAGTCAAATTGTTTAGGGGATGAAACCTCTGACTACAGGAAGCTGAGAAAGAATAGCAAGGAGTGGATCACTTCATTCTGACCTGCTGCGTACTCCTCTGAAGCAACGGAAGCTTGTCACTCTCAGACAGAGGATGCTGGGCTGGACGGGCCATTAATCTGAACCAGTACAGTACTACTAATGCTCTTAAAGCCCCATCCCTTGCTGTGTTGGGCAGCAATAATGCACTGAAAGCGCTGACCTGCAATATAATCTTTGTATCCTGGGGCAAGACGGTGACAATCCGGGAGCCTCTCTCCACCTTGCGCAGGGTCTCGCTGTTAGGCACAGAAGCACTGGCCAAACTTGTCTGCAAAACTGAAAATGCCAGAGTCATCAGCAACATCCTCACAACATAGCTTCCTCAGCCCAGCACAACATCCCTATCTGTCAGTTCCGTATGGATAGAAAGTACTCTCTAGCATTCTGCATACGCTGACAGTGCCTAGGGGGCCCCAAACACCCACAGAGAATACAATCCCTGCCCCGAATCAGGACCGGGAGAACTCAGTGTGTGTGGTACTAAGGGACTGTACATTGTCCCTCCGGGACCTCACAGGTTCCCTATCCTGTTGAACGTGTACATGCAGCCTTTAGGTGAGATTGTGAGGAGGTTTGAAGTTCGGTGTCATCAGTACGTGGATGACACCCAGCTGTACCTCTCATTTTCATCTGACCCAGGCCTGGCAGTCTCAGTGCGTGGGGCTGCGGTGGGGGATTGGATGAGGACGAACTGTTTGAAGCTGAATCCCGACAAGACGGAGGTGATGTTGGTGGGTAAGGGCGAGGGAGCGGAGGTCCCCATCGTTGATGGGGTACATCCCTCCTTAGTCCCTCAAGTTCAGAGTCTAGAGTTCTCCTTGATTCACAGCTCTGCCTGGTTGCCCAGGTGGCAGCTGTGGCAAGGAGTGCATTTGGTAAATTACATCTGGTCCACCGTCTTCAGCCATATATCTCAGGCTCTGATCTTGCCACCATCATCCATGCACTTATCACTTCGAAATTGGACTACTGTAACACTCTCTACGTGGGGCTACTCTTGGTGACTATTTGGCGACTGCAGCTGATGCCGAATGCGGCAGCCCATTTCCTTACGGGGACGGGACACCATGAGCATATAACACCTGTGCTTCACTTGCTGCCTATAGTCTTCCAGGCCTGATTCAAGCTGTTGGTTACCTTTAAAGCCCTATACGGTCTGGGCCCCACATACCTGCGAGACTGTCTCATCCCTCGTGTCCTAGATCGGCCCATGCGGTCGGCTGGGGGGGCCTTCTTGGAGGTCCCCCGGGTGGCAACATTGGAGAGGGCGTTCTCGGTTGCCATGCTGTGGCTATGGAACTCTCCCACGGCAGAGATTCGTCTCCGAATCTCCCCTCCTTCCATAGACCTGGTTGTTCCGTCAGGCATTTGGTGAGGAGGACTGGGGGGGCGAGGGGGGGGGCTCTTTTCTTTTTGTGGGATAGGAGTTTTGAACTTTTTCTCGGGCCTCTTTTGTTTTCATGCTTTTAAGTAATACTTAATATTATATTGTCTTTTATATTTTGTATTTTATATGTTGTGCACTGCCCCAAGCTGCCATTGGACAGAAGGGGGCGGTATATAAATAAATAAATAAATAAATAAATGAGCAGACAGAGCCTATAGCAGCCGTGGGGAGCCTTTTCCCTCCCATGGGCCACTTTGAAAATTAACACAAGTTCTGAAGGTCAGAAAGGGTAGAGTGCTTAAGGGGTGCGCACTCAGGAAGAGGAGGGTCCAGATCATGGATCTATGCCATGAATTCATCCTCTGATCTTGCATGCATGCAACTCTCCTCACTTCCCTTGAGCTCAGACTTTCAGCGCTTGAGCATAGGAATCGGACCCAGGGGCCAAGTCCAGGAGCTGGGAAGGGGGTCCAGTAAAAACAGCCATGGGCCTAATCTGGTCCATGGACTGCAGGTTTCTCACCCCTGGCCAAAGGAGACAGCACCAAATTTTTACACTATAATTTCTATCCCAGTGCTTCCCAGACATTTCGCCTGCGTGACCCCAGACAGCAACACAGGCATGCAAAGCTTATCAACCATCACACAGGATCATGACCCACTCATCCACAGATGATGCAACCACATTTGGGATCCCAACTCAGTTTGGGAAGATCTCTTCTCCCCACTTCTCCATATACTAACACCCCCTCAAAACTCCGTTCTGTCCAGCTGCTGCAGACTGTTCATTGGTGCTTGCTCCCCATCTCCTACTTTGACAGGGGAAACACAGCCATATTTTGGGAAGGGAAACCAGTCTAGGGAGTGAAGATGACTCCCAACTGATTATTCAGGGGAGGAGGCAACAGCATAGAGCAGCAGTGGGGAACCTTTTTTCCCTCCCAGGGGCCACTTTGAAAATTAATACAAGTTCCATGAACTGGATAGGAGCTGGAATTGGGGATGCATAAGGTGTGTGTTCAGGATGGAGAGAAGGCAGGGAAGGGTCCAAATCATGGATCTATGCCACGGATCCATCCCCTATCCTCATGTGCATGCCGACCCTCATCTCCTCTCCATTCCCCTGAGCGCTCACTCTTTCAGTGGCACAGGCAAGATCTAAGCTAGCCACGAGTCAAATTTGGCCCCTGGGCCTGAGCTTCCGCACCAGCATTTGGCAGCAGCTTCTCCTCCATTTTGTAGGCTCAGAGAGAGGTTACAACTTGTATTTCATTTCTTGAACTTGTGAACTCTGGTGCACACTCGTGTTCTCCTTCCTGGGCTACTGAAAAGTGGAGAATGAACTGACCATGAAAAAAATAAAAGTCCCTACAAGCATAGACTTCTGAGGATGAAAAGCTATTCCGGATAATCAGCAGCAACACTGGCTCAAAGGCAGTTGTGACAGGGAGTCTGGAGAGTTTTGAAGTGATTCAAAAAAGTCAGAGGAGCCCCCCAAAAGGAAAACCAGCTAATTCAGCCAACTATATTGCAGGTCACATTACAAAGCTTACCTTTCAGGGACACATCCTGCAAGGAAAGGCACTGGCAGACATGCGAGTGTGTGGTCACCAGCAGAAACTCATCGTAGATTGCAAATGAGGTGATGTTTGAAGCAGCCTGTGATAAGGGAAGAACTATCAGATCAGCGCATCATCAGGAGGGATGCTGAATGGAATCTACTCAAAGAGACGCAAGAGGTGAAACTGAATTTTGCCACAAGGTTCGGTACCTCAACATCGTTAATGAAAAAACGGCATCTATCCGTCAAGCCGAAGACGGTCTCCTAAGAGAAAAAGGAGCAAGAGAGAGAAATTAAAAGGTTATTATGCTGGTTTTTTTATGCTGTGCATCAGTAACACACAGGTTAAAACCAAGCGGTGCTTCCAGAGTTAGTCAGCTGACTACATGTGTGATGGGAACCACTGCATGATATTTCCGTTATGAACAAATAGGATGTCTGTCAGAACTAGGAATGTAAACGGCATTAACATGTAAGTATGTGTCTGTACTGCATGATGATTTTTGTGTTAATGCAAATACATGTATACATGTAATATGGGTGAAGTGGGGCACTATTCACAGTCACATGGTATATAAGTAGGGTTACCATAACCCCCCTTTTAAAAGAGGATGCTTATGAAAAATACATGTTGTACGGGTGCCCTGGAAACAATGCAGCCCTGCACCATGTATTTTTTTTATAAGTGTCCTCTTTTACAGGGGAGGTATGGTCACCCTATATATGAGAGACATTGGGGTATACTGGCCCTTTAAGGCTAGCTGCCTTACAATAGCCACACCTAGGGATACAAAAGCCTGAGCTTCAGGTTGAAGAGTCAGTCTTAAAGCTAGCCACTGTGCGGGACAAATGGCTCAGAACTCCACTGGGAGCTCTCAGTAGTCTTGGAGAAGACAGATTCCAGCGTCAATGCCTGTGCTGCTAACTAGGAAGCAGGGAGAAGGCAGCAGGAACTCAACTGTACTGGGTATGCTAGGTTTTCTTTTGTTTGGCATGAGCGAGGCACATAACTAAAAGGCTGGGATTAAAATTAAGGGACCAGAGTAAACTGCTATCATAGCCCTGAGTGTTTTTTATTGAAACCAGGCCCACCTCCATTTGATAACGTAGGTCATCCTGTCACTACATGCATTTTAATTATCCATCAGACAGAAACATCTACTTATGCTTATGGGGACAGGTCGCCGTGAGCACATAACACCTCTCCTCTTCTCGATCTATACCTCATCCTTAGGCAAACTCATTGCCTCCCATGGCTTCCAATACCACCTCTATGCTGATGACACTCAACTCTCTCTCTCTACTCCTTCTCTCTCTCTCTGTTCAAGCTCGTCTCATCAACTGTCTCTCTGACATCTCTACCTGGATGTCTCAACGTCAACTCAAACTCAACATGGCTAAAACTGAACTCATCTTCCCCCCTCATCCTTCCTCACTGTCAATAACTATTGATGGAGTCACCATCCTGCCTGTCCCCCAAGCCCGTAGCCTAGGCTTCATCTTTGACTCACCCCTTTCTTTTAAACCCTACATTGACTCTGTTGCTAAATCCTGTCGCTTCTCCCTCCATAACATTGCTAAGATTCGCCTTTTTCTCTCTGTCTCATCTGCCAAAACTCTTGTTCATGCTCTGGTCATCTCTCGCCTCGATTACTGTAACCTCCTTCTCACTGGCCTTCCCCGGTCTCACCTTTCTCCCCTCATCTCTGTCCAAAACTCTGCTGCCAGGGTCATCTACCTCGCCAGTCACTTCGACCATGTGCAGCCCCTCCTCTCTTCGCTTCACTGGCTTCCCCTTCCTGAACAAATCCTGCACAAGCTCCTAGTCTTCACCTATAAAGCTCTTCACAACCTTGCTCCCCCCTACCTCTCTGCACTTATCGCCCTCCATACTCCAGCCCGTGCACTTCGCTCCTCCTCTGTCCCCTCTCTCGCCCTTCCACGCCTTCCCTGCTCCCCTAAGCGCCTTCGTCCCTTCTCACTTGCTGCCCCCCATGCCTGGAACTCCCTCCCTGTCCACATCCGCCTTGCCCCCTCCCTTCATACCTTCAAATCTCTCCTTAAAACTCACCTCTTTCACTCTGCTCTGTCTGACTCTTTATCCTGCTGAGCCACTATTCCTATACCTACGATCGGTTTACCCTTATCCTTGCAACATGGACCTGCCTGCTGTCATTCTCATTGTAACCAAGCCAAGTACGTGCACTTGAGACCTTGCATCTTCATGAATGTTAGACCCCTTGTCTTTCCCTCTGTTCCCCTTCCTAAGTCTCTCCACCAGCTCCTGTCTCTCAGATTGTAAGCCCTAGGGGCAGGGACCGTGTCTATTTTATTACTTTGTAAAGTGCCAGGTACACTGCTGGCGCTATATAAATGTTTGTTAATAATAATAATAATAATAATAATAATAATAATAATAAACACCTGTGCTCCGTTTGTTGCACTGGCTGCCTATAGTCTTCCGGGCCCAAGTCGAGGTGTTGGTTCTTACTTTTAAAGCCCTACACGGTCTCGGCCCAACCTACCTGTCGGACCGCCTCACCCCTCAAATCCTACATCGGCCCCTGCAGTCCGCCAAGGGCGCCCTCCTCGAAGTCCCTCGAGTGTCTCAGGTGGCGACGATGGGGAGGGCGTTCTCAGTGGCCGCTCTGCAGCTGTGAAACTCCCTCCCCGTTGCAGTCCATCTGGCCACAGACCTCCCTCCTTTAAATGACAACGTAAGACCTGGCTGTTCTGCTACGCTTTTTGAGGGGGGGTGGGTAGTGGGTGGAAGGATTAGGTTGCTGGTGGGTTTTATACCCCACTCCAGTTGTTTTTTTAAGATTTTAATTGTATTTTTATAATGTTAATTTATTTAAGTACATCTATGCTGCCCCACGCTGCCTTGGCAGAAGGGTGTCAATTATAAACCAGTGTAATAATAATAATAATAATAGATGTTCCCACAGTGTGGGTCATAACCTCGAGCAGGGACACACAATCTGTAGATGGAGCACCCAATCTCAACTGGATTTTACTTTGCACATCTCTGTGACTGTCTAAAACGGTCTTAGCACTATGGCAAGTTGCTGCAAGGAATCTGATCACATAATATCCCAGTTTAGAAATACTAGTACAATGGTCTTCAGAAACTTGTAAATTGACACTTGACTATCTTTTTACTGAGCATCCCAAACTTGGCTTAGGTGTAAGAACCACTGCCCTTGCAATCTCCCCCATCATTATATCCACGAAGGAAGGAGGGTGGGGGTTATTATGGCACAGTGGTTACAAGGTCCTATCGTATCAAGCACAAGGGCTGGAGGGAAGGAAAGCAACACTCAGAGGGCCTTATTGGTTGGATGATATTGACCCAGCCTGAAATGAGGCGCTGACCCCCTCACGGTTTACTTACTTCACCACCGACCATGGCCAGCGCAGTCTGCACACATGGTGAGGGAAACCGGACAGCAGAGCCACTGCTGCTCAGCCAAGGCTTGAGGACTGGAGTGGAAGCTGCTAAAAAGTAATGGAAATGATTAAACCCTTCCCAGTTGTGCTCATAAGGCAAGTGTCACAGGGGGTGAAAATCCTAACTATAACAGCTGGGCAACAGAATCAGTTGCCTTGGGAGGATGTGGAGTTTCCATCACTGGATGTTTTCAAAAACCATCTGGACGGGCATCTGTCTGCGATGCTGTAGGTATAGGGGAATCCTGCCTAGGGCAGGGGGGTTGAACAAGATCATCCTCGATGTCCCTTCCAATCCTTCAACCCTAAGATGAACGGCACTTCATCATGACATTCACAGTACAAAGCTTGCAACTGCCTTTTGAATGTCACAGGGACTCAGGGAGCATGTATCATGACTGTCGACCAAGGAGGACAGGGCAGGTGGGACTGGGTCACCCATAATATTTCTCTTTTTTAAACACGAGAAACAAAACCTCCCGCACTTGTGTTCTGTAAAAACACATAGGAATAAACAGCTCCTTGGAACAAAACCCACAGAAGTGGCGTAGGTAACAAGCAATCTCAATGCAAGAGCAAGAGTTTCTCCTAGGATACCGTCACTTGGAATGTTAGCCACATAACTGTGGCTTCACACCTGTGTTCCTGGGAACATGCAAACGCGGGTCTGGCTATATGCCAAATCACAGGCAATTGCTCCTTCAGAAACTGGAGAAACCACTCATGGTTACGGCTCCCACAGAACCTCTGCAACATGTGAATGGGGCCCCACCCAGCAACCCTGACAGAGCACCCTGCTGAGCTGCCCCAGCCTCTCCCTAACTGGGGTTGGTGCACTCGTGACTCTGGGCAGACTGGATGTCCTGCTATACTCTCTGGCCCATGTGAAACCCTAACTACACGAGAACACATGCATGCCACACCCCTTGCTCTGGGCAGGAATAGGTGTGAAATAGCCTAAGGCGCCAAATTAACTCCTTGACCCCATGCCATTTATATTCACTCCTCACTCAAGGAGAACTGCTGGGAATCTTACATGCACCCCTGAGGTACTGCATCATCTGGCCATCAGTCAGCTGCAGGACCACTGTTTGAGTCTTCGGGTTGCAGCACAGGTTGATTACGTCCCCATCCACAGCCACAGGTGAGCTACAATAAAGGGCACAAGAGGAGGCAACGTTACTGTAGATGATATTTACTGCAGGAGAGGCTGGAGAGCGGCCAAACCTCCTGCCACCCCACCACTCTCTGAAATCTGAAATCCCAATCGGAGGCATTTCTGCTGGGCTGGTGGATAACATGTTCACTGCCTCCCCCACTGAATGGAGGAGAAAGGGTTCAGAGCACGCCTTGTCAATTAATTTAATACTGGGGGTGGGGTGGGGCGATACAGCGTTGGATCCAGGGAAGCTGAGGGCCCTGTACAAAATGGTGATGTAGGATAATAATAATGTCATTAATTTTTTTTAAAAAAAGAAACGGTGCAAGAAGGCAGACTCGATCCCTATAGCCAAGGGATCGAGTCTGCCTTCTTGCACCGTTTCTTTTTTTAAAAAAAAATTAATGACATTATTATTATTAACAAACATTTATATAGCGCCAGCAGTGTACCTGGCACTTTACAAAGTAATAAAATAGACACGGTCCCTGCCCCTAG